>CAJHNH020002446.1:1795059-1865059 GCA_905116865.2 Candidula unifasciata | reverse complement strand
GTCCACCAGTACTGGATCATGTGCTGATACTTGTGTCCACCAGTACTGGATCTTGTATGGACGCTTGTGTCCACCAGTAGTGGATCATTTATGGACGCTTGAGTCCACCAGTACTGGGTCATGTGTGGATACTTATGTCCAAGAGTCTTGGATCTGTTTTCCAATAAACCCTAATTTCTTATGGTGAGTAATATCGTTTTTGCTGTAGAGACTGTCGCCATTGTTTGGGTGTCGCTATTGTTTGGGCACGCTTAGGACAACCAATAAATTGTTGTTTCTCTGTTTTTCACAGAGATTAGAATGGTTTTTGTTTCGTGTGTGCGTTTAATTTAGTAGTCATTGATAAAGACTTGGTCGAAACATTTGCTGGTTGTTTTCCCTTGTCCAGACCTTGCTAATTACTTTTGCACATTTGTTTGTTAATTCATGGTGAAAGTGACCTTGGTGGTAATAATGTGTTTGATGGTGACGACGTTGATGATGAGGACGAGGATAATGATGGTGATGTTGATAGTGTATTGGAAATGATAAGGATGGTGATGGTGATGATGATATTGATAATGGAGTGGACATGATGAGAATGATAACGGTGATGATGATATTGATGATGCTGATATTACTACTAACACCGATGATGGTAGTAATGAAGGTAATCCTGGGTATAATTAAGGTGACGCCAGAACTATGTCATCAACCAGGACGAGCGGGATACCGCTAACGATGCCCAGAAGAATGAGAGATCGATGCGTGCCAACCATCAGAAATCAGTGCACACAGTGTAATGGATTCCATGGATCAATGATCGCTGACCACAAACGGAAAGACCGTGACAAATGAAGGATCGCTACGCTTCGTTGATTTCATCGCCACTGTGGAATCTTGTTTATAGATTTCAATTTGGTCTATACATAGAGAAATCCAAAACAAATATTAAACTTAACAAAGCACTTGTTGATACATCACAGTTATTTCTTCCTCTTCCTTTTTTTTTCTGCTTCCCCTCCTCCTTTTTCATCTTCTGCTTCTGTTACCCCTCCTCCTTTTTCTTCTTCTGCGTCTGTTACCCCTCCTCCTTTTTCTTCTTCTGCTTCTGTTACCCCTCCTCCTTTTTCTTCTTCTGCTTCTGTTACCCCTCCTGCTTTTTCTTCTTCTGCTTCTGTTACTCCTCCTCCTTTTTCTTCCTCTGCTTCTGTTACTCCTCCTTTTTCTTCCTCTGCTTCTGTTAGCCCCTCCTCCTTTTTCTTCTTCTGCTTCTGTTACCCCTCCTCCTTTTTCTTCTTCTGCTTCTGTTACCCCTTCTCCTTTTTCTTCTTCTGCTTCTGTTACCCCTCCTCCTTTTTCTTCCTCTGCTTCTGTTACCCCCTTCTCCTTTTTCTTCTTCTGCTTCTGTTACTCCTCCTCCTTTTTCTTCTTCTGCTTCTGTTACCCCTCCTCCTTTTTCTTCTTCTGCTTCTGTTACCCCTCCTCCTTTTTCTTCTTCTGCTTCTGTTACCCCTTCTCCTTTTTCTTCTTCTGCTTCTGTTACCCCTTCTCCTTTTTCTTCTTCTGCTTCTGTTACCCCTCCTCCTTTTTCTTCTTCTGCTTCTGTTACTCCTCTTCCTTTTTCTTCTTCTGCTTCTGTTACCCCTCCTCCTTTTTCTTCTTCTGCTTCTGTTACTCCTCTTCCTTTTTCTTCTTCTTATTCTTGTTGTCGTTCTTTTTCTTCTTCTTGTTATGGATTCCGTTCCTTGGTAAGGTGGTGGGGATTTCTGTTTCGGATTTGGGGGGGGGGGGGGGGGGGGCAAAAAACCTTAACTACAGTTTGTGGCGACTTGTATACGGTTGTCACGCTTAAGGCAACTCCGAGCCAAGCCTGTCACAGCAAGTACATTTATCATTGTTAAGTCGGGAATCACTTTAGTCACACTTTGATATATCTCTGTAATTTCGCTCTCTCTCTCTCTCTCTCTCTCTCTCTCTCTCTCTCTCTCTCTCTCTCTCTCTCTGTGTGTGTGTGTGTGTGCCTCCCTCTCTATCTCTGTCTCTCTCTGTTTCTCTCTCTGTCTCTCTCTCTCTGTTTCACTCTTTGTCTCTTTCTCTGTCTCTCTCTCTATCTCTCTCTCTCTCTCTCTCTCTCTCTCTCTCTATCTCTCTCTGTCTCTCTCTCTCTCTCTCAGTCTGTCTGTCTGTCTGTTTGTTTGTCTCTCTGACTCTCTCGCTGTGTCTCAAACAAACTACAACACAGAAACTATTATGTATGCATGTCTGTTTGACACGTTATCAAGACGCCTCGGCCTCTTCCCTCTATATATTCTACTTCCTCTCTGTCTGTCTCTACTTTTTTTCTCTTTATTTCTGTATCTGTCTTCCTTTTTTCTCCTTGAATGTATACTATTCAGTCTCAATCTTTCTACCCTCCTATATATATATATATATATATATATATATATATATATATATATATATATATATATATATATATATATATATATATATATATATATATATATATATATATATATATATATATATATATATATATATATACGTGTATTTGAAACTGTCTATGTTTGCTCTTATCGGCTCATTGTCACTGGCATTGATGTTCTCGATTCCGTTCTGACACTGTTCCCCTTACACTTCACTACAACAACATCCGCACATCAATTCACCAGCCAGTCTGTACCAACAAACATTGCCCAATGCTGAAGCAAATGCCTGCGGTGTCACGAAGCATTTGATCCCAAGAAATAGTGTCCGTGCCTCGGTGGTGTATGACCTCCGGTTAGGGATTAGACGCCGGCGGAAAAAGGGTGGGGGGGGGGGGGGGGGTATTTTCTTAGTATAGACTGCCAGACGATGAAATATTGTCTCTCTTGATTGATAGACTTTTGATCTGGTTCAGTTTGGGAAGGGATAGCTCTCAAATGCCTTATAGCCGTTGGGTGGAGTTTGTTCGATGGTTTTTGGTTAGTTGTGATTGGCTGATAATCTCATCAGTGTCTAGACTGATCGATGGCTCTTGAAAACGATTATATATATATATATATATATATCTATATATATATATATATATATATATATATATATATATATATATATATATATATATACACACACACACACACACTTCTCGATCTAACGGCAACCGGTACAATGCTCGCAGGCTGAAGGCCAAAACCAGGATAAGAAAGGTGCTTATCAGAGAGCTGCTGTTTGCAGATGATGCCGCAATAACCACCCACTCAGAGGAGGAGCTGCGATGTTTACTATCTGCCTTTATGCTGATGCATGCTATGAGTTTGGACTAACAGTCACAAAAAGAAGACAAAGGTTATGGTGCAAGGTTTTAATGACAGACCTAGAGTCTATATTGACGGTGAAGAGCTTGAGACAGTAGACCATTTTACCTATCTGGGTTCCACAGTGAATAGTAAACTATCGCTGGACCAAAAAATCGACATCAGGATAGGTAAGGCAGCAACAACAAAGAGAGTTTTGGAGAACAGAAAGCTCACAATAAAAACAAAACCCTTGTCTATCAGGCTCGTGTTTTCAGCACTCTGCTTTATGGCAGTGAAACTTGGCCAACCTATTTGCACCATGAGAGACGGCTTAATAGCTTTCACATGCGATGCCTAAGAAGAATACTTGGCATTAAGTGGCAGGACAAAATCACAAACACTGAGGTACTGGAAAGAGCGGGCACTACAACATTTTTTTCCGTGCTCAGTCTACTAAGGCTCAGGTGGCTGGGTCACACCTGCAGAATTGAGAATGGCAGAGTCCCTTACGACACCCTTTATGGTGAATTAGAGACAGGAAGAAGATGTCGAAGAAGATACTCTACTACGGTATAAAGATGTATAAAAGTGGGACATGAATGGTTCAGGTATTGAGGTGGACTCATGGGAACAAAATGCCATGGACCGTGTTGTGTGGAAAGGGCATATCAGGAAGGGAATGAGACTGAAGGAAGAAATGATTGCAGAAAGGATAAGAGCTGAACTTCTGAAAAGAAACGGATTAAACACAAATGTTGACAACAATGGTACTGAAATCCCATGCTATCATCGTGGAAGACTTTTCTTGACACGGTCGGGTCTTGCTAGTCACACTCGCCATCGCCATGGGCTGTGAGTCTCATGCCTCCTCATGGCGCAATATAACACTATCATCAGGAAAGACGGAAAGGTGCCAATCACACACACACAACGCACACTCGCGCGCATGATACGGGCAGGTAGATGGGGTATTATTCTTCTGTTTCAAAATAAATAATTTAATTGCTTTTAACTGTTCGTTACTTATTTGCTGATTTCCGTGTACGTTTACCGATGGCTCATTTCCATGTATGTCAGCTAATGGCTCATTTCCATGTGTGTCAGTTAATTACTCATTTCCATGTATGTCAGCTAGTGGCTCATTTCCATGTATGTCAGTTAATGGCTCATTTCCATATGTGACAGTTAATTACTCATTTCCATGTATGTCAGCTAATGGCTCATTTCCATGTATGTCAGTTAATGGCTCATTTCCATGTATGTCAGCTAATGGCTCATTTCCATATGTCAGGTATTGGCTTATTGCCATGTATGTCAGTTAGTTGGTGGCTCATTTTCATATGTCAGGTATTGGCTTATTGCCGTGTATATCAGGTAATGGCCCATTTCCATGTTTGTCATTTAGTTGGTGGCTCATTTCCATGTATGTCAGTTAGTTGGTGGCGTATTTTTTTAAATGTCAGTTATGGTCTTCCCCAAATATTTCATTGGCTCATTTTCATATCTGTCAGTTAATGGCTCATTTCCAATAATGTCAGTTAATGGCTCATTTCCATTAATGTCAGGAAATGGCTCATTTTCACGGGTTGCGATGTGTTGGGAATAATGCGTCAGCACTAGTAATTTTATAAAGCAATAGGCACACGAAGGGTGATGTTGTGAAAATCTCGCCAACCGCCTTTACTTCTCAGGAAATTTTCTGGTCCATATTTAAACCTGTGTGAACCTGGGAACTGAGATCAGTGATAGACGCTGCCTGTACACTGGTTTGAACCACTGACCTCTTGATGGGAAGCGATCAGAAACCGCTAACCCCTTGATGAGATCAGCTAGCCAGTTGACCACCTCGTAAAGTAAGTAAAGTAAAGGACCCTTTCCACGCCTTTAGGCGTATAGGGCATATAGGGCTAGGCCTATATTTGTATAGACCAACGGCACAGGATGGGTGATGTGATCAGCATCACGCCGGCCGCCTCTACTTCCCGGGACTGCACCCGGTACCCACTCAAGGCTAAGTCGACCTGGGAGCCAAGGTCATTTTTTAAAAGTCCAGCTCTGACCATCTCGACCGCCTGTTACTTTTTTTTTTTTTTTTTCAAAGCCGCAACAAACAGAAAACGTGGTCGTGAAGATATCATCGGGTCCAATAATCAGGTACGACCTGGGGCAGCTGCTGTAATAACCCGTCCTGAAATCAAACTCAGTGTTTGATGAGAATCTCCAAGTTTTCCTTGAAGATTCTTCCATCTCATCTCTTCGTCTCCTCCTCCACGCCGTCCCTCGCTTGTTTTTGTCCGTCTTGTTTGTTTGATTATTTTGTAGCCCGGAGGTTTTGAGTTCGAATCAACGTCGAGTCGGATTTTCGGTTCTTAATTTATAACGTACCCCAAACACGAAATCCCCGTGGGAAATCCACAGCTGACCTGACAGTCCATTATTTCAATGGGTGGAAGTGTGCTGTTGTGTGGTGCTTTTTTTGAGTGTTCATCTAGTGTCTTATAATGCTAACCCTAACCCTAAACTTGGCTGTAGATAAATCGCGAGAAACTACAACCTGAACACCCTAGAATTTATTGGGAATGTCTCCCGTGACGTTGTCGTGACGTCAGGGGTAAGTTATAAATTAAGTACCGGATTTTCTGCTGCAGTAACGATGTTCCACTGGATGCAAGAATAACCAACCATACATTGCTTTAGCGAGATGAGAGTTTCTGCTGTTTTCCCGCGGGTGCCTGGAGATCAGTTGTAACGACTGCTGGCATTATAGAATTGATTTTTGGCACACTGGCCGTTTATGTGGCAATGATTGTAGTCACAGAGGCAGCTCTCAATGCTAGGATACTAACGAAGAGAGCCGTTGCTCGAGAGAAGCGCCAATTGGTGTTAACAATGTGTCTTACATACTCTAGTCGCTAAATATATGTAATCCGGTCACCTACTTCTTTATCGCCACGCCTGTTTCCATTTATCTCCTTTGTATCTCCCCCATTCTCTTTTGTGTTTCTTCCTGAGTATTTGTTCATTTATTAAAGGTTCCGCTCTGTTGTGTCCAACACTGTAGTTGTGACATTGCTCAGTGACAAACGTTGCACATTGTAAAACGGCACCACACACAGGGAGGTGAAACAAGGGGTGTGGGGGAGGGGGTTGTTGCGTGCTACTTACAGGACCTGGCAAACCTATCCCGGCCTGTATTGCCTGTCTCTGATTTTCTTAGACCAGTTCACCTTCGGTCGATTGACGCTGTGGCTCAGCGGTTAACGCTCATACTGTTTTGTTTCTACCGGCTAAAGATGACGCGTGCCCGTCATTTCTCAGAAGCCCGTAGACGCTGACATAGGACAGTCGCAGCACCAGGCCTGCGTGATCACTTGTAAACAAGAGGAGTCTCAAGTGTACACAGTAGCAGGTGTACACAGTGGCTAGTTATGTACACAGTAGCAATTGTAGACACTATCAGGTGTACACAGTAGCTGGTGTACACGATGCATTAACGGGTTCATTGGTAAACAGTCGAGGGTAGAAATAACATTTTACACATTTCAGTAACAGGTTCTTCGATAAACAGACGAGGGTGGATATCACATTTTAAGCATTGCAATAACGGGTTCTTTGATAAACAGTCGAGGGTAGATATCACATTTTACACATTGCAATAACGGGTTCTTTGATAAACAGTCGAGGGTAGATATCACATTGCAATAGCGGGTTCTTTGATAAATAGTCAAGGGTAGATATCACATTTTACACATTGCAATAACGGGTTCTTTGATAAACAGTCGAGGGTTGATATCACATTTTACACATTGCATTAATGGGTTCATTGATAAACAGTTCAGGATTGAATAATCACTTTATACATCACTCAAAGTCACATTTGACAAAACAGTGTTGTCAGAAATACCGTTAGACGTTAGGCAGTGGTTTTTGTGTGGATAGAATTCTAGGGTTGATTTGGCACATGAGAAGTACCAGCTGCCAGGTTTATTTGTTGTACACGAACATCGCATCCTGAAAAGAGACCAGCAGAGAATCATCAGACAGGCATTACAACGGGGAAAAAATGGATTAAGGAGGCGAGAACATCCAAAAGAAACCATAATTTAAACGTTGATGAGAGAGACCAAAGTTGCTGGACTGGATTTCATCCACGAAATTGAACAGATTGCACAGGAGAAAACGGAATGGAGGAATAGAGTGCGAGCCCTAGGTGATATAATAGCACAACAGAATCATTAGCGAACAAAGGTTACGGCGAGAGAACCAGGCAAAGACAAACCGTTAACATTGATGTGATGGGGGTATCTACACTAATGGCTGGTCTCCTTCTACAACACAAGGCTGGCACGTGTAACCGCTAGACGCTGGTGTTTTTGTCTCATAGGGGATCTAAGCACCTGTGGACGTGTCCGGAGTGCTGCCAAGATAATTCAGTTCGTAAAAGGTATTACTTTACCGCATTCAAACATCTGGCAAAAACACAGACTTGATCAGAGTTGAGTTGAGTCAAGAATTGACACCACAGCACTCGGGACATCCTCATGTATGCCCCGTCCTCATCTTCAGCAGCCAGCGCAGAATTCCAATACTGACGGTACTGGTCACAATCTGGTTAAATCTCTGTCTTGCCTTTCCGTTGAGTGTAGTGAACCGGCCAGGCCCTCTGGTTACACCCAGGTGCCTCATTCTCTCCAGGCCATAATAATCTTCTTTCTCTACTGATTTCGTTGCTTTTTCCCAAAGGTCCTTGGTCACATCTGCCTTGTCATGTATCAATTCACCACCCAGTGGTGCGGATCTAGCCAATCTGTCTGCCTCTTCATTACCCACCACGCCGGCATAGCCTGGAGAAAAGATGTAAAGTATGCTCACTACCCGTGACCTTTCCAGTGAAGCTTGCCACTGCTCGAAGCATCCCTATCTTCGCCTTTTTCAGCATGCTTTCAGAGTCTTTTACAATTACGACATGTTTATGCATCTTGTTCACTAGCCACCGGAGAGCTGCAGTTACCGCCTCCACCTTCATTCTCATCCTAGATGTTGTGGTGTCATATGCTAGGCTGTCTTGCACTAAAGATTTTATATTGGCTTTCGCTACGAAGCCCAAATCAGTTCTCTTTCCTCTCAACACTTACCCATCTGTATAGATAATCAGATCACCTGGGCGTAAATTGTCGTCATGGATCAACTGTTGGACTTCAAACTCCGTAGCACCCGCTGGTCACTCTCTGTACAGCCGGCCCAATGTTACCATAACCCTACACTAGTCAGACATTTTCGCTGGTACTCTGACCAACTCCTCTCCCCGCACGTGATCAGCGATTTTGCTGAATGTGTGAAAGTAAACCTGGTCACTTTTGCTTATCTTTAATCAACATAATGATGTTGATGACGACGATGATGTAATAATGATGACGACAATGAATATACTCCTCTAACTTCTGCGTCTCCCACACCTGTTCAGTATTTGTTGATATCAAACGTCTGCGTCTTCCTCACCTGTTCAGTATTTGCTGATATCAAACGTCTGTGTCTTCCTCACCTGTTCAGTATTTGTTGATATCAAACGTCTGTGTCTTCCTCACCTGTTCAGTATTTGCTGATATCAAACGTCTGTGTCTTCCTCACCTGTTCAGTATTTGTTGATATCAAACGTCTGTGTCTTCCTCACCTGTTCAGTATTTGCTGATATCAAACGTCTGTGTCTTCCTCACCTGTTCAGTATTTGTTGATATCAAACGTCTGTGTCTTCCTCACCTGTTCAGTATTTGTTGATATCAAACGTCTGTGTCTTCCTCACCTGTTCAGTATTTGTTGATATCAAACGTCTGTGTCTTCCTCACCTGTTCAGTATTTGCTGATATCAAATGTCTGCGTATTATAACTTCAGAACCATCATAACCCAGAATAGCTTCCATGTGGATTGTATATTAACATCAGAGACAGCTTATGATCAGGCCTCTGTACTCACACTTACAGAGGAAATCCGTCTGCTCCCTAAAATTACCCAGCCTGGTAGATTTTCTGTGTTGTCTTCACAAACAGATCGGGGATGTTTCGTCTAGCTGTTTGTATTTGGCGTTGTTGCTAATGGGGGCGTTTTTGGCTTGAATTGTAACCATGGTCTCATAAACATTGAAGTGTGTCAAGGATTTGTTTTGTGTGTCTGTTTTTCAGTCTTTCTAGTTCTGTCTATCTGCCTGTCTCTGTCTCTGTGTCTGTTGGTACGTCTGTCTGTGTGTTTGTCCCTTCGTCTGTCTGACTGGTTCGCTAACTTGTAGACTGTCCCTTCGTCTGTCTGACTGGTTCGCTAACTTGTAGACTGTCGCTACGTCTGTCTGACTGGTTCGCTAACTTGTAGACTGTCCCTTCGTCTGTCTGACTGGTTCGCTAACTTGTAGACTGTCCCTTCGTCTGTCTGACTGGTTCGCTAACTTGTAGACTTTTCCTTTGTCTGTCTGCCTGGTTCGCTAACTTGTAGACTGTCCCTACGTCTGTCTGACTGGTTCGCTAACTTGTACTTCGCTAACTTGTAGACTGTCCCTTCGAAAGTCTGACTGGTTCGGTGACTTGTAGACTGTCCCTTCGTCTGTCTGACTGGTTCGGTGCATTTTAGACTGTCCCTTCGTCTGTCTGACTGGTTCGGTGACTTGTAGACTGTCCCTTCGTCTTTCTGACTGGTTCGCTAACTTGTAGACTTTTCCTTTGTCTGTCTGCCTGGTTCGCTAACTTGTAGACTGTACCTTCGTTTGTCTGACTGGTTCGGTAACTTGTAGACTGTTCCTTCGTCTGTCTGACTGACTGGTTCGCTATTTTGTTCTGTGGCTGGCTGTCTGCATGACTGTCTGTATATCTTGTCGGTACGTCTGTATGTCTGCCCGTACGTCTGTATGTCTGCCCGTACGTCTGTATGTCCGCCCGTACGTCTGTATGTCCGTCCTTACGTCTGTATGTCTGCCCGTACGTCTGTATATCTTGTCTGTACGTCTGTATATCTTGTGTGTACATCTGTATGTCTGTCCATACGTCTGTATGTCTGCCCGTACGTCTGTATATCTTGACTGTACGTCTGTATATCTTGTCTGTACTTCTGTCTGGCTGGCTCGCATAACTTGTTTCCTGGCTGGCTGGTTTTCTGTACGTCTATGTGTCTGCGGCACGTCTGTCTGATTGGTTCACTAACTTGTTTCCTGTCTGTCTGTCTGTCTGTCTGTCTGTCTGTCTGTCTGTCTGTCTGTATTTCTGTCTGTGTCTTTTTACATGTCCTTACGTGTATGTGTCTATCCGTACCCGAAATGTCTAAATTCTTGGTCTTGTGACAGGATCTGGAAATGTCTCAGTTCTTGGTCTCATGAGAAGATCTGGAGATATCTCAGTTCGTGTTATAGGACCCTGAGTTATCTCAGTTCGTGTTATAGAACCCCGATATGTCTCAGTTCTTGTTATAGGACCCGGAGATATCTCAGTTCTTGTTATAGAACCCCGAGATGTCTCTGTTCTTGTTATAGAACCCCGAGATGTCTCAGTTCTTGTTATAGAACCCCGAGATGTCTCAGTTCTAGTTCTTGTGATAGGACCCCGAGATGTCTCAGTTCTTGTTATAGGACCCCGAGATATCTCAGTTCTTGTTATAGAACCCCGAGATGTCTCTGTTCTTGTTATAGAACCCCGAGATGTCTCAGTTCTTGTTATAGAACCCCGAGATGTCTCAGTTCTAGTTCTTGTGATAGGACCCCGAGATGTCTCAGTTCTTGTTACAGAACCCCGAGATATCTCAGTTCTTGTTACAGAACCCCGAGATATCTCAGTTCTTGTTATAGAACCCCGAGATGTCTCAGTTCTGGTTATAGAACCCCGAGATGTCTTAGTTCTTGTTATAGAACCCATAGATGTCTCGGTTCTTGTTATAGAACCTCGAGATGTCTCAGTTCTAGTTCTTATGACAGGACCCCGAGATGTCTCAGTTCTTGTTATAGAACCCTGAGATGTCTCAGTTCTTGTTATAGAACCCCGAGATGTCTCAGTTCTAGTTCTTGTGATAGGACCCCGAGATGTCTCAGTTCTTGTTATAGAACCCCGATATATCTCAGTTCTCGTTATAGAACGCCGAGATGTCTCAGTTCTTGTTATAGAACCCCGAGATGTCTCAGTTCTTGTTATAGAACCCTGAGATGTCTCAGTTCTTGTTATAGAACCCTGAGATGTCTCAGTTCTTGTTATAGAACCCCGAGATGTCTCAGTTCTAGTTCTTGTGATAGGACCCCAAGATGTCTCAGTTCTTGTTATAGAACCCTGAGATATCTTAGTTCTTGTTATAGAACCCCGAGATGTCTCAGTTCTTGTTATAAAACCCCGACATGTCTCAGTTCTTGTTATAGAACCCCGAGATGTCTCAGTTCTTGTTCTTGTGATAGGACCCCGAGATGTCTCAGTTCTTGTTATAGAACCCCGAGATGTCTCAGTTCTTGTTATAGGACCTAGAGATGTCTCAGTTCTTGTTCTTGTGATAGGACCCAGAGATGTCTCAGTTCTTGTAATAGAACCCCGAGATATCTTAGTTCTTGTTATCGAACCCCGAGATGTCTCAGTTCTTGTTATAAAACGCCGAGATATCTCAGTTCTTGTGATAGAACCCCGAGATGTCTCAGTTCTTGTTCTTGTGATAGGACCCCGAGATGTCTCAGTTCTTGTTACAGAACCCCGAGATATCTCAGTTCTTGTTACAGAACCCCGAGATATCTCAGTTCTTGTTATAGAACCCCGAGATGTCTCAGTTCTGGTTATAGAACCCCGAGATGTCTTAGTTCTTGTTATAGAACCCATAGATGTCTCAGTTCTTGTTATAGAACCTCGAGATGTCTCAGTTCTAGTTCTTATGACAGGACCCCGAGATGTCTCAGTTCTTGTTATAGAACCCCGAGATGTCTCAGTTCTTGTTATAGAACCCCGAGATGTCTCAGTTCTAGTTCTTGTGATAGGACCCCGAGATGTCTCAGTTCTTGTTATAGAACCCCGATATATCTCAGTTCTCGTTATAGAACGCCGAGATGTCTCAGTTCTTGTTATAGAACCCCGAGATGTCTCAGTTCTTGTTATAGAACCCTGAGATGTCTCAGTTCTTGTTATAGAACCCTGAGATGTCTCAGTTCTTGTTATAGAACCCCGAGAAGTCTCAGTTCTAGTTCTTGTGATAGGACCCTAAGATGTTTCAGTTCTTGTTATAGAACCCTGAGATATCTTAGTTCTTGTTATAGAACCCCGAGATGTCTCAGTTCTTGTTATAAAACCCCGACATGTCTCAGTTCTTGTTATAGAACCCCGAGATGTCTCAGTTCTTGTTCTTGTGATAGGACCCCGAGATGTCTCAGTTCTTGTTATAGAACCCCGAGATGTCTCAGTTCTTGTTATAGGACCTAGAGATGTCTCAGTTCTTGTTCTTGTGATAGGACCCAGAGATGTCTCAGTTCTTGTAATAGAACCCCGAGATATCTTAGTTCTTGTTATCGAACCCCGAGATGTCTCAGTTCTTGTTATAAAACGCCGAGATATCTCAGTTCTTGTGATAGAACCCCGAGATGTCTCAGTTCTTGTTCTTGTGATAGGACCCAGAGATGTCTCAGTTATTGTTCTTGTGGTAGGACCACAAGATGTCTCAGTTCTTATTATAGGACCTAGAGATGTTTCAGTTCTTGTTCTTGTGATAGGACCAGAGATGTCTCAGTTCTCATTCTTGTGGTAGGACCCCGAGATGTCTCAGTTCTTATTATAGGACCTATAAATGTCTCAGTTCGTGTTCTTGTGATAGGACCCAGAGTTGTCCCAGTTTGTGGTCTTGTGGCAATATCTGGAGATGTCTCAGCTCTCGGTCTTGATGTTTCTGCATCGATTTCTCTAGAAGTATAAATGCGTTAACTGCAGTTTACCGTTATACCTACCTTCTCTCCACCAGCCAGTTCAGGCTTCCCTCTTACTCATCCTGTCTTGGCCTCCCTACCTCCCTCTTCCCTCCACATCGTTTCCCGTTGTATCCGCCACGTTTGTTGCCTCGTTTCTTGGCGCTAGTTATTTGAGTTATTTCTGCCTCCTGCTGTAGACTCAGCGTTTTCCCTGGGTACAAGGGATCAATGAGAGATGAAAGCTCAGACTGGAGCCTGGAGAAACTGGCAAAGCTAGCCAGATTACTGGAGTACGTTTTCTATTGCTGGCCTTTTTGACATGTCGATTTTTCTTCCCTTTCTCGGCCATGTTGTGTTTTCTGTCAGGGTTTTTCTGATTTATTTTCTGAGCTGTCTGTTGATGAATACCGTGTGCTTTTCGTTTTCTCTGTCTTCAGAACCTCCCCGATTCCCACCCTGTCTGTGTTTTTACTTTTACGCATCACATCTGTCTTGTTTTCTCAAATTATGTTATTTATTCTGTTCAGTTAGTGTCCTTGTGTGCATTTTAGCCCCCAACACCCCCTTCCCCTTTATTTTGTTTCCATCTCTTTCTCTCTCGTTCTGCTCTACCTTAATTGCATACCTTATTTGACCTTACAGTTCTCTCCCCCTCCCCCCCCCCCTCTCTCAGTCTTACCTTTATCTACGCAATACCGCTTGCTTGTATGACTCCAAACACTTGTCCTCATTTCTCTTGTGTCATTCCTTTTCTTGTTGTCATTTCTCTTAGTTTAATTTGTTCCCTTATAGTGTTGTATTTGCCGCTTTGGCGAGTATTGATTTTTATGTTGTTGACGTCTCTCCGATTTTTTTTCTCTCCCCTCCCCCTCCCTCCATACTCCTCTCTGTCTCTCTCCACACCCGTTTTTGTATCTCTTATTGTATCATTTGCGCTCCCCCACCCCTTTCCACCCTTAAACATTGTTAGCCCATCAATTTTATGTCCGTTAGCGTTTTTTTTTTTTTCACTTTGTTCTCTGCATCTGTCCGTTCTTTTTATGAAACTGTTTCATCAGGAACTAGATGCAGTTTTTATGTTGTTCATTGTCCTGGAGACATGTTTAGATAATATCATTACTAAACTGTTCTTTCTTTTGATCTTGTTTTTTTTTTTCTTCCTCATCCTTACTTCTGTCTTCCTTCCTTTTCTGAGCTTTCATTAGCTGTAAATTCCAGCTCAACGTTTTTGTTGTCCGTGCACTTCTGGACTGTGGGGGTTCTTGACCGAGAACTTATGTATTGCGCCCGCACATCCGTTTTACAGATCTGCCTTTTTGTACGCAGACTATTGGTTCCTCACTTCTGTGGCAGATGCATTCCGTCTTGGAAGAAAGCACAGTCTACGAAATGTTTGTTGAGTTGTGGGTGTATTCTTTCCTTCTAAAATATGACTCTGCAAGTGACACCGGAACCAGTCGGTCTGTAATTGAAGGTTGTCCGAAAGACTTTCTGTTCTCTTTTGTTCTTTCTGCCTTTCCTTTAAGCTTTCTTTCTTTCTGTCTTTCTTTCCTTCTTGTTTTTCCTTTTCTTTGTTTGTTTGTTTGTTTCTTTCTTTCTTTCTTTCTTTCTTTCTTTCTTTCTTTCTTTCTTTCTTTCTTTCTTTCTTTCTTTCTTTCTTTCTTTCTTTTTTTCTTTCTCTCTTTCTTTCTTTCTTTCTTTCTTTCTTTCTTTCTTTCTTTCTTTCTTTCTTTCTTTCTTTCTTTCTTTCTTTCTTTCTTTCTTTCTTTCTTTCTTTCTTTCTATCTTTCTTCTGTTCTTCAGTTGCTGACTCTCCACTGACATTATCTCTCGTTTTGTCTACCTAGTTGTCTGCCTGGATAAGTGTTTGGAAGAGCTGTCAGGCCTGCGTGCCCAGTTTGTGCCCCTTTCAAGAGAAAGTTCAGTCATTGGTTCTGTCTGTCTGCATTCGCACATGTCCGTCCGCCCGCATGTTTTTGTCCTTCCCACATTTGTTCTTGTAATAATGTGACAGTCTCATCTTATGCTTCCTGTCACCCTTCCATGTTCAGTAAAGTGTGTTCTGAAGCTTGCTTATTGTTTCCTCGTCAATATTTGTCACCGTAATCAGATTTTTTTTTTCTGTGCTTCATTTCAGTTGGGTTTTTTTTGGGGGGGGGGGGTGGGGGGGGGGGGGGGGGGGTGGGGGGGGGGGGGGGGGGGGGGGGGGGGGGGGGGGGGGGGGGAATGGGGGTAGTTCGTTTATTCAGTTATTGCCTGTCTCTTCCATTGATTTCCCTCTAGGCTGGTCCGCAAACTGCCTTCTCTTATATCATGCCAGACCTTGTTGACCAGTGTCATTTTGCAAATAGTTCCTTCCCGGTAATGATTGTGAATTTAGTTTTGAAGAATTTTTTCCCTTTTTTTTTTTTTTTTTTTAATCAGCAGCACTAACGGGATATTTTTCATGGGAGTTCTGTGTTTGTTGCTGTATCTTCACCCTCCTCTTCCTCCTCCTCTTCATCATCATCATCATCATCTTCTTCACCCCCCCCCCCCCCCCACCCATCCGGCTCTAACAATAACATGGCATGATGGTATACACGCCTACGTGTCGGCCCGAAGGTTTTGGTTTGGAACCCACCGGTGTTTGAATTGTTGAAAATAAATCACGACTAAGTCATGCACACCAGATCTACAGTTGCTGTAGGCAGGTCAGCTGGGAAGTTAAGGCAGCCGGCATGGTGCTGGAGATACCGTCTATGTAGTGTCAGGTGGTGTGTACAAATGTGAGTTGAGCACCATATACCCAGTGGGTCACAGACCGGGAAATGGGCCTTTTAAAGCATATAGGAAGCCTTGTCCTGTCACTGGTACGTCAGGCATATGTTTGGTAGAGCCATGTTTGTGTAGACATATCAGCACTGTTAGGGACATGTACTCGACATCTGGCCGGTCAGCGGCACCTACCAGGCTGCTACCCACATTGGCTTGGTCACTGCTGTCCCTAGAGATGGTCGTGGCTGGGTCTAGACTGGGAAGCCGTGCCTGGTTCTACCTGGTAAGCTGTGGCTGGGTCTAGACTGGGAAGCCGTGCCTGGTTCTACCTGGTAAGCTGTGGCTGGGTCTAGACTGGGAAGCCGTGCCTGGTTCTACCTGGTAAGCTGTGGCTGGGTCTAGACTGGGAAGACGTGGCTTGGTCTGCCTGGGAAGTCGTGGCTGGGTCTACCTGGGAAGTCGTGGCTGTGTCTACCTGGTAAGCTGTGCCTGGTTCTACCTGGTAAGCGTTGGCTGGGTCTGCTTGTGAATCGGTGGCTGTGTCTACCTGGTAAGCTGTGGCTGGGTCTAGACTGGGAAGTCGTGGCTGGGTCTACCTGTGAAGTCGTGGCTGTGTCTACCTGGTAAGCTGTGCCTGGTTCTACCTGGTAAGCTGTGGCTGTGTCTACCTGGTAAGCTGTGGCTGTGTCTACCTGGTAAGCTGTGGCTGTGTCTACCTGGTAAGCGGTGGCTGGGTCTGCTTGTGAATCGGTGGCTGTGTCTACCTGGTAAGCTGTGGCTGGGTCTAGACTGGGAAGTCGTGGCTGGGTCTACCTGTGAAGTCGTGGCTGTGTCTACCTGGTAAGCGGTGGCTGGGTCTGCTTGTGAATCGGTGGCTGGGTCTGCCTGGTAAGCTATGCCTGAATCTACTTGGTAAGCCGTGTCTTCCATCCTATACATACGGCCTCGAGTCCATAAGGCTGGGTCCGGTGGCCAGGCAGGCATACGCAATTGGTTCTCTTGCCGTTGAAAACAAAACTTGTTAGCGTTGATTTCGTCTGCGACCTAATATTATATACATCGGAGAGCCGCCATGGTGTTGTGGCCAGACGGTCGTCCCTGGATCCGGACGATGCTAGATTTTTTTAATGTCCTTTGCTCCCAGGTCGACCTAGTCTTAAATGGGTACTAGATAAAAGTCTTGGGAAGTAAAAGCGACCTGTGTGATGCTAGCTGCATCGCCCACCGAGTGCTGATTGCTCTATAAAATATAAGTCAAGCCCTATATGCCTAGTGCGCTAGTGGGTCTGTTCGGATAAAGTTGGTTGAGGCGTTTGCTTTCCCCCGAGTATTGCAGTACGATCCCTACAAGGATTGGTTGTCTTTAATGCTGTACTTCACCAACAGCTCATAAAACGGCAGAGTAATTAAACAGCCAAGGCAGTTAGTTTTGCCTTGTTGAAAGACATGTCCTGTTTTATCAAGCCGTCATAAAGACGGAGTTGAATGTAGCATAGCAAGAGGTAGACAGCGGTATAAGTGCGTCTTTAAGAAATGGACAAACAACAGTCTGTGTGACCACACACTATGACAGTGTCTGATGGAGATTGACTGGTCCCAGTTTTTACTGTTTAGACCAAACTTGACTGACTGGATCCCAGACCCTCAGTTATCTGACGACACCAGTCCTCGTCTGCTTGTAGTGTGTCCACATTTTATGTCATTCTCTTTTCTGCTTCCTTCTTTATTTCTTCCTGTTCTTCCACCGATCTCCCATCTTTTCTCACGATGAGAGTGACATTTTGCGAAGGATCTGCTACTTCATGATGATCTTTTAGTCTGGCACTGGGCCTCTTTAGTTGGCGGGTTTTTGCAGCTGAAATGTTGAATTGTGCAGCCAGCACAGGCCAACCCTCCATAGTGAATATAGGTCAAGGACCCTGTTGGAACCAGTAGTGCGGGAGGCATACAGTAAAGTTTAGGACCACTTTCCACACCTCCAGGCGTATTGGGCATACCGGACTAGACCTCCTCTATTTGTGTAGACCAGTCGACTCTCGATGTGTCTGATTATACCAGTCAACTTTACTTTTCAGGACATTGCCACTATCTTTGCTGGCCTCTTCAGAAGTACATGAGAACTTGTAGTGCTTCCCTCATGATCTTCTTTCGGGGATATGTTTGTGTTGTCATTACTTAATAAAGCGAACAGTGACTGTTGATCTGTCCAGGTTTGACTGGTACCAGAATGCCACTGAAGTCGGAGTAGTCATCACCACCAAGTGGGATGCAATGAGGCATGACTTGGTCATTGTGGATTCTAAGAAGAGTGATCTGCTTATTCAAGTCTTTGTCAAAGAAAACACCTTCTTTATTCATATGAGTAAGTACCATGGGTTGTATCAGTTGACTGTTTCTTTGTCCCTTTTTGGACACACCTCTTGTTAATTGGACACACCTCTTTGTATCTGGGCACACCTCTTTGTATCTGGGCACACCTCTTTGTATTTGGACACACCTCTTTGTATCTGGACACACCTCTTTGTATCTGGACACACCTCTTTGTATCTGGACACACCTCTTTGTATCTGGACACACCTCTTTGTTTTTGGACACACCTCTTTGTATCTGGACACACCTCTTTGTATCTGGGCACACCTCTTTGTTTTTGGGCACACCTCTTTGTATCTGGGCACACCTCTTTGTATCTGGACACACCTCTTTGTATTTGGACACACCTCTTTGTATTTGGACACACCTCTTTGTATCTGGGCACACCTCTTTATATCTGGACACACCTCTTTGTATCTGGGCACCCCTCTTTGTATTTGGACACACCTCTTTGTATTTGGACACACCTCTTTGTATTTGGACTCATTTCTTTGATACTGGACTCTGGACACACCTTGGCCAGGAGGGTACATGAGGCATACAAACTGGCATTGAATAAAGGATCGGGGAAATTGTGGAATCGTTTTGGGGATCTTTGCTGAGAGTCCCTTGATCTCCAAGAAACATGTAAAAGATAACTAATTTGAGTTTTTGCTGATTGAACAGGTCATGTTGTAAATGTTGAGTCTGCAGTAAATGTTATGGTTCAGCCTGGGTATCTGATGTGAAACAGTGGAGATATCAGATGACAGATGACAGTAAGGTCAATGACATCAGTACCAGCCACAGGCCTGACACTTGAGGAAGGATGAGTAAGACCAGGGAGGAAGATATTCTGTTTGTGTTCACGATACATATTTATATATTTGTGTTTGTTGTTCTTGGTCGTGTGGGTACAAGTTTGCTGCTGTGTTTAGTTTGGGTGGAGGGGGGGGGGGGTTTAAGTGAAGAACACTTTGCCAACGGCACATTGGGCATATAAGTCTCGAATTATGTTTGCTTAGACCAGTCAACACTCAGTGAGTGAGGAAGTCCACTTTACACTGGCCACCTTCAGTTCCCAAGTCTCCTTGGCGACGTGGTCGAGCTGTTTGCCTCTCATGCTGCATTGTTCAGCTCATGATTGCAGTTTTTATGGAGATCCCTGGGAATTATTGCAGGAGTAGCAGAGTTTGTGCTTTGTGTGATGCTCTTGGCAGGTTGCGGACTGACTGTTCTGCAGAGAGTGACCGAGCCATTTGGGATCAAACCTGGCATTATGCAGTCGATCCCCAGGACTCAACTTCATCTGTTAACTTCCCAGGCTATTGCCTGGTATCCATTTGTAGACGGCCCCAATCAGCCTAGAAAAAGATCTGATAAGATTAAAACCAAAGTGCTTGAGACTGGCAGGCAGGGTTCTGTCTACTGCACCACTGCAGCTCCCAGCTGAGTATTTGATGTTGATAGTTTCCTGTTCAGTTTATCCTAAATCAGATTGTTTGTTTTTCTTTTCTAGAACCATCAGAGGCAATATTTAATGATTGCCAGGGTAAGTAGAGTCCTCTGTGTCTCTGTTCAGACTGTCCGTGTTTGTTAAGATGCCTTCCCTTTAATATGTGTCTCTATTCAGACTGTCTGTGTTTTTGTTGTTACCTTCCCCTTAATCTGTGTCTCTGTTCAGACTGTCCATGTTTTTGTCATTACCTTCCCTTTAATCTGTGTCTCTCTTCAGACTGTCCATCTTTGTGTAGTTGCCTTCCACTTAATCTGTGTCTCTGTTCAGACTGTGTCTTTTGTGTTTTGTCATTAACTGTGGTCTGCTTCAGACTGTCCTTTAAGTTGCCTTGTAATCTGTGTCTCTGTTCAGACTGTCCATGTTTTTGTCCGTTAATCTGTGTCTCCTCAGACCCCTTAAATCGTTACCTCCCCCTTAATCTGTGTCTCTGTTCAGACTGTCCATGTTTTTGTCATTACTTTCCCCTTAATCTGTGTCTCTCTTAAGACTGTCCATCTTTGTGTAGTTGCCTTCCACTTAATCTGTGTCTCTGTTCAGACTGTCCATGTTTTTGTCGTTACCTTCCCCTTAATCTGTGTCTCTGTTCAGACTGTCCATGTTTTTGTCGTTACCTTCCCCTTAAACTGTGTCTCTGTTCAGAATGTCCATCTTTGTGTAGTTGCCTTCTACCTAATCTTTGTCTCTGTTCAGACTGTTCATCTTTGTGTAGTTGCCTTCCACCTAATCTTTGTCTCTGTTCAGACTGTCCATGTTTTTGTCATTACCTTCCCCTTAATCTGTGTCTCTGTTCAGACTGTCCATCTTTTTGTCATTAACTTCCCCTCAATCTGTGTCTCTGTTCATTGGATTAATTTCTGTATTGTTTGTGGATATGTTCCAACCATACACCAGTAAAGACACTAAATAAAGTTCAGTAAAAGAACATGTTCTGTGCCTTCGGGCGTATTGGGCATAAAGTGCTAATACTGTGTTTTATAGACCAATCAGCTCTCGGTAGGTGATGTCGTCAACATCACGCCGGCAGCCACCTTTACTTCCCAGGATTTTATCTGGTACCTACTCAAGGCTGTATCAACCTAAGAGCCACCAAAGTCCTTTTAAAAAATACTAAATGCCACTAGGAAAGATTCTATTGATAACTTGTCGCTCTTATAGAAGTGATAATTTGTTCACCTTATTATAGTGGAGGTAAAGAGAGATCATGCTGTCTGTAGAGTCTGGGTTTCCCAGAATTCATGCTGGAAGCCTAACTGAGCCAGGGCAAACTGATGTTGTTGGTGAAATATTGGGTAACAGAAATCCCTGTTTCTTGTTGGGACGGAATCAAAGTACCTGCCATGTTGTCTAAATTCAGACACCTGTCTGTTGTATATTCTTGTTTCATGGCGGTACAGAATCCTTTGTCAAGGCACGGACAGCTTGTTGGTTTATATAGTACTTTATGAAGACAGAGACACTGTGTTGGCTTATATAATCTTTATGTGTCTTTACTGGCATGTGCACGTACACAATCTGCATGCGCGCACACACACACACACAAACAAATGCACGTGCATGCACACACACATACAAATGTGCATGCATGCACACACATCTGTGCACACACACACATCTGTGCATACACACACACACACCCATACATACACACACACACACACACCAGGAAATGGATGGGTGGAGGAAGTCAAAAAGGCAAAGAGAAACACAGTATGACAGAAGCCCAAGCTATGCAACTAGCAGAAGACAGGAAACTACATCTAACTGCTTTCTGCCATTCTTTGTGGCTTCAATAGTAGGGCAGAGTGCTTAATAACTTCAACAGTAGGGCACAAGCAGAAGAACAAGAAAGTGATTAGATCAGAAGGCTGGGCAGTTCGTCAGAATTGAGCCGACTGACACATTTTCTGCAGGGAACAGAATCAAACAGTCCCATTCACCAGTGGGATATGGAGAACTCAAGATTCCAGTGGGATATGGAGAACTCAAGATGCCAGTGGGATACGGAGAACTCAAGATTCCAGTGGGATATGGAGAACTCAAGATGCCAGTGGGATACGGAGAACTCAAGATGCCAGTGGGATACGGAGAACTCAAGATTCCAGTGGGATATGGAGAACTCAAGATTCCAGTGGGATATGGAGAACTCAAGATGCCAGTGGGATATGGAGAACTTAAGATTCCAGTGGGATATGGAGAACTCAAGATGCCAGTGGAATATGGAGAAATCAAGATGCCAGTGGGATACGGAAAACTCAAGATGCCAGTGGGATACGGAAAACTCAAGATGCCAGTGGGATATGGAGAACTCAAGATGCCAGTGGGATACGGAAAACTCAAGATGCCAGTGGGATACGGAAAACTCAAGATGCCAGTGGGATATGGAGAACTCAAGATGAACATCTGGCAGCCGGAGGTCTGTCACTGACATCCATGCTGAGGTTTATTAAAACATCATTTGTCCAGCTTTTGCAGGTATGAGGTAATCATCACTTGAAACAGGGCCACATCAAAGAAACTCAGGCAGGTGTCACTACAAGGCTGAGGGCCAGAGAGATGGATGCCCTAGCATTGTTTGGTTTTCAACAACGAGTGTCATTAGAGGTACTTTGGAGTAGCAGCATTTAATGACTGAGCATGTACGTGTAAACATAGGTAATTAGAAATTGCATGGAGTTTATCATCTTTTATTGTCTGTTTTTTTTTCTTCAGTGAAGATGAAATCCCCAGGGACTGTGGAAGTCATTCTACAGAAGGAAGAGCCCGATGTCACATGGCAGTCATTGGGCACACCTCTGAAGGACCACGAGGCTTTTGTGAGAACAAAGAGTATAGGTGAGGTCTGCCTGTGAGGTCTTCTTGTGAGGTCTGCCTGTGAGGTCTGCCTGTGAGGTCTGCCTTTGAGTTCTGCCTCTGAGGTCTGCCTGTGAGGTCTGCTTGTGTTGCTTTCATGGATCACCTGATCAGTGATCAGAATTTGTTGTGTGCCTGTTTCAACAGATGACAGTCCAGAAATTTCTTGGAAGTTACAAGTTTTCTTCTGAGCAAGGGGGGCATGACTGATAGTAGTATTTGTAACTTTTAGATTTCAGAAGATAAGGTGCCCTTGTAGATCTTGTGGGCCTTTGTTCACTGAAGGGTCTCCAAATTTATTTTAATTATTAAGTCATTACCTGTCTTTAGAGCTGACCATTCAGTTTGTCTCTTGTATATGTCCAATGATTACTGGTCCAACATACGCAGTCTTCACATTGACTCACTTCTATCTGTGTCAGTATTAGCTCCTCAGACTGTGTTTAGTGTATGTGTTGCCTATCTAAAACTCTTAAATATATGTTTTGTCGTAAACTGTTCTTACATGCATATGTTGTGCATCATAGACTCTTCAGTATGTGCCATTCAATGACACTAGACACTTTCCTGAAGGTATAACTTGTCTTTATTCTGTGTAGACTTTGTGTCACATATTCACACTTCAATCTGTCTTCAGTGTATGCATTATGTATCTTAAACTGTCTTGAATATATATCCTTCAATGACATCCGAAACTTTCCTAAAAGTATATCTTGTCTTCACTGTGTGTAAACTGTGCATCACATATTGACACTTGAATCTGTCTTCAGTGTGTGTGTTGTCTGTCTTTAACTGTCTTGAATATGTGTCTTTTAGTGACCCTTCAGACTTTCCTAAAGGCATATCTTCTCTTCACTTTGAGTAAACTTTGGGTCAGATATTGACACTTTAAACTGTTTTAAATGTCCGTGTTGAACTGTCTTCAATGTCTGTGTTGAACTGTCTTTAGTATTTGTCCTGTAATGAATCTTTGGCCTCTGATTGATCCACAGAATGTCGCTATCGCACCTGGACAGTGGTCAGCAACACGACGGTCACACACGACACCCGGCTGATGCGGTTCAAGTCCCCTCCAGAGTGCAGGATGGTGGTGCCAGTTGGCTACCATGTACACATCAAAACTGAAATCTCAGGTTCGTACACATCAAAACTGAAATCTCAAGTTCATACATATCAAAACTGAAATCTCAGGTTAGTACATATCAAAACTGAAATCTCAGGTTCGCACATATCAAAACTGAAATCTCAGGTTCGTGCATATCAAAACTGAAATCTCAGGTTCGTAGATATCAGAACAGAAATCTCAGGTTCGTACTTATCAAACCTGAAATCTCAGGTTCGTACATATCAAAACTGAAATCCCAGGTTCGTACATATCAGAACTGAAATCTCAGGTTCGTACATATCAGAACTGAAATCTCAGGTTCATACATATCAAACCTGAAATCAAAGGTTCGTACATATCAAAACTGAAATCTCAGGTTCGTACATATCAAACCTGAAATCTAAGGTTCGTAGATATCAGAACAGAAATCTCAGGTTCGTACATATCAAACCTGAAAACTCAGGTTCGTACATATCAAAACTGAAATCCCAGGTTCGTACATATCAGAACTGAAATCTCGGGTTCGTACATATCATAACTGAAATCTCAGGTTCATACATATCAAACCTGAAATCAAAGGTTCGTACATATCAAAACTGAAATCTCAGGATCGTACATATCAAAACTGAAATCTTATGTTCGTACATATCAAAACTGAAATCTCAGGTTCGTACAAATCAAAACTGAAATTTCAGGTTCGTACATATCAAAACAGAAATCTCCGGTTTGTACATATCAAAACTGAAGTCTCAGGTTCGTACATATCAAAACAGAAATCTCAGGTTAGTACATATCAAAACTGAAATCTCAGGTTCGCACATATCAAAACTGAAATCTCAGGTTCGTGCATATCAAAACTGAAATCTCAGGTTCGTAGATATCAGAACAGAAATCTCAGGTTCATACATATCAAACCTCAAATCTCAGGTTCGTACATATCAAAACTGAAATCCCAGGTTCGTACATATCAGAACTGAAATCTCAGGTTCGTACATATCAGAACTGAAATCTCAGGTTCATACATATCAAACCTGAAATCAAAGGTTCGTACATATCAAAATTGAAATCTCAGGTTCGTACATATCAAAACTGAAATCTCAGGTTTGTACATATCAAAACTGAAATCTCAGGTTCGTACATATCAGAACTGAAATCTCAGGTTCGTACATATCAAACCTGAAATCTAAGGTTTGTACATATCAGAACAGAAATCTCAGGTTCGTACATATCAAACCTGAAATCTCAGGTTCGTACATATCAAAACTGAAATATCAGGTTCGTACATATCAAACCTGAAATCTAAGGTTCGTACATATTAGAACAGAAATATCAGGTTCGTACATATCAAAACTGGAATCTCAGGTTTGTGCATATCAAACCTGAAATCTAAGGTTCGTACATATCAAAACTGAAGTCTCAGGTTCGTACATATCAAATTGAAATCTCAGGTTCGTAGATATCAAAACAGAAATCTCAGGTTTGTACATATCAAAATTGAAATCTCAGGTTTGTACATATCAGAACTGAAGTCTCAGGTTTGTACATCTTGGAACTGAAGCCTAGGGTCCATACATCTCAGAATTTAAAATCAGGTGCATAGGTCTCAGAACTGAAATCTCATCTTCATATATTTCAGAACTGAAATCTCATCTTCATATATTTCAGAACTGAAATCTCATCTTCATATATTTCAGAACTGAAATCTCTGGTTCATACAACCCAAGCCTAGTTCATATTCTGGCAATCTTGGTTACCTGGTTACTTTCCTTGTTTTATATTGGCAAACATAGATTACAGTCTAGTTCACTTAAGCCAAAACTCAGATAAGTCCAATTTCGGTTAAGTCGACATGACTAGCTTAGTCCCGGCAATTTTCTCTAGTGTGTGTGTGCTGTCTGGATAAGTAGAAGCCCTGATAAGTGAAAGTATTTTCTTAGGTCCCTACGACTTCTACTTATCCAGACTCAACTGTATTTTGTTCATCTCCTGTTGTCAGTGTTTACAGAACTAAAGGCCCATACAAAACTCTGTGATTAAACAGACAGGACACTGGATGCAGGTTCATACAACACTCTGTGATTGAACAGACAGGACACTGGATGTAGGTTCATACAACACTCTGTGATTGAACAGACAGGACACTGGATGTAGGTTCATACAACACTCTGTGATTGAACAGACAGGACACTGGATGTAGGTTCATACAACACTCTGTGATTGAACAGACAGGACACTGGATGCAGGTTCATACAACACTCTGTGATTGAACAGACAGGACACTGGATGTAGGTTCATACAACACTCTGTGATTGAACAGACAGGACACTGGATGTAGGTTCATACAACACTCTGTGATTGAACAGACAGGACACTGGATGCAGGTTCATACAACACTCTGTGATTGAACAGACAGGACACTGGATGCAGGTTCATACAACACTCTGTGATTGAACAGACAGGACACTGGATGCAGGTTCATTCAACACTCTGTGATTGAACAGACAGGACACTGGATGTAGGTTCATACAACACTCTGTGATTAAACTGACAGGACACTGGATGCAGGGTCATTCAACACTCTGTAACTAAACAGATAAGACACATCATGATTGACTGTCCCAGTTGAAGCCATGGCGTGACCTTTAGCCTGCTGTTCTCATGCAGTATGCTCTAGCTGCTGGCTGTTTTTGTTTCATCCTGACCAGATGACCAAACCATTCGATTCTTTGGTGCTCTTTGAAATCATTCACTGGTACTTTGCCTACTGTTATTCTTAGTTTTGTAATGGTGACTCTTGTCTCTTCTTGTTCTCCCTGCCTCGTTTATTATACATCCCATCTTACATGTTGTAATTTTGCATTTGTTTTTCTAGGAATATCCGTGTCTGACATTTATCGCACACAGTTCGTACACATGGCACCAAAACTCCAGCTTCCAAACTATTTCTGTAATCAGTCAAACCAACCAACCAATCTTTAATCATATTATACGTATCTGTTGATTTGTTTTTTTAAACCAATTAATGATTTTTATCTGCTTCTTGAGCAACTGGTTATTTTTCTGACACTGTGTTAGTTGATAATTCTTGATGTGTTCGAGATATACTAGTATGGCTTCACTTTGACTTCCATATGTTTATCTAAGGTTTGAACTCTGCTCATCCCTGCTGGGATGAAACTGCAAGCAGCGGGGGAAAAAGAGAGGTTATGATACCCGTTATTGGTCGTAGTCACATCAACATTTAATATCATATCGAGAGGCTTGACTTCCTGACTCTGTGTTATGACATATATTTTGGTCCGTCTCGGCAGAACAATTAGCCATCTGCTGAGAGTGTTGTAAATAGCACAAACTCTGTAGCTCTAGCAACAGTCCCCAGGGATCTCCATCCAAAACTGCAGTCGTGAACTGAGCAGATTGTCTGGGAAATAAACCCACAACCTTCAGACCATGAGGCAAACGGTTCAACCACTTTGCTGTATCATTAGCTGCAAGTGATAATGTCTGTCCCTGGCTTTGTTTCATATACTGTTAGACTGTTAAAGATTTTAGACACAGATAATCTCCCAGGGACATCGAGGTTGAATCGTGTCTTATCTGACCATGTCTCACTCAGGGATATCGAGGTTAATTTCTTTTGGTGGGCTGACAGCTTAGAGCTAACCGGCATGCTGACCGATGGTGAGGTGGACAGTGTGTGCATGCGTGTGTGTTTCTGTGTGTGTGTCCGTGCGTGCCACGCATGCGTGCATGTGTATATATGTATGTATGTCTGTGTGTATATATATTTGTGGTAACATTAAAGAGCTACATCAACATAGAATGACAGCAGCCTTTGTTACCCATCAAGCAGTGGATCACAAACTGTTCCTCCCCACAACACTTAAATGGCAGAAGTGAAAATTGACAAGGATGATGACTAAAGACGGCAAGAAGTTACAGAATCTGCTTTGGGTGTTTTCATTTTATCCTTGCTTACAAGTTCCTAATCATATTTTAACTGTGTGGAATTGTTGGTCAGTTTCCCTCTGTGTGTTCCATATGGTTCCTGTATGTGTGTCCCAGCTGTGGAAAAATTCCATGTGTGTCCTGTATATGGAAAATCCGTGTGTGTTGCAAATGTGGAAAATTCTGTATGTATGTAACACATATGTGGTACATTCTCTGTGTGTCCCGTATGTGGAAAATTCTCTTTGTGTGTCCCCATGTGTGTAAAATTTCACGTGTGTCCCATATGTGGAAAATTCCCTGTGTGTGTCCCCATGTGTGGAAAATTCCCTGTGTGTCCCCATGTGTGGAAAATTTCATGTGTGTCCCGTATGTTGAAAATTCTCTGTGTGTATGTCACATTTGTGAACAATTCTGTTTGTGTGTCCCATATGTGGAAAATTCCCTATGTGTGTCCAGTATGTGGAAAATGCCAGTGTGTCCCGTGAAAGCAAGAGTGAGGACCCTAGGAGAATCAGTGGAAAGTCTAGCAACTGCATGTGTGTAACAATTTTCTTTAGTATCCTTGGTTCCATAGTTGTTGGGAACTATGACTGGAAAAGAATCCCCACTAGGTTGCAAATGTGTAAAAGTCACTAGGTATGTAAACATGGTATTGTGGTACACCCCCATGTGGAAAATTCCCTGTTGTGGTCCCCATGTGTGTCCATGTGTGGGTCCCCATGTGCCCTGGAAATTTCATGTGGTGTCCCGGTTGAAAAATTCGCTGTGTGTTATGTCCCCCATAGTTGGGTGTGGTCACTAACCCCCCCCCCCCCCTATGCCCTCTGCCCTCCAATAAGCATGTTGTACAAGATTACTAATGAGAACTTTGTTCAAACTGATTTGCTTGACTGAAGGGTGCAGATATTACAGCCTAGAGAAACATTGTGCTAACTGCCATTGTTAGGGCGAATGCGGAAGAAGTTCAGCGATTAGTAGCCAACAACCATAATTTAACCTGTGTGTGCTGATAACCTTTCAGACCATCATCATAGGGGAAGTGCCGAAACCATCAATTCTCGTGCCTCTAGCAACAGTGATGATGATGATGATGATAGTGGGGCTAAAAAACCCTGGAAAGGTAACACGTCACTAGGGTGTGTAGTCACTAGGGGTATGTAGTCACTAGGAGGTGTAGTCACAAGGGGGTGTTGTCACTAGAAGGGGTAGTCACTAGGTGTGTAGTCACTAGGGTGTGTAGTCACTGAGGGATGAAGTCATTGAGGGGTGTATTCACTAGGGGGTGTAGTCACTAAGGGGTGTAGTCACTAGGTGGGTGTAGTCACTAGGTGGGTGTGGTCACTAGGGTAGTAGTCATTGAAGAGAGTATTCACTAGGGGGTGTATTCACTAGGGGGTGTATTCACTAGGGGGTGTATTCACTAGGGGGTGTATTCACTAGGGGGTGTATTCACTAGGGGGTGTATTCACTAGGGGGTGTATTCACTAGGGGGTGTATTCACTAGGGGTGTAGTCACTAGGGGGTGTAGTCACTAGGGGGTGTAGTCACTAGGGGGTGTAGTCACTAGGGGGTGTAGTCACTAGAGGGTGTAGTCACTAGGGGGTGTAGTCACTAGGGGGTGTATTCACTAGGGGGTGTAGTCACTAAAGGGTGTAGTTACTAGGGTGTATACAGGCTGGGAATGGAGTTTGATGGGTGGAGCTTGGTAGATCTGCAGTTGGAGAGCTCTTGTAATGGTTCGGGTCTTGTGTCGCGACACATGCAGACGTGCAGACAATTAGTGTTGGGCATGTACATGGAGACTGTTGGTACTTTTGTGTCTGTCTAGACAATAGTTTTGTATTGCACTTGGTGGAAGGCATCAGAATCACAGACTATGGCATTGACAACTGGTGCTAGCGGGACTTTTTGCGTTCAGAAATGTCTGTCACAAGTAGAACAGCCAGCACAAACGCTAGGCAGTATTGTAGAGACCACATGTTGCCAATGCAATATGATCCCTGCCCCGGGCATATACACACATATACACAACATACACATATATAAACACTTGTACCCACATGATTATCTCTATACAGACACACTCAGACAGACTTTTAAAGACAGATGCAAAGAGATGTGAATGCCTGTCTACATACATTTTGCAAGCATACACACAAACACACCTGTATGTGTTAGTATGCATATATACATGTAAATAACACAAGAATGCACTTAAATATATATATATATATATACACACACACACACACACACACCAACATAGTATGTAATCATTCACGCATATATGTGTGCACAAACACTTACGCCAACATACATATGTAATAGTGCCCCAGATATCTCCAGAAGGGCCCCAGAAATTTCAGGAAGTGCCCCAGATCTCCGGAAGTGACCCAGATTTTCCAGGAAGTGCCCCAGATACCTCTAGAAGGGATATATCTCCGGAAGTGCCCCAGATATCTCCGGAAGTGACCCAGATTTCACAGGAAGGGCCCCAGATATCTCTAGAAGGTATATATCTATAAAACCGGAAGTGGTCCCAGATATCTGGGGAAAGAGAGACAGTACCAGATATCTCCAAGCATGTCATTAAAAGTCAACCCAGATTTCTTCCAGTCAGAGGATCTGGGCCCAAGGAACCAACCTCTGCAAAATAAGCCAATTCTGTAGAACAAATATGCATGCAAAACTGAAGTTGAGGAACAGGACCAAAGTGCCCCAGATATCTCCATAAAGTTCCCCAGATATCTCCAAAACACGGAAAGAAAAGAGTGATCCCAGATTTCACAGGAAGTCTCTGTGGCACCCCACCCCTACAATCAACGGAATATATGGATACTGGTCACCATCCTAGATAAAAAAACATCCCATGGGTGACCTATCTTGAGGAAAGATGAAAACAGTTTGACTGCATTCATAAGCATGATCATAAAAGGATTCAACATTGAATTAGGAATCTGGTGTTCTTTTCTAAAGTCAGGAAGTGCTGGTGTTGACTTAAGGGGATTCTAACATTGAACCAAGGATTCTGATTGCAAATAAGCCAATTCTGTAGAATAAATATGCATGCAAAACTGAAGTTGAGGAACAGGACCAAAGTCCAGAAGCAGATAAACTACCATAGGTTTGTCTAGTGTTGGAGATGATGCTTGGGTGTTCCACTGATTTAGCATAATGATTCTGAAGTTTTTTGATGGAAGATTCTCGTGTTGACTTAGGGAGGATTCTAACATTGACCCAGGAAGGATTCTCATGTTGACTTAGGGAGGATTCTAACATTGACCCAGGAAGGATTCTCATGTTGACTTAGGGAGGATTCTAACATTGACCCAGGAAGGATTCTCGTGTTGACTTAGGGAGGATTCTAACATTGACCCAGGAAGGATTCTCGTGTTGACTTAGGGAGGATTCTAACATTGACCCAGGAAGGATTCTCGTGTTGACTTAGGGAGGATTCTAACATTGACCCAGGAAGGATTCTCATGTTGACTTAGGGAGGATTCTAACATTGACCCAGGAAGGATTCTCATGTTGACTTAGGGAGGATTCTAACATTGACCCAGGAAGGATTCTCATGTTGACTTAGGGAGGTGTTGATTTCATGTTGACTTAGGGAGGATTCTAACATTGACCCAGGAAGGATTCTCGTGTGACTTGACTTGTGGGAGGATTCTAACATTGACCCAGGAAGGATTCTCATGTTGACTTAGGGAGGATTCTAACATTGACCCAGGAAGGATTCTCATGTTGACTTAGGGAGGATTCTAACATTGACCCAGGAAGGATTCTCATGTTGACTAAGGGAAGGCCTTGTTCTAAATGATGGAGGATTCTCATGTGCTCTGAGGGAGTATTCTCATGTTGGCTGACAGAGAATTCTTATCTTGACTGATGGAGGATTCTTTTGTTGACCAAGAAATAATTCTCATGTTGACAGATGGAGATTCTCATGTTAACTAAGGGTTGACCAAGAAATAATTCTCATGTGCTCTGTCGACTCATGTTGGCTGAGGAATTCTTATCTTCTGATGGAGAATTCTTTTGTTGACCAAGAAATAATTCTCATGTTGACTGATGGAGAATTCTTTTGTTGACCAAGAAATAATTCTCATGTTGACTGATGGAGGATTCTTTTGTTGACCAAGAAATAATTCTCATGTTGACTGATGGAGGATTCTTTTGTTGACCAAGAAATAATTCTCATGTTGACTGATGGAGGATTCTTTTGTTGACCAAGAAATAATTCTCATGTTGACTGATGGAGGATTCTCATGTTGCCAGTGGAATAAAGTTTAGACTGGATATGCATTCACGTATTTCTGGATTGTGCCTGGACTAATTGTTTGTTTACCAGTTTTTTTAAATAGGACAGTAAGGGACATTTGATTTGATTTTCACTAGCGACGGAACGGAGCAAGTATGGGGTGACCTGATGGCAGTGAAGTTGTAACCTCAACTAAGACATGGCAGGGACACATCTCTGCAGATGTTACATCATCTGTCACTGATCTGTTGACTGTCCGCCACTGACTTCCGTAGTTCATTTGTCAGTTGAGTATACTTGTTGAACAGTTGATAATGAACACCAGCTTGACATATATATGTGGGTGGTCACCTTTCAGAACGTCTGCAGGACACCACTAGAACTGAAAGTTCTTATGACAGCGACGAGGATGTTAGGGTTAAAAAGAAACCCCCAAAAGGTAACATGTAGTGATGATGTGTACAGGTAGATGATGTGTACAGGTAGGGGGTGTGTACAGGTAGATGATGTATACAGGTAGATAGTGTGTACAGGTTGATGTGTACAGTTAGAGGGTGTGTGCAGGTAGTCGATGTGCGCAGGCAGATGGTGATTTCAAGCAGACAATGCCTGCAAGAAGGTGGTGTGTGCAGGTAGTCAGCGTCTGCAAGTAATTGATATGTACAGGTAGAAGGTGGATACAAGTAGGCGGAAGCTCTCTATATTCTGATCTACTCTGCTGTTTTTCAAACTTATTTCTAGAGTAAATTTTGCTAGCAGCCTTGGTAAAAGTATTTTGAAATTAATTGCTTTAAATCTTAAAATAAAAACTCTGCAGCATGGTTATCTCTGCCACCGCGCCAGGGCTAACTCCGCCACCGCACCAAGGTTATCTCTGCTACTGCACCAGGGGTATCTCGGCCACCACACCGGGGCCAACTCCGCCACCGCGCCAAGGGTATCTCTGCCACTGCACCAGGGGCATCTCCACCACCCCGTGAGGGGCTTCTCGGCCACCGCGCCAGGGGTATCTCCACTACTGCACCAGGGGTATCTCTGCCATCGTGCCAGGGGTATCTCCGCCACCGCGCCAGGGGTATCTCTTCCACTGCGCCAGGTGTATCTCTGCCACTGCGCCAGAGGTATCTCTGCCACCGCACCAGAAGTATCTCCGTCACCGCGCCAGGGGTATCTCTGCCACCGCACCATGCGTACCTCTGCCACCGCGCCAGGGGTATCTCCGCCACCGCGCCAGGGGTATCTCTGCCACCGCGCCAGGGGTATCTCCGCCACCGCGCCAGGGGTATCTCTTCCACTGCGCCAGGTGTATCTCTGCCACTGCGCCAGAGGTATCTCTGCCACCGCACCAGAAGTATCTCTGCCACCGCACCAGGGGTATCTCTGCCACCGCACCAGGGGTACCTCCGCCACCGCGCCAGGGGTACCTCCGCCACCGCACCAGGGGTATCTCCGCCACCGCGCCAGGGGTATCTCCGCCACCGCGCCAGGGGTATCTCTGCCACCGGCACACCAGGGTACCTACACTCTGCCACCGCGCCAGGGGTATCTCCGCCACCGCTAGGGGTATCTCTGCCACCGCGCCAAGGGTATCTCTGCCACTGCACAAGGGGCCACCCCGCCAGGGGTATCTCTGCCACCGCACCAGGGGTATCTCCGCCACCGCGCCAGGGGTATCTCTGCCACCGCGCCAGGGGTATCTCTGCCACCGCGCCAGGGGTATCTCTGCCACAGCACCAGGCATACCTCTGCCACCGCGCCAGGGGTATCTCCGCCACCGCGCCAGGGGTATCTCCACCACCGCGCCAGGGGTATCTCCCTGATGAAATAGTACAGGTGTTCATGCTGTGATGATCCTGGGTTTCTTGGCAGACTTTTGTTGCACTTCATAAATGTAATTCTTTTCCAGCAAATGGCCAAGAATCAAAGTGGAGTTTTGTTCTATTTTATTAAAACTTGACAACATTGTAATTATTTGGTTCTACACTTTGAACACATTTGTATTGTTTTGACAGAGTTTTCTTTTATGCTTTAAACATTTATTTCTGTTATTTCGTCATCATCAGTGTTTACTTTTGCCCCTAAACTACTTGGGGAGGAACAGTTTGCAATCCATTTGTTGAACAGAAGCAATGTCTGTGGTCATTCAGCAAGGATGTAGAAGGTCTTTGATGTCATCAGTCCATCTTCTCCTTGGGGTCCTCTTGTTTTCACATAAGATTTTTCCATGTGTAGCGCCTGCGTTGGTAGTTGTTGGGGCTGCATTGTAATGAGGTGACCAAACCATCTGATCTTCTGTTATTTTAATGAATTTGCTGCATGTTGTTGTTCCTATATTCTGTCTGATAATATCATTTCTAAGTTTTGTCTCGGATGGTTAAGTTGGTGACTTTTCTCAGGCATCCCGTTTCACAGGCGTATGTTTGACATCTTCTTCACTGATCAATGTTTGGTATGTTTACTATTCCACTGTGAATCACAAACAGAACTTTGTGCTTGAGCTCTTTACAGGTGACCCTAGTTTGTCTCGTTGGGTTGCTCTGTGGGCCAGATCTCTCTCTGACTGGCAAAGACTAGACAATCATGTAAGACATGTGCTGGGGTTTGCTTTGCTACTGCACAAGCACGGAGCAACTGAGACTCATACGATGTTGGTGTGCTCTGAGTTGTGTCCCATTCTAAGTCTCACACATCTGGTCTGCGTGTTTCTGACAAGCTAATTTATGCTCTGTTCTGTGATTTTCATATCTTCCTCTTCATACAGGTATGGAAATAGCTCGTTCTTATACTGCTGTGTCACCATCTTTAACAAGACCACATCTAGACATGAGCATTGCCCGTGGGAAAACCATCTACCTGATGATCAAGGTGTACAAAGGTGGAGTTATTTCTCCTTGGATTACTAGCCTTAAGTCAGGTAGGTTTAAATGTTGTATTCCTGTGTCTTAAATATCTGGATCGTGTGTCTTAAATGTCTGTGTTCTTGGGTCTTAAGTTTTTGTTCTTGCATCTTGATTGCCTGTGGTATAGTGTCTACCCTTTTGTCAAAAGAGGTGACGAAACTGACATTTTCTCCATGAATGTCACTTTTCTGACTTGTCTGTATTGACCTGTTTAGAAGAAGTAAAATTTTCCTGTTAGCCTCATTGATAGAGGTAATGGGGTCATGGCATAGGTCTCCTGATGCATGTTTTTCTTTAAATCCTAGGGAATGTATTTCATTTAAAGCTACATATTATTCATGTTTATTGATTACTCCATTCAAATGTCTTTATATATTTTGGGGGAAATGTAGATAAGTAAATTGTTTATCAGTTTATTTGTGAGAATGTTTGTTTTTGCTTTTTTAGGGATTTTTTTAAGATCTGGAATTCCAGGTTGTTGTTTTTTTTTGGGGTGGGGGGAGGGGAGTGCTCCCAGAGTAAGAGAGTTATATAGCTCTCTTGTATCATAAATGTCTATGTTCTTGTATCTTAAGCTTGTGGTTTTTGTATCTTAAATGTCTGTGTTCTTATATCTTGAGTTTTCTGTTTTGTATCTTAAATGTCTGTGTTCTTATATCTTGAGTTTGTTGTTTTGTATCTTAAATGTCTGTGTTCTCATATCTTGAGGTTGTTGTTTTGTATCTAAAATGTCTTTGTTCTTGTATCTTGAGTTTGTGGTTTTGTATCTGAAATGTCTGTTCTTATATCTTGAGTTTGTGGTTTTGTATCTTAATGTCTTTGTTTTTGTATCTTGAGTTTGTTGTATTGTATCTTAAATGTCTGTGTTCTTGTATCTTGATTTTGTGGTTTTGTATCTTATATGTCTGTTCTTACATTTTGAGTTTGGGGTTTTGTATCTTAAATGTCTGTGTTTTTGTATCTTGAGTTTGTGATTTTGTGACTAATGTCTGTGTTCTTGCATCTTAAGGTTCTGGTTTTGTATCTTAAATGTCTGTGTTCTTGCATCTTAAGTTTGTGGTGTTGCATCTTGAGTTTGTGGTATTGTATCTTAAGTATCTGTGTTCTCATATCTTAAGCTGGTGGTTTTTTGCATCTTAAATTTCTGTGTTCTCTTGAGTTTCTGGTTTTGCATCTTAATTTCTTGAGCTATGTCCATTTTTTTTTGTTTCCGTGACTGAAAAATAAAAATAATAAAGATACTAAGGTTGGTATAATGGTTTGCGTTTGCTTTGCCAGGTCTCTGGATTGATTTAATCAGGCTGGACGTAACGTTGTCACTTTCTGTCTTGCAGGAGAGAAGGTCCAGTTGAGCAACTTTGACGGCAACTTTGATCTGGGTCGCTTGGAGAAGACCAGCCACCTAGTGATGTTTGCTGCTGGCACCGGGTTTACCTCCATGATCCAGCTCATCGTCTACTCCTTGTATACCCTCAGTAACTCCAACTTGTAAGTGTTTCTTCTTCTCCTTCTCGTTGAAAGTAGCAAACATGAAACACTGATCTGAGCAAGGAGGAGAGCTGTCTCATAAACAGCATTCTGTCTCATAAACAGCATTCTGTCTCATAAACAGCATTCTGTCTCATAAACAGCATTCTGTCTCATAAACAGCATTCTGTCTCATAGACAGCATTCTGTCTCATAGACAGCATTCTGTCTCATAAACAGCATTCTGTCTCATAAACAGCATTCTGTCTCATAAACAGCATTCTGTCTCATAAACAGCATTCTGTCTCATAAACAGCATTCTGTCTCATAAACAGCATTCTGTCTCATAAACAGCATTCTGACTCATAAACAGCATTCTGTCTCATAGACAGCATTCTGTCTCATAAGCAGCATTCTATCTGTTGCGCGCTGATTTGGGTAAAGTGTGATATTGCGTGAAGGGTCAGTAGGAGGTCAGTACTGTCTGTAAGTTCACGGGGGGAAGAGTGTCAACATGGTCCGAGTATTAAGAGGAGACCCGTGAAAATGTCTATTCATGCACAAGGCAAGCATGCACGAGAGAAAGTGGACGCGTAGGTTTCTGTGTAGGGGGGCTGATAGCAGGGATAACGAGATAGAGAAAGTGTGAATTAAGTGACAGCGTGATATTCAGGTAACATCAGCCACCCACATAAGTGTGATCCTCGAGAACGCTCACATGAGCGTGAGTCCCGAGAACACCCACAGGATCATGATTCACGAGAACGCCCATACGAGCGTGCCTCTCGTGTAGACATCATCCACCTACACGGATTTGAGGGGGATAAATTGGAGGGCTGAGTAGCCACTCGGGAGGGAATCGAGAAACAGTCGAGAGAGAAGAGAGAGAGAGAGAGAGAAATCGAGAGTCAGAGCCCAAGTCAGGGTCCGTGATATCTCTCGCGAGTCTAACAGGCTAGAATACCGTACGACTATCAGGCATTTAGGTCTGAGTGAGTGTCGAGGTTGCGGTACTAAGAAGATATGGTCCCGCTGGCAAAGTAAGTCCAGGGGACGGAAGGCCAGTAGTACCTGGTTTCGGAGTACGGCAAGGGGAGTCCGGCTCCAGTCAGCCGTGGTGTATGCTGAATTATTATCAAGGTCTAGTGAATGGGAGAAGTCGTCCTGTTCAGCTGTACGACGCGTCCAGAGTGTGGGACGCCGTAGTTCTTGGAGCTGTAGTAGTCAAGGAGAGGCCGCTACTAATTGAGACATAGAGAGCGAGTGAGGACAAATGGACGATGTGCGAATGTCAACTGTGATCAGTAACTACGTCTCTGCATTTGTGTCATGTGTCCTGTTAAATAAACATGTATGACGGTGTCATCGTCGTCGAGTTCTATTTCTAAGAGAGGAAGCTGAAGAGTACCTGCTAGACACTTGGTAGTGTGCTGACTGATTTAGCACACAACACTCTCTCATAAACAGCATTCTGTCTCATAAAAAGAATTCCGTCTCATAAAGAGTATTCTGTCTCATAACAGCATACTGTCTCATAAACAGCATTCTGTCTTGAATTCTGAGATATCAGTAATTTGGCTAAATTATGCATCATGGTATTCTGGAGAGAATAAATATTGAATTAAGAATCGACATCACAGCACTTAAGACACTTGCATAAGTGCTCTGTTCTCATCCTCCACAACAAGCAGAGTATTCCAGTTCCAATGGCACCAGTAAATGTCTGATTATATATCAGTTTCTCTTTTGCCTTGTGCATTGGGGCCAAATCTCCTGGTAACTTCTCACAGTGCCATTCTCCTCAGACCATAATTATCTGCTTCCTCACTGGTCATTCACTCTCAAGGGGCCCTCACAACGTCTAGCTTGTCATACATCATTTCACCTCCAAGTGGTGCAGAACCAGCCAGTCTATCTGCCTTCTCAACACCTAACACACTACCATGACCTGCAGAAAATATGCAAAGGTTGCTTACTACCTGGAACTTCTGAAACAATGCTTGCCACTGTGCATGGATCATACCAGTCTCCACTTTACTCCGCACACTCTGTGAGTCAACTACAGTTACAATATGCATGTACAGCTGATTATCAAGCCAACGAAAGGCAGCAGTCTCTGCCTCCACCTCCATTCTCAAACTAGACGTTGTGATATCATATGCCAGGCTTTGCTGCACCAACCAACATCCATTCGCTTTTGCTATGAACCCCCATGCACTTCGTTTACAGCACAGAATCATCTGTATAATCAGATCACCCGGGCAGGAATTGTCACAAATCATGTGTTGCACTTCTGATTCTGCAGCACCAGCTGGCCCGTTCCTGCACTCAGGACCTGTAGTGATTAGAACTCGCAAATCAGATTCTTGCTTGGACACTTTGATTCACTCCTCTCCTCACCCAAATTTATCAAGCATGTATGCATGTCTAATTGCTTGCACCATCCAAGACCTACCTCTTTTCAAGTATGTGACCATTAGATCTACCCAGGGCTTCATGCAGGAGGTGCTTCTTGTCTATAGCTACTCTGGGGAGAAAGATAATGGAGGATGTGGCATATGAGGCAGTGTTTCTCAACCTTTTTTAGACTCGTGGCTCACCAAAATAGTGAAAATTGTTTCATGGTCCACCAGAACAGTGGAAATTGTTTCATGGTCCACCAAAACTGGAAATTTTTTCGTAACCTACCAAAATAGTGGAAATTATTTCATGGCCCACCAAAATAGTGAAAATTGTTTCATAGCCCACCAAAACAGTGGAAATTGTTTCACGACCCAGCAAAACAGTGGAAACAAGCATAAAACAACAAAAAATGTAAATAGCAGTACATTTGTCAAATCTCATGTCAGTAAAATGACAGTTTTCAACGAATGCGGCATCTGCTGCTGCTTAGAAGTTAGACAGTCTGATGTGTTTGGCTGGAGCATTGTTTCTGATGTATGTACAGTCCTATCTGATGAACGAAAGATGAAAATGGAGATAATAACATTCATTCAATATCTCTGTTTGGTTTTTACTATTGACCTATCTAGGAAGTCCTTGATGTGTAAATCCCACAGACTGGAAGAGAAAAACCACTTACCCTACCTCATTACCTTAAAAAGCAGAATTTTGTTGGGCGGCCCACGGGACTTTTCCTGCAGCCCACCAGCGGGCCGTGGGCCTTGAGTTAAAGAGCACTGCTATAAAGGATAAATGGTCTCATTTCACGCCATTGGTGGACCGGCAATAGGATGCTAGACTTTTTATCTGTACCTGTGGTTGTACATCCCAGACCCAGTTTGGACTGGATTGGCCTGGGAACCTTGTTAATTATCTTTTGTAAAATCTGACTTGATGCAGATTTAAACCCAAAATATTTGAGCCGGCAACCAAGCATCTAACTATTACACCACCGTTCCCCCCTACCCTTTGTGAATGTTGATTTCTAAATAGATAAGTTGCCTGTCCTTTTCAGAACATTGCAGAACTAACCAGTATTTTGTGGCTATTTGTGATTTTATTAGGGAAATTTCATTTTCATTTGTTTGCTGTTACTTTCTAAACGGTCAGGTCTCAGTACCACAGTTCAAACCAATGCAAGGCAGTTTGCTGCCAAATCGCCCTTGTGGAACCCGGCAGCATAATAGAGTTTGGCTAATAATGCCGACTGTAAAGAGTGTTAACAGTGCCTAATGTAAACACATTGGACAAGGATGACAAACGTGAAGGATTTGCGTATGCATTGTGCGTGTTCAAAATCCCCTGGTAGCTAGGAATAAATAACGAGCAGGCCACCTAAACATTTGCCTGGTAGCCTGAAGGTCTTGGGTTTAAATCCAGGAAGCTTTTTTTAATAACTAACCTGGGCCTGCCAACTGGACCCAGCCTTCTACAGTAGTATCTTGTTAGCATGTGACATATGATCTTGATGTCTTGTGATCATGCTGTAGTGTAAACATGTTGTTATGTAATCATGTTATCTTGTCATGTGATCATGCTATCATGTAAACATGCTGTCATGTGATCACATTATCTTGTCATGGGATCCTGCTGCCATGTGATCCTGCTATCATGTGATCCTTATGTCATGTGATCCTGCTGTCATGAGATCCTGCTGTCATGAAATCCTGCTGTCATGTGATCCTGCTGTCATGAAATCCTGCTGTCATGTGATCCTGCTGTCATGTGATCCTGCTGTCATGTGATCCTACTGTCGTGAAATCCTGCTGTCATATAATCCTGCTGTCATGTGATCCTGCTGTCATGTGGTCCTGCTGTCATGTGGTCCTGCTGTCATGTGATTCTGCTGTCATGTGATCCTGCTATCATGTGATCCTACTGTCATGAAATCCTGCTGTCATGTAATCCTGCTGTCATGAAATCCTGCTGTCATGCAATCCTGCTGTCATGTAATGACAGACCGGGGTGTGTCAGCTCCGCCTGTTGAAGGACTTCTAGCAACGTTTATCACCTCCATTTGCTTATTCTGCCTCCACAGCCCAGTGAAGTTGGTCTTCTACAATAAAACACAGAAAGATATCATCTGGCGCGACCAGCTAGAGGAGCTCACCAAGACATTCTCCAGGTAATCAGCATACACTGCCTGAGTGTCTTCCCCTGTCGCTACAAAGCACTCAAAGCATCCAACCCTCCTTACAATTTGTCATTTTGTTTGTAGCTCAAACCATTGTTCCCTTTTAAATCTATATTGCATACTATTTAATTTCTATGTTCTGGTATAATAAAGGGTTTTATATTAAAGACCTGAAATCAATAAAATACTGTCAAACTGTACACTCAATGGTTACTATGGAAACCGAGATAAACAACATTCATCGATATTGGACTTCTTGTGATATGTTTAAAACCACTATTTGTACAGGCTCAATTTATTTGTATATGTATACACTTATAGCCCTTCTAGACAATTACATAACATTTTTGTGGTATTACTTACCATTTCTTTTCTACTTAGTTTTTTAAAATTTTGCAAATATTTTTAGACAGTTTTGTAGCTTTCCGACTAGTGCACAAAAACAAAAACTTTGTTTCACAAACGCTCTTGTGTTTGAGTACAAGAACACGATGATACAGAATCAATGACTGCCAGAATTCTAGCAACGCTAGGAGCAAGCATGTTAGCTGCGTTGCAGTCCCACTTTTCTGTAATGTTAACGACGCTCTGGTAGACCTTTCTTTGCTTGCGAAGAATTTTCCAATTGTAGATTTTGAGATTTTTTACGTTGAAACTGGTACGTCAGGTTCTTCTTCATTTGCACCTTTCTTAGCTAGTTTATCAGCTCTTTCATTTCCAAGAACTCCACACTGGGATAGTATCCCTTGCATAGTTACCTTACACTGGCTGCCTAGTTTGGAGAGTGGTGTTCGTATACCAGATAGTTGTCCAGACTGGAGTGCCTGAAGCACCGCTCTTGCATTTGTCAGAAATACTTCAGTTTGTGAAATAGGACGTATATTTAACAGTTTCTCTGCTGCTATTGTGACGGCTTGAACTTCTGCATTTTAGTTGTGACAGTACTGTCCCGTAGGTATTTTGGCTGGTATTATTTGGATGCTCAATATACACTCCTGCTCCTCCATTTCTGCTTGCATTTTGTTGCTAACCCAACCGTATAGACACAAACCCAAAGATTATGTGGGTATTTGTCATCAAGTAGAGCTAGGGTGGCTGTTTTACGCTGCATACCGTTTTTGTTCTTTTTTGTCCTTTCACTTCTGTGATGTGTAATGGCAGCTTATAATCCTCTTTCCAAGGTGTCTGATCTGGAATAGCATTAAAGGGGCTATTTGTTGCCGGCAGATCATTGGTTTGCCTGCAGAGTTGTTGGGCCTGGTGGATGAAACTGCTTCTTTTTAGTCGCCCCATTGCAAGATTTTGGAATCTTTCTTTCATAGGGTGTTCAGGCATGCTAAGAAACTTTTCTGCTTGTATTAGTATCTTTGAGTCTCTTCATTCTGTCAGTGTTTGAGTCATCGCCATCTTTTCCATCACAGCAATGGGTGTTGATTTCATCCCGGCTGTTGAAATACCATGATTACAATTCCTGCCGAATAATGCAGGGGGGCGTATTTACGCTTATAATGGTATATAATACATACAATTATCTCCTTGTGGAAATGACATTGCCAATGTGCGAAAAACGGCAATTTCGTAACATATTTCAATTAACAAATAATTTCACAGCTTGGGTTAGCTCAGTAAATTATTAATATTGCATTAAAGAAAAGAAAAACAAATACTTAATCTGACAGAAGACATACTAAGGTGTGTAAAAACAAACTTTTCCAAAAAATATTGACCTGACCCAATTTCACTGTTTTAAACACCCACACATTGCCTTAAAAAAAGTAATTCCAACAGAATCTGTGCCAACATTTACAGGACTACATGCATAAATTCTTTCAGCTGGAATACAGAGAAAACATAGTTAAGTGTAACGCTTCCACATCTCACCAGAATGTCTTAGGTTAACCACATGATCCTTTTGTTTGCACAATGCAGAATTGTTAGTCTCTATTCTCTTTGTTTACACAACATGAGATTGTCCATCTCTATTCTGACCGGTTCAGCTCACATAAAAAGAGGTGTTTTGTGTATGATAAGTAACCCAGCTTGGACAGTCCTTATTACTATGCCCAAACTTTGTGGTTTGTATACTTCATTTAAAAGGATTCATTTTTGTAGTAAGTAGTATGTTGATATCATTTCTTTGGTAGGCTGCTGGTGAAATTATACAACATATTTTATGGGTTTTTTTTAACTATCAGAGAAACATTGTTTTAAACTAAAATGAAAAATGAAGGTTCCCCCCTCTCTCCTTTTTTGTGTGTGGGTGTGCAGATGTGTTTTATGTATGCATTTGCCCTTTATGCTTTTATGTTTTCACTTTATATTCATAATATTTATGTTGCTTTGAACATAAGATGCTTTGTAGACTTAATAAAGTTGGTGTGCAAAAGATGAGTGCTTCCAACGGCCAAGTGTAAAAGTGGCATGTGTGCCAAATTTGTGACTCTGAAAATAAAGTTTACCTGTTTGTGTATCATATGTTATTCTGCCTGACAGATATTTAAAAGAATATTTCTTCTCCGTCCCGCTGTGCCAGGTTTTCAGTGACCCATGTTTTGTCCCAAGAGACAGATCCCACTTGGAAGGGTAAGAAAGGCAGGGTGTCCATGGAACATGTGAAAGAATTTGTGCCTACACCCAAGGAAACGCCCAACCCTCTCTTTTGTATTTGTGGCCAGTGGGCTTACAACGACGCTGTTGAGAGGTAAGGTACTTCTGTGTGGTGTGCTAGACAGGTGTGGCATGCTATACAGGTGTGGTGTGGTAGACAGGTGTGCATGCTAAACAGGTGTGGTGTGGTAGACAGGTATGGTGTGGTAGATAGATGTTGTGTGACAGGTTTTGTGCTGTAGATGGTGTAGTGTGGTAGACGGGTGTAGTGTGGTAGATAGGTGTGGCATGCTATACAGGTGTGGTGTGGTAGACAGGTGTGCATGCTAAACAGGTGTGGTGTGGTAGACAGGTATGGTGTGGTAGATAGATGTTGTGTGACAGGTTTTGTGCTGTAGATGGTGTAGTGTGGTAGACGGGTGTAGTGTGGTAGATAGGTGTAGTGTGATAGACAGGTGTAGTGTGGTAGATAGGTGTAGTGTGGTAGAGAGGTGTAGTGTGGTAGATAGGTGTAGTGTGGTAGACAGGTGTAGTGTGGTAGACAGGTGTAGTGTGGTAGACAGGTGTAGTGTGGTAGACAGGTGTAGTGTGGTAGACAGGTGTAGTGTGGTAGACAGGTGTAGTGTGGTAGACAGGTGTAGTGTGGTAGACAGGTGTAGTGTGGTAGACAGGTGTAGTGTGGTAGACAGGTGTAGTGTGGTAGACAGGTGTAGTGTGGTAGACAGGTGTAGTGTGGTAGACAGGTGTAGTGTGGTAGACAGGTGTAGTGTGGTAGACAGGTGTAGTGTGGTAGACAGGTGTAGTGTGGTAGACAGGTGTAGTGTGGTAGACAGGTGTAGTGTGGTAGACAGGTGTAGTGTGGTAGACAGGTGTAGTGTGGTAGACAGGTGTAGTGTGGTAGACAGGTGTAGTGTGGTAGACAGGTGTAGTGTGGTAGACAGGTGTAGTGTGGTAGACAGGTGTAGTGTGGTAGACAGGTGTAGTGTGGTAGACAGGTGTAGTGTGGTAGACAGGTGTAGTGTGGTAGACAGGTGTAGTGTGGTAGACAGGTGTAGTGTGGTAGACAGGTGTAGTGTGCTAGACAGGTGTAGTGTGGTAGACGGGTGTAGTGTGGTAGACGGGTGTAGTGTGGTAGACAAGTGTAATGTGGTAGACAAGTGTAGTGTGGTAGACAAGTGTAGTGTGGTAGACATGTTTTGTGCTGTAGATAGGTGTAGTGTGGTAGACGGGTGAGTGTGGTAGACGGGTGAGTGTGGTAGACAAGTGTAGTGAGGTAGAATGGTGTAGTGTGGTAGACAAGTGTAGTGTGACAGACAGGTGTAGTGTAGTAGACAGGGGTAGTGTAGTAGACAGAAGTAGTGTAATAGACAGGGGTAGTGGGATAGGCATGTGATATATGATAGACAGTTGTAGTGTGGTATATAGATATTATGTAGTAGATAAGTGATATATGGTAGACAGGTGTAATGTTGTAGACAGGTGTAGCGTTTTAGACAGGTGTAGTGTGGAAGACAGGTGTAGCGTGGTAGACAGGTGTAGCGTGGTAGACAGGTGTAGTGTGGTAGACAGGTGTAGTGTGGTAGACAGGTGTGGCGTGGTAGACAGGTGTGGCGTGGTAGACAGGTGTAGCGTGGTAGACAGGTGAAGCGTGGTAGACAGGTGAAGCGTGGTAGACAGGTGAAATGTGGTAGTCAGTTGTTGTGTGGTAGACAGGTGTAATGTGGTAGACAGGTGTAGCGTGGTAGACAGGTGAAGCGTGGTAGACAGGTGTAGCGTGGTAGACAGGTGTAGCATGGTAGACAGGTGTAGCGTGGTAGACAGGTGTAGTGTGGTAGACAGGTGTAGTGTGGTAGACAGAGAGTGTGTAGTAAATAGGTGATAAATTGCAGGAGAGTCATGTCTTTGGGGGCTGTTGTGTGGTAGGAAAGTGTTGTACATTAGGGCATTGTGTTCCCGTGGGAGACAGTTGTGTGTAGGGGACTTGTGTAGTTTGGAAAAGAATTGTGGGGTTTGAAGAATGCTGTGGGATAGGAGAATGGTGTAGTAAGAGACGTGTGGGGTTTGGAGAATGCTGTGCAGTAAGAGAAGTGTGTGGTAAGAGACATGTGGGGTTTGAAGAATGCTGTGCAGTAAGAGAAGTGTGTGGTAAGAGACATGTGGGGTTTGAAGAATGCTGTGCAGTAAGAGAAGTGTGTGGTAAGAGACATGTGGGGTTTGAAGAATGCTGTGCAGTAAGAGAAGTGTGTGGTAAGAGACATGTGGGGTTTGAAGAATGCTGTGCAGTAAGAGAAGTGTGTGGTAAGAGAAGTGTGTGGTAAGAGAAGTGTGTGGTAAGAGAAGTGTGTGGTAAGAGACATGCTGTAAGATATGATAACATCCTTCTCTGTCTTTATTCATACCTTCACTAATTTATCTTCTCACATTTCAGTTTTGCAAAATTTAACGGCCTCGAGGAGAACCATATACACGTATTTTCGCAGACTTCCTAGGTGAAGTCAAAGTTCAACATAGACTGAAACAACATAATTCCTGCCCTATTTCATTCCTTTTGAGTCCTCTCATGTTACCAGGACCCAAGTCTGCATTGTTTTGTTTTTTTGGATGGTAAAGGATGTTATTTACAACAACAAAAAAGACAAGGGTGGATAACTGCAGATGTTTCTCAAGGGAAGACTACTCTCCTTTAATGTGGTATTTGTGAATATGTATGTGTTTATGTGATGCAGATTATTCTTGTATGTCTGTGATTTTAGTGATAGATGTTGAATGACAGCTGATCTTAGCAAGAAAGCTAACACATAAAGAAGAGATTGGAGGCTATAGAAATGTGCTTTTTTTGAGATGGATGTTGTGAATACCAGGGACAGACAGATGAAATGACAACTGTCTGGTAAAAACGCATGAAAATACATCATTATACATAATGATAAGGAAGAGACAAATATTGTTTTTTTGGACAGGTGATAAAAAGATGTCTAACCCTGAAAGGCAAAAGAGAACTAGAGAAGAAGGAGAAGATGAGAAGACAGATGTGAAAGAACCTCATGACGACTGGAAAGATCCTCAGTAGAAATTAGAAGAGCAGACAAAGATACATAATGATAGATGGCCTAAGACGTTTTTACTTTTTTTTTAGGGGTATCATCGTCAAAATTGATCCAGAATATTTAGGATAGATCCGTGAAGAGAGATGCAGTCTGGCAGGGTACATGATGCAGTACAAGCATTTTCATCAGTCATTTCATTTATGAATTATTTTTTTTTTAATGAAATTCAGATATTGGTATGAATACAGCATCTATGTTTGTTGATACCCTAAAATGTTTAGCCAATAAAATGATTATCGCATTCAACGAAAGTTTGTGAATGGTTGATATTTGTAGCCTTCTGTTATAAGACATTATTACTATAGACAGTATTCCTTTACTCTACAAAGTGTGTCTGTTGTGGATAGAAAAACAGTGCTGTCCCCATTTAGCAGGGTCACAGGTTCACAGAGTGAACTTTGACATCAGCAGAGGTCTGCACATGTGCCTCAACAAATGTTTTACAGATTTCTTCTCCTGGGTTAGCTTTGACAAGAAGATAGCAGTCTCTCTGTTTGTGTATGGGACATGGAGAGATAGAATCAGTGCTGTGGACATTAGGGACAAGAGGGTTCAAATCTCAGAGAAGTAGATGACAGGGTTTAGTTTCTTGTATCAGTTCTTGGGCACGTTTTCAGGAAAACCCACTCTCTCTTTTAAGGGGAAAACCCACTGTCTCTTTTTAGGGGGAAACCCGCTGTCTCTTTTTAGGGGAAAACCCAATGCCCCTTAACTAGTGTGTTGTAAACAGCAACTCATTATGTGTTTGCTGAAAGCAGATCAGCTGGGCTGAAAACCAGAGATGCTGCAGATTTGCTGCAACCACAACATGGCATGCCAACTGACTTGTTAGGGGCAATCATAAAAGAAAGAAAAAGAAGCAGAAAAATGGTTTGGTCATTTAGTCAGAATATACACAAACAGTCTGCCATAAACAGAATTTACATTCAGAAACTGTAGAAGTACAGTGAAAGGCAGATCTTTATTTGGTTAGATTAATGTAAGAGCAGGAGCAGTGAACACCATCTTGAAGGTGGCCCACACTTGGTAGAGGCGGCCCACACTTGGTAGAGGTGGTCCACACATGGTAGAGGTGGCCCACACATGGTAGAGGTGGCCCACACATGGTAGAGGTGGCCAACACATGGTAGAGGTGGCCCACACATGGTAGAGGCTTCCAACACATGGTAGAGGCTTCCTACACATGGTAGAGGAGGCCCACACATGGTAGAGGTGGCCCACACATGGTAGAGGTGGCCCACACATGGTAGAGGTGGCCAACACATGGTAGAGGAGGCCCACACATGGTAGAGGAGGCCCACACATGGTAGAGGTTTCCAACACATGGTAGAGGCTTCCAACACATGGTAGAGGAGGCCCACACATGGTAGAGGCTTCCAACACATGGTAGAGGAGGCCCACACATGGTAGAGGCTTCCAACACATGGTAGAGGAGGCCCACACATGGTAGAGGCTTCCAACACATGGTAGAGGAGGCCCACACATGGTAGAGGTGGCCCACACATGGTAGAGGCTTCCAACACATGGTAGAGGCTTCCAACACATGGTAGAGGCTTCCAACACATGGTAGAGGAGGCCCACACATGGTAGAGGCTTCCAACACATGGTAGAGGAGGCCTACACATGGTAGAGGCTTCCAACACATGGTAGAGGAGGCCCACACATGGTAGAGGTGGCCCACACATGGTAGAGGCTTCCAACACATGGTAGAGGCTTCCAACACATGGTAGAGGCTTCCAACACATGGTAGAGGAGGCCCACACATGGTAGAGGTGGCCCACACATGGTAGAGGCTTCCAACACATGGTAGAGGCTTCCAACACATGGTAGAGGCTTCCAACACATGGTAGAGGCAGCCCACACATGGTAGAGGAGGCCCACACATGCTAGAGGTGGCCCACACAGGTGGCCCACACATGGTAGAGGTGGCCCACACATGGTAGAGGTGGCCCACACATGGTAGAGGTGGCCCACACATGGTAGAGGTGGCCCACACATGGTAGAGGTGGCCCACACATGGTAGAGGTTGCACACACATGGTAGAGGCTTCCAACACATGGTGTGGCCCACACATGGTAGAGGTGCCCACACAGATGTGGCCCACACATGGTAGAGGTGGCCCACACAAGATGGTAGAGGTGGCCACACATGGTGGGACGGGTAGAGTCCAATTCCCTGAGAAACCACTTACCCGGCTGTTCTAAAATGATGTATTTACGAGATGTATAGTTTGTGTTTATGCCTGCGCAGCATCAAGGAGGTCTGAATATGAATACAGTTACTAAAAACATTATTTACAGGGATTTTCTTTGGAACCAAATGGTTATTTTTAGAGCCATGCTGATGTCAAATTTTCTGCTTAGCCAAAACTATAGAGGTCACCAGGATCATGAAATGAGTCACTGGATGCATTTTCTTTTTAGAAATGTGTTCCATTTATTGCTTTGCTGTGTTCTTGTTTATTGATTACTGCTTTTATAAATCTTTATTTATTTTGAAAACATTTATTTTTAATAAGTTTCTTTTTTTTTTTTTTTATTTAATTCCTTAGTAGCCTGTGTAAGTTGTTGATTTAACAGATTTTGTTCAGGAATTCCTTTGGGCTCATAACCCAGTTATATTTATTTTGTAGCTTTCCTGCGGTGACAGAGTTAAGCAGATTTCTATTTGAAATAGCAAAACAGTGAGTGGTAAAGTTATGTTCATTTGCAAGTTCAGAAAGAATCATATCTGCAAGTAGTTTATCCATGACATGTTTTTTCTTCACGTGCCCTGAGTTGGGTATGTCTCTTATTTGTAACTGCATGTCATGTTTCTCATCCAGAACTCATGTCAACCCATTTGATGTCAGATCTTTACTATTCACATCAGCTGTTTTTAGATAAATATATTTACAGTTGTGTACCACATTTGTGTCAGTGAGAGAATATATTTGTATAAGTATGTTATTGCATATAAAACTATATAGAATTTTACTTATGTTGTTGTATAGAAATTTACTGGGGAACATTAGTTTAAGGTTGTTCCCGGTCGGTTCGAGGGCCTCATTGTAGGGAAAACAAGAATAGACCCACTGCCTCTCCAACAAACGTATCATAGGATTCGACTAATTAGAAGCTTCCTTTAAAGTTGGAGTGCATCTGCGCGAGCGGCAAGGAACAACCAACTGCATACAAATAAGTGAAGCAGATGTACATGCAAATGGATGAAGAACCAGTACTTTCCATCAGGGCTTACAGCCAATGAAATGAGAGGAAAATAGGTACCAAATGTATCAGCTGTTTCAAAAAGATATTCAGTTCTTTATTTCTTCTTCTTTCTCTTCTTCTTCTTCTTCTTCTTCTTCTTCTTCGTCTTCTTCTCTTCTTCTTCTTCTTCTTCTTCTTCTCCTCCTCCTCCTCCTCCTCCTCCTCCTCCTTCTTCTTCTTTTTCTTTTTCTTCTTTTTCCTCCTCCTCCTTCCTTCTTCCTTTTTCTTCTTCTTCCCCTCCTCCTCTTCCTCCTCCTCTCTGATAACTTCATTGAAACATAGGGGGGAGGGGAGTGTGGAGTGTAAGCCTTGTCTATGTGCCCTTTTTAACATGTTGTATAAATTGGTCTTCATTCCCTTAAAACTGTTGTTGATGTCATCATCCCATCTTCTGCATAGCCTTCCCCCTTGCTCAGTGTCCACTATATTTCTTCACTGTGGCAGTTGGTACCAGGGCATTCTCGTCAGATGGTCAAACAACCACTTATCTCTTGCCCTTTAATCAACTGTATCACTGTTTTCAGGTTTGGTCTTCTTCTGATTTCTTTATTTTTATTTTCATTTCTTTTGGTTACACAAGCAGGTCTTCTAAGACATCTCATTACTGTTATGGTTTTGTGTTCATTATTTTTGGTAAGGGACCAGAGTCTACTCTGGTAGCATAAAGTTGGCCACAAAATGGTTCTTAGTAGATTTGCCTGGGTAGACAAAGGTATACTTCTATGTGACAAAAATGATGTTAGTTGTCCCAGGACCTGGTGTGTTGTAGCACATTGTGAGTTGATATCTCCATCCACACTCCTTTTTAGTGTGAATATTGATCCTAGATATTTAACCCTTTCGCTGCTATAGACGTAATTGTACGTTTGCTTCTTAGACTGCTAAAGATGTGATACTGCTTATCCATTTTCTGTGCCCTCACTGCTGTGGACGTAATAATACGTTTTCGACTATTCTTACAGATTGCTAAGGACCATTAATGTAGGGAGTTATATGGCAATACACTTTACCCAAAGAAGGAAATAACTAACCATTTACATATAATTAAAACCCTTAACACATGCATTTAGGTGTATTTAGATGCATTCCTTATGTTTGCATTGTTTACCATAGAAGCGTGGTCGGTGAATGGGGTAATATTAGCCCTGAAATATATTTCTGGTTTTGCATTCTTAGTCTACTTGTTAGAAAAACTTGTTAACTGAAGTTGATAAATAATAAATGGAGTTTCTTTAAAGGAGTAATAGTAAGGATCACTTGAAATGTGTGTTATGAATGAAGTTATCTTCACGGCACACCAGCAGATATGTGCACTCTTAGCACTTTCGGCAACCGTCAGCCAAGTATTATTTTTAAAAGAAAATAATAATAACACAGCGACTACAATCAATTGTGATGAAAGTTGGAGCTCCCGTAGATTTATCAATCAGATTTGGGGAGTTTCAGATTGCCAACAGTCCAAATTGTAACTCTACTATGGGTGAAGTGCTAGGATTCTTCTAGACAAGTTCTTCCCTTAGGCTTCCCGGGGATGGGGAGGGGGACTGAGGGGTGGCTTCATCGATCACAAATGTGGGGCTGTGGAACAGGCCAGGGGCCGGTAAGAGCCTCAGATGGAGTTAAGGACATGAGTGCAAGAAGGACATGATTGCAAAAATATGGCAGCAGTGGAGATGACGATGAAGAAGAAAATGAAAGAATAAAATTTGTCTCCTGTAAGGAAGGTAAAGGGGCCGAAACATTTAAAAAATGTTTCTGCTGAGGATCAGAAGGTTACGTATTGCTGTACTTGTGCCAGGGTGGAGTTTCTCCTATGCATAGGGTAGCGGTGGAGACAAAGATAAAGAATATTTAGCAGGGGTGCATTTTATTTCACTATCCCAAATGGAGCTGGATGATTAAGTCTAGTTTCTAGTGTTTCCTTTCTGTAGAAGCATTTCATGGCATCGCCATAGTGCATCTGGTTTGTCAGCACTCAGGTCATCACCCACTTCCCTAAGGTGAATTTTTGTAGGTGTACCAAATAGAGCCTGCACCACTATCGCATCTTTTGTGTTTGGAGTAGAGAAAAATATTCAGCACAGGGGACAGTTACAGCAGGGAATTTGCTGAGCACATGGTAATGTTTGCTGGCAGACTACATAGTAGTGAAAGGGTTAATCACTGGTTTGTATTACCACTGTTATTAACTTTTATTGATATGGTTTCTGGTTGTCAAACTATCCCCATTGTCTGTGTCTATTCTGAGCCTATTGTATTAATTTTCTGATGTCTTGGTTTCCGGCACTTGGTTTTGACTTGAGGCAGGTGGTCCTGCTCCTGCGGCGGAACCCTCTCCTGTTTATGCTATTATTAATCGGTCATCTATAAATAACAATCTGAAATATCATCTTCTTCATTGCCAGCTTTACTTCTTTCCACATACTGTCACTAATTGCTAAGAAAAGTGGGCCAGATAGCACACATCTCTGTGGTACTTGTGAATTTACTCAAAAGATGTATCTGATTTTGTTTATACACAACTTTGAATTTATGTATTTGAATTCTTTCAAATTTTGATCAAATGTTTGCTAATTCCATATCTAATCTAATGAGGAGAAAACTGGGGTACATCGTGATGGTAGGAAAGTGGGGGGGGGGGGGAAGACCAAGAGAACAGATGCTGGACAGTTTGACATCGTGGCATGGATGATCTATGTCAGAGTCGATTGAAAGTACATGAGACGGAAACTTATAGATAGACATGACTACCAACCCCACTTGGCAAAAATAAAAAGAATGCCATATCTGTTTAGATAGCCCCATAGCGTATCCTTATCTACTCTAATAAAAGTTTTCTCTGTGTCTAGATGTGAGTTAGCGTTCACTGGCTGTAAACTCTGGCAGCAAGTTCTGGTTGTTCATCCACTTCTGAACTTTAGTCTTGTTCCAGAACTTTTATTTTGTATGCATATCTGTTTTACAGATCTGGCTTATTTGTAGACAGACTATTGGTTCCTCTCCTTTTAGACGGATGCATTCCAAAATTTGAAGGAAACGTCCCTAATTAGTTGACATGCTTGGTAAGGGGCATTGGGTCTACTCTTCTTTCCCTCAGAATGGGACCCGAAACCACACAGACCTTTGAAATCTTGTTTCTTTTCCTTCTTGAATCTTCCATCTGCTAACAAAGCACTACCTAGAAATCTGAACTAATGTAAGTCGTGTATGAAATGCAGGCAGACACTGGGTTTTTTATTGGACCAGACAGTTTTTTTTTTTTTTTTAATGTGCAGGTAAATTATGGCTGCTAGAAAATCGACATATAATTCACTCATTGAAATACCATTTGTGAATAGATGGTAAATTATTGTTTTTTAAATACTGTTATAAAGAGAATCTGTGGCACAGTGGCTGAACTAATTACCTACCAGTCAAGTGGCATGTGTTAGATTGTGATTTTAGTCAACCTTGACTGGTAAGTTGACCCAGTCTCAGGTACCAGAGATGTTACTGGTAGTAAACCTGGTTGGTGTGATATTCATCAACAGATCTGACTCTTCTTCTTCTTCTGCATTTGTCCACAGTAGGGCTAGGGACACATTGTTTTGTGGTTTACAGCTAGGCTGCTGTATCTACACCTTTTTTACCTAAGACATCTGATTACTGATTAGATCACTAACTAGCATGCCTTGTATGACATGCTTGTTAGGGCGGTAGAAGGTATATTCACCCTTTTCACAGAATGGGCCTATGTGACCTACACACGGATGACAGTATCATGCCATAACCTACTTAAGTTCTGAAGGCCTTGCGGCAAATGGCATCAGCTTGACGTGACATCACTACCTCAGGCTTATGGTACGAACATAAACAACCTTCAGTAAGTCAGTCGATGGACATAGAAATGATGGACATAACTGTAACAGACATAAACAAAAATCGCAAGAAGAGTCTAAATGTGAACAACAGAGAAACAGAAGCTACATACAAAACAAAAATCGCAAGAAGAGTCTAAATGTGAACAACAGAGAAACAGAAGCTACATACAAAACAAAAATCGCAAGAAGAGTCTAAATGTGAACAACAGAGAAACAGAAGCTACATAACATTTCAGCTGGTGAATATCCATGTCAGATACAAGATTTTCAAGCTGTGTCCATCTCACAAGTTAATTGTTGTCTACACTAACCTTTTTATTATGAACAAAGACTTGTATCGTCATATCAAGTAACACCTTTATGCTGACACGAATGGGTGGTACAGTCTGACTGTGCGGTAATGATAAACAAAACAATACATGCTAAAGCCCCATTTACAGAAATATATTTCCAATTTTTCTCAAACTGTCCTTTCAGTTTGTTTCCTATCTGTGACTCCAGATCCTGGAAATCTGTAATGATATCTGATGACAGACATTCATTTACTTTTTGATCATGAATACCATTAATATGTAATATATGTTCCTCTGAGGCTTTGCGAGAGGTTGGTACTTTCACAGATAAACAGGATGTAAGATCTGGAAGACAGTTAGATAAGCATCTTGTCTTACAGCAGGATTCTTTCATGCTCAGCTCCAGATTTGTGTGTTTATCAGATACAGTTACATAAGATTAAAGAAAATATTTCACACATACTACACTGGTTTTTCCAGGTGTCCAATCTTTCCGTGAAATTATTTTCAACCATCTTTCTTTTAACTCAGCATGCAAAGGAAATTTAAACACACTCACATGTTCACTATTATTATCATAATTCGACTTACAACCAGTCACACACAAGACTTTGCAGACATTGTTAACAACACGTAACACTTCACAACAACCTATTTCAAAAACGTAAATAGGAAGCAAAGTAACTACCCAGTGTAAACCAGCAGTTGAACTAATCAATCCCCAACTCCAAACTGGGAAACTGCACACATGTGTCAGCCTGGGCACTCCTCAGGCTGACCGGATCTGCCACAAGGCCTTCACAACTTGAGTAGGTCATGATCATGCCAACCAGTTTACCAACAGTGAAATCTCTCAGTACCTTTTTTAGACTGGCTTGATCTGGATGCTTAGCTCATTTCTTTAATGATCTCACTGGGGATTTGAACCTCAGATCACCATGCCAGTAGGCAGAGATGCTAGCCACTGTAACTTTTATGAAGGTGCGTACAATGTTTTAAACTGTATGCAGGCGTGTGCTGAGTGTGAAATGTACATTGCTGTGTGAGGAGGGAAATCTGCTGGGTAAATTATCCAAATTGCAGTGTAAGGTATAAAAGTTTAGTTGCGTATCCTTTACAGGACGTTGCAGAACCAACCCCAACAGATCCCGGCTGTTGTGTGGTTTTTGTAGGCAAATTTACGTCTAGCAGTTTGCCATTGCTTTCTGGGCGGTCGGCTTTCTTGATACCACTGTCGAAACCAATGCAAGGCGCATGGCCCGCAGCTGGGATTGAACCCGGCATCCTGGCATTACGAAGTTCTCGCATCAACTTAGCCACAGAGCCAACGTAAGGTATAAAACTGGTTGTATAAAGAAACGAGAAATTGAGAACTGTTTGTATAATTGTTAGGTTTCTTCTGGTTGTGGCTTGACTGAAAGGACATAGTTGCATGAAAAACTACTTGTTGATATTACGGTTTGTGATATTTGTTGGAAACATGATTTTCATGATTGTTGACTTGAAATCTAGTTTATGCTCATCAGCCTTTGCTTGTGTATACCAGTATGAGAGTTGTCGTTGTATGGGGACACTGTGTGACTGTTCCATTCATTACACATTCTTTTATAGTCGTGTTAAATATCCCATTACATGTCCTATTGCATACTCCACTATATGAACTGTTGTTATTTCTGCTATGTGTCTCACTACGTTTGATGTTACATGCCCCTCAACATGTCTTGTTACATGTCCCAATAATGTCCTGTTACATGTCTCATTTATTTATGTTACCTGTCCTGTTACATATCACATTCCTGTTGCACAAACCCATTACAATTATGTTACTGTCCTGTTAATGTCCTTTTAGTTTCCCACTACATATCCTGTTATATGTACAGCCATCTGTCCTGTTACATCTGCAACCACCTGTCCTGTTACATGTCCAGCTACATATCCTGCTAAATGTACAGCCACATATCCATTTACATGTACAGCCACATATCCTGTTACATGTACAGCCACATATCCTGTTACATGTACAACCACATATCCTGTTACATGTACAACTACATGTCCTGTTACATGTACAACCACCTGTCCTGTTACATGTACAACCACCTGTCCTGTTATATGTACAACCACATGTCCTGTTACATGTACAACCACCTGTCTTGTTACATGTACAACCACCTGTCCTGTTACATGTACAACCACATATCCTGTTACATGTGCAGCCACATATCCTGTTACATGTACAGCCACCTGTCCTGTTACATGTATAGCCACATATCCTGTTACATGTACAGCCATCTGTCCTGTAAAACTAGATAAGCTATTGTTTGTCTTAATAGTAACCTTGGGAACAGTGTGTCAAAATATCATCATCATGTGGCAAGTCCTCTCCAGAATATCATCACATCATGGTTCGCTGCAGGGCTCTGTCCGTTGCTGGTGTTCTCTCCCCACCCACCTTGTGTAATGTCCTGTCCATGAGATTTCATATGTTGTTATAATAGGTTTTTTTTTCTTCATATGAATGATGTGACTAATAGACAAACGATCGCAGTGCAGACATGATAAAGAGAACTCACCTGGGTCACAAGAAATGATTCATCTTATCAGAAATTCCTCTTATCCAGGCAGCATTGAAAATTGCCAGAATAAATAAATTGCTTTTAGCAGCAGAAATTTGCCACATCCAAGATTGACGACTTTAGCAGTCTGCTGTAAACTACAACTATTTTTTTAACCGGTGCTTGCAAAGAAAAGAAGCAATTAAATGATTTAACAGAATCACTAATTTGGAGTTTTGAGAGAGAAATAAAACAAATTCCAGTGAATCAAAAGGCATAGAAGAGAGCTGGCGTTGGATAGGAAACATGATTAGAATGATTAGAATGTCTGTTCACTGGAACCCACAGCATCAGAGGAATAAAGGCAAATTCCTCCCCCTCCTCCCACAAAGAAAACCCACACGGGAAAGGAACTGGAGATTACTGTAGGTAAGATATGAAGTGGGCAGTGCACAATGGCAAGGTCAAGAATGACCTGGCTGGAGTTTGTTGAGAGTCTACACTCCATTGACAGACCAAGGACAGACAAAGACAGACTGTGCGTGCCTGGATCATTATTGCCTTTGCATATACCTTTTTCTTCTTAACTGTTCACTGGCTGTCAACTCCAGTGGAAAGTTCTGGTTGTGTGACCACTGCTGGACTTTGTTCTTGATCCGGAACTTGAGTTCTGCGTGCACATCCTTTTTACAGATCTAGCTTATTTGTTTGCATACTTTTGGTTCCTTGCCTCTCAGGCAGATGCACTTCAACTGTAAAAGAAACAACCCTTACTAGTGGCCTCTTATAACATGCTTGTTAGGGAGACAGTGGGTTTATCTTTGCTCTCTAAAACAGAGCTGCTTGAACCCACACGGGAACTTTTTCACATGAAAATGTTAGTTGTTTTAGAAGTGTATCTAGATGTGCACTGGTAATTGATCTGAAATACTTTTGTCCTGTGTACAAACTGCTGATAAAATTGGTACAAGGTAATATCCTGGGAAATCAAGGTGGCCAGCTTCATGCTGACCACATCACTCACCAATTAATAAATATGTCTAGCATCATACGCCCAAGTGCCCCACTGGTCTAATCATGCCGTTCCTTGTTACTTAGCAACTGCTAAACATAGTCTGTTGGACTATCCTTTCTACCACAAGCTGAGACAGACAGTCTGTTGGACTATCCTCTCTATCACAAGCTGAGACAGACAGTCTGTTGGACTATCCTCTCTACCATGAGCTGAGACAGACAGTCTGTTGGACTATCCTCTCTACCATGAGCTGAGACAGACAGTCTGTTGGACTATCCTCTCTACCACAAGCTGAGACAGACAGTCTGTTGGACTATCCTCTCTACCATGAGCTGAGACAGACAGTCTGTTGGACTATCCTCTCTACCACGAGCTGAGAGAGACAGTCTGTTGGACTATCCTCTCTACCACGAGCTGAGACAGACAGTCTGTTGGACTATCCTCTCTACCATGAGCTGAGACAGACAGTCTGTTGGACTATCCTCTCTACCATGAGCTGAGACAGTCTGTTGGACTATCCTGTCTCCCACAAGCTGAGACAGACAGTCTGTTGGACTATCCTGTCTACCATGAGCTGAGACAGTCTGTTGGACTATCCTGTCTACCACGAGCTGAGACAGACAGTCTGTTGGAATATCCTGTCTACCACGAGCTGAGACTGACAGTCTGTTGGACTATCCTCTCTACCACGAGCTGAGACAGACAGTCTGTTGGACTATCCTGTCTACCACGAGCTGAGACAGACAGTCTGTTGGACTATCCTCTCTACCACGAGATGAGACAGACAGTCTGTTGGACTATCCTCTCTACCACGAGCTGAGACAGACAGTCTGTTGGACTATTCTCTCTACCATGAGCTGAGACAGACAGTCTGTAGGACTATCCTCTCTACCACGAGCTGAGACAGACAGTCTGTTGGACTATCCTGTCTCCCACGAGCTGAGACAGACAGTCTGTTGGACTATCCTGTCTACCACGAGCTGAGACAGACAGTCTGTTGGACTATCCTCTCTACCATGAGCTGAGACAGACAGTCTGTTGGACTATCCTCTCTACCATGAGCTGAGACAGACAGTCTGTTGGACTATCCTGTCTCCCACGAGCTGAGACAGACAGTCTGTTGGACTATCCTGTCTACCATGAGCTGAGACAGTCTGTTGGACTATCCTGTCTACCACGAGCTGAGACAGACAGTCTGTTGGAATATCCTGTCTACCACGAGCTGAGACAGACAGTCTGTTGGACTATCCTTTCTACCACAAGCTGAGACAGACAGTCTGTTGGACTATCCTTTCTACCACAAGCTGAGACAGACAGTCTGTTGGACTATCCTGTCTACCACAAGCTGAGACAGACAGTCTGTTGGACTATCCTCTCTACCATGAGCTGAGACAGACAGTCTGTTGGACTATCCTCTCTACCATGAGCTGAGACAGACAGTCTGTTGGACTATCCTGTCTACCACAAGCTGAGACAGACAGTCTGTTGGACTATCCTCTCTACCATGAGCTGAGACAGACAGTCTGTTGGACTATCCTCTCTACCATGAGCTGAGACAGACAGTCTGTTGGACTATCCTGTCTCCCACGAGCTGAGACAGACAGTCTGTTGGACTATCCTGTCTACCATGAGCTGAGACAGTCTGTTGGACTATCCTGTCTACCACGAGCTGAGACAGACAGTCTGTTGGAATATCCTGTCTACCATGAGCTGAGACAAACAGTCTGTTGGACTATCCTGTCCACCATGAGCTGAGACAGACAGTCTGTTGGACTATCCTGTCAACCATGAGCTGAGACAAACAGTCTGTTGGACTATCCTGTCCACCATGAGCTGAGACAGACAGTCTGTTGGACTATCCTCTCTACCTTGAGCTGAGACAGACAGTCTGTTGGACTATCCTGTCCACCATGAGCTGAGACAGACAGTCTGTTGGACTATCCTGTCCACCATGAGCTGAGATAGACAGTCTGTTGGACTATCTTGTCTATCACGAGCTGACACAGACAGTCTGTTGGACTATCCTCTCTACCATGAGCTGAGACAGACAGTCTTTTGGACTATCCTCTCTACCACGAGCTGACACAGACATTCTGATGGACTATCCTCTCTACCACGAGCTGACACAGACAGTCTGTTGGACTATCCTCTCTACCACGAGCTGACACAGACATTCTGATGGACTATCCTCTCTACCATGAGCTGAGACAGACAGTCTGTTGGACTATCCTCTCTACCACGTGCTGAGACAAACAGTATGTTGGACTATCCTCTCTACCACGAGCTGACACAGACATTCTGATGGACTATCCTCTCTACCATGAGCTGAGACAGACAGTCTGTTGGACTATCCTCTCTACCACAAGCTGAGACAGACAGTCTGTTGGACTATCCTCTCTACCACGAGCTGAAACGAACAGTATGTTGGACTATCCTCTCTACCACGAGCTGAGACAAACAGTCTGACCCACAGAATCAACGTCTAATTACCTACGCTAGACTAATCAACAAAGTTTACTTAGGGACCAAAATTGTTCAAATGGGGATGGCCACTGGCCACGAGCTCCAGTATAGAAAGATCAATAATTCCATATACAACTGGCCATGATCCGTGGACCACTTGCTAGACCTCCGCAGGCCGCCAGTTGAATAGCTCGGACCTACAGCGTCACTCCATGCGATCTCTATGGTTCATTTGTTTGCTGTGTACTCTGAACGTTGTGGGTTGGATCTTTTTATTTTGTTGCCACTTTTAGGGGAGGTAATGAGTGATCTTTTTGTGTTGTCACTTTTAGGGGAGGTAATTAGTCATAATTTTGTTTAGTTGTCACTTTTAGGGGTGGTAATTAGTCATCATTTTGTTTAGTTGTCACTTTTAGGGGTGGTAATTAGTCATCATTTTGTTTAGTTGTCACTTTTAGGGGTGGTAATTAGTCATCATTTTGTTCAGTTGTCACTTATACAGAAGATAATAGGTGATCATTGTGTTCAGTTGTCACTTTTAGGGAAGGTAATGGTTGCAAGGGAGCTGACTGAGTGTTCATTTTGGTATTGGAAGTGTCACCTCCCCTTTTTGAGTGTTTGGTAAATCTGGGTGTGTGTGTGTGTGTGTGTGTTAGGTAAATCTGGGTGTATGTGGATGTAGAGAACAACAGCTTTTCTTGTTGATAAAATAAAAAATGACAGAAGATGTTCTAGATAGCTCATTCATCCATTAACAAACATAAACTGATGTGTCACTGCTCATAAAATGATTTTATATTAAAAAATGGAACCTCCATCTTACAGTTTTGTGCAATGTCCTGTTGGGTCTTATATTGTTGTTTTTACATCAGTGTGTTGTTGGTTGACATAAAGTCAAATACAGCATTTCCTATGTTCCAAGTCATTGGGTAATGTATCTCTAACATTTTACATGTCTGACTGACTGACTTTCTACCCCACCAGGACATCACACAAGCGATGACACAAAGTGCCACCATGTAGATGATGATCGCCGTGGATAGGTCCCAGAAACCGCGTTCAGACAATTGGCCATATTTATGGCCTGCTTCAAATAACAAAAAATGTCCTAAAAAGGACAACACTGGATATAGACCGCAACCACACAGTCACTTTTCTCATCACACATTTTACATGTGACCAGGAGATGCTTAAAAAATATCTTGGCATCCTCAGTGGTCACTGTAATGTGTATAAGGTTTGTTGCCCATGACTCATCTCCAGGGTTTAGGAAGTTAATGTTGCTTGAGGTGTGTGTTTGTGTGTTTCTTGATAGTGTTGCCTCTGCTTTGTCCCTGGACATTTTTCCCATGACCACATAAATCGGACTGGAGCGTGCTGTATCTGATAACCTCCACCTAGTATGTGAGTCATCAAGCAGTGACACACAGCAGTTCAGTTCCTCGGCAATTCATTTCCTCGTAACCAGTGTCTGCCATTGGTCAGTCATCTTCTGGCTTTCTTTTCTTGATGATCTGTTGTAGTGTGGTCCTCTCCCCATTGACATACAGCCATATTTGAAGTAATTGTACCACTCCTTAATCTACGTTGGGCTTCACCACAAGTGGTTGGCTGTCAGTTTTAGCCCTTAACTCTGATGCATTGTGGTTCCTGGTGTCTGCCTCTCCAGGGTGACATGCATCTCTGGAAAGGAATCAGGGTTAGAAATGTCAATCCCCAGCCAGCGCTAAGATAGCATTGCAACTGGTGTTGTAATTCAGAGCTATGATCCCCCTCTCCAAAAATCAGAAACGATCAGGATAAGCAATGCTGGTTCTGAAACTTCTCCTTGGCACAGAGATCTGTAAAGATTTCACCAGGTGACCATTTGCTGGGGGGGGGGAGGTGGGGGGAGACTTGGCCTTGTAATGTTTCCTTTAGGGGTTTAGCTATTTCATTGTCAACAGCCACCAGCCCAGTAGCCAAATGAAACACCCCATAGTTAGCTGGTAATCTGGTATTCTTAGTTTCAGCTTCATAGCAAACAGGTCGCTAGATGTGACTTAACTGAGTTAGCTAGATGTGACCTACTTGGGTTAGCTAGATGTGACCTAATTGAGTCAGCTAGGAGTGGCCTAATTGGGTTAGCTAGGAGTGACCTAATTGAGTTAGCTAGATGTGACTTATTTGAGTTAGTTAGGTGTGACCTAATTGGGTTAGCCAGATGTGACCTACTTGCGTTAGCTAGGTGTGACCTGTTTCAGTTAGCTAGATGTGACCTATTTGAGTTAGCTAGGTGTGACCTACTTGAGTTAATGAGGTGTGACCTAAATGAGTTAGCTAGATGTGACCTATTTGAGCCAGCTAGGTGTGACCTATTTGAGTTAGCTAGGTGTGACTTAATTGAGTTAGTTAGGTGTGACCTAACTGGGTTAGCCAGATGTGACCTGACTGAGTTAGCTAGATGTAACCTACATGAGTTAGCTAGGTGTGACCTACTTGAGTTAGCTAGGTGTGACCTGTTTCAGTTAGCTAGATGTGACCACTTTGAAAGTGGAACGAAGAATATGTGAATATACTTCAAGATTTAAAACCGTTGAAATAAATACCACAGATCTGATTTTTTTTTCACTAGTGCTTATCTTTAATTACTCACCTATGCATGATATTAAACGTAGTGCTGTCACTAAACACATGAATGAACGGACACCGGTTTTCATGTCTGCAGCACTGGACCCTGAATGAAGAAGAAAAGAAACTCTCATAGCAGATACTGTGGGTAGACGGTGAAGCCTTCACACATTCGGAGCTGCCGTGGTGTATCAGTTTGACGTTCGCCTGCGGGTGAGAAGGTCATAGGTGTAAATCTGCGTTGAGCCTGATTTTTTCCCCCACAGATAACTAAGGCTTCCAGCTTATCCCAGCCTAAAACAGGTACCAAATAAAATCATTGGAAGTAGAGGCGGCCGGCCGGCGTGATACTATCATATCGGTCTAACACTAAATAACGTGTCGGCTTAAGGGCGTGGTAAAAGGGCTTGTATTGTATAGCTGAATTAGCCCTAGACATTTATTGGTCGGAAAAAACAATCCTGCCTCTCCTGTCATTTGATCCAAGCCCAGTGTCTCAGCAAACAAGCTACTTATCCGTTATGCCACCCCAGCTATAATGTTTATAATGCTGCAATGGATGACTTCGATGTTATTTCAAGCCCTTCTTCGTGTCTCTGTCTTGTTTATTCTCAGCTGCTGAAGAAGGTGTATCACCACTACGTTCTTAATTTGGTTATTGCAAGTGTTTAGGTGTAGTACCCTACCAGGTGTGTACTGCCCGTGAGCAGCTACCACTTGTGCTCACTCACAACCAACACGACTTAGCTTTAGCCGAAAGTGTAGCTAATTGTTGCAACCACCGCAGCACGAATCGAAGTCGAGTGTGTGCTCGCCAGTTGCAGATTACTTAAGTAGCCCAGAGAACACATCGCTGATCGCTTCTTCTCGCTATGGACAGCACAGACAGTTAAAAAACTGACTCAATCCGCGCGGAAAGTTGTATTGGAATATCTCATGTTGTTGAAAAATCAGGGCGCGGCATTTACTCGCTACAGTTGGGTGTTGGCTGGGAATTACAATGGGAAAAAACTTGGGTACATTAAACACAGTTGTAAATAAAGATTGTGTGTCTTAAGTTGGCGAGATCTGTACAGGGAGTTTAAGGAAATCATTTGTTGACTGTATTTACACTAAAAACCACCGGTAAGTTCTCGTTTTGCGAGCTTCGATTTGGATTGTTGCAGTTTAAAATAATTAGAGCACCAATGAGTTCATTTACGTGTTCACTGAAGCAGTTGAAGCCTATATAACAAACACTAATGAGTACAGTTTGTTTAGTTTGTTTTTATTCTACGTTGGCCCTTTAAACGGCGGTTGGCACTCTGTATTGTAGTGTACAGCTAGGTTGTGATTTCTGTGCCTTTCGACCACACACAAGCGATTTGAGCAAATACTTACTTATTCGCCCTTTACGACATGCTTGTTAAGGAGCAGTGAAAATATATAATACTCCAATGAGTACAAAATGTCCAAGCTGTAGCATGGTGAAAGCATGTAGCGCTGTGTTCCATACATGGATACATGATGTCAAGGTTGTAATTTAATTATTGTTAAATATATTACTAAACTTCTGTTGAACACATTAATGAGCTTTTATTAGATACATAAATAAACTTTTCTGGAACGCATTAATGACTTTTTATACTAACACATTTATGAACTATTATTGAACACATTCATGGCTTTTTAAATTGAACACAATAATGAACTTTTATTGAACACATTAATGAACTATTATTTAATATATTATTGACTTTTTATTGAACATATAATGAACCTTTTTGGACATATTAATAAACTATAATTGAACACATTATTGAGTTTTTAATTGAACACAATAATAAACTTTTATTGAAAACATTAATGAACTATTAATGAACACATTGTGGAGTTTTTATTGAACACATTAATTAACCTTTTTTTAAAACAATAATGAACTATTACTGAACTAATTCATGGCATTTTATATAAACACATTTATGACCTATTATTTCACACAGTAGTGACTTTTTAATTGAACCCATTATTGAACTTTTATTGAACACATTCTGTATAATGAATCCCATGCATATAGTGGTATTTCCATTTTGCTGTTTATCAAATCTTCTCAAATATCTTCCAAATTCTTTGTACCTTTTGGTTCTACTTCTTTTGCTTGGCCCTTTTCAGAGTTCTCTTGGGAGAAATGTTTTCTGTTGACATACATTTTATCTCTTGAGAGAAATGTTATTTCTTGTCAGAAATTTTATCTCTTGACAGAAATATTATCTTTGAGAGAAATGTTATCTCTTGACAGGAATGTTATCTCTTGACAGAAATGTTATCGCTTGACAGAAATGTTATCTTTTGACAGGAATGTTATCTCTTGACAGAAATATTATTTTTGAGATAAATGTTATCTCTTGAGAGAAATGTTATATCTTGAGAGAAATGTTATCTTTTGAGAAAAATGTTATCTCTTGACATAAATGTTATATCTTCAGATAAATGTTATCTCTTGATAGAAATGTTATCTGTTGACAGAAATGTTATCTCTTCAGAGAAATATTATCTTTGAGAGAAATGTTATCTCTTGACAGGAATGTTATCTCTTGACAGAAATGTTATCACTTGACAGAAATGTTATGTTTTGACAGGAATGTTATCTCTTGACAGAAATATTATTTTTTGAGAGAAAAGTTATCTCTTGAGAGAAATGTTATATCTTGAGAGAAATGTTATCTCTTGACAGAAATGTTATCTCTTCAGATAAATGTTATCTCTTGACATAAATGTTATCTCTTGACAGAAATGTTATCTGTTGACAGAAATGTTATCTCTTGACATGAATGTTATCTCTTGACAGAAATGTTATCAATTTCAAGACAGGCCCCGTACAGTTTCTGGGTAAATAAAACCGGCCGATGCCAGATTTATTTACCAGGGAACAACTGCCTGGAAAGCAAATCGTGTGTGGTAGGCGACAGGTGCAAATGAGCACAATGCATTTACTTACTCTGTTGAAAGAAGAAGAAGAAGAAGAAGAAGAAGAAGAAGAAGAAGAAGAAGAAGAAGAAGAAGAAGAAGAAGAAGAAGAAGAAGAAGAAGAAGAAAAAAAAAGAAAATCTTTATTTTTTTATTTCCTTGCTATAAGTTCGGCAGGTTGTAGAAGAACTGTCCGTCATGCGTTAATTGCCTCATACATAAAGTACCCAGGGAACTATTTCAAACTTGAGATATAAACGACAGACGACACATGTGTCACTCATTCATCTGGTGTTACAAGACATGATTTTATAACAAATCCTTTATAGATAAAACGAGAACCAGAAACAAAAAACAGTTTCAGCCTTGTTAAAAAATAAATATACAGTCTAAGATATGCAGACGATACGGTTTGACTGCCTTTAAAACAGTCCAATCTTCGTAATAATGAATCAATGAGAGAAAAACAGAGCTGTAAACATGACTTCACCGTCACAGTCTGGCTTGCGTGGGCGTTATCACCTGTGACTGCTCCAGGCTGGTAAACTTGAACCAGTTTATCTCCAAATTATATTTTTAATTCTTTTTATTCACGCCAGGTGTGCATGTGGGATATCATGACAGGTACCCAGTTCCGACTGGGTTGCTTTGGAAGAGGAGGTCATTGATTTACAGAAAAATATTCCTACTTGATGTGTGTTTGAACCCAAAGCATTTTCGCAACGTCAGGCGAGCAACTAGCCACAACATTACCACGGCGGCTCCGAATTACTCGCAGTTATGTGAATTGTTTTATTGCCCTAATCTTCGCCACTGTTGGTCCAAAGCCCGGTTGAGAAAAGAGGAGGGTTTGGCCAGTGCCCCCCCCCCCCCCACCTCCCCCCACCCCATAAACAAAGATTAGCTACAGAAACTTACAGGAAAGGAAGCCATTCCGGCAAACAGACGAGTCACGGGGTGTGTGGTGCACAGAGTGCATGTGTGGTCAGTTACGGATGACAACTGCTTAGCGGAAGTCAGTGACCTGACACGCGCACTACTTGGCTCAAAAACTAATACCTCAAGAAAAGTGAAGAAGTACGAGAAATGTCTGGGTAACTACTAGTATCAACAGGTAAAAGACAGAGAAGTGGCGCTGTATTGGACACGTTTTGAGAAGAGAACGGATCATCACCAGACAGGCACTGGAATAGGAAATGGAGTAAATGAGGACATCAGAGAGAAACGCTAAAGCGAGCTTTGAGGAAAACGTTGAGAAATACGTTGGCTTGTTGTTTGTGTGTCCTTTCTTTCGCTTGCCTCTTGTATTTATCCCCCTCTTTGCGCTCATATGCTGTAATCGCTAACGGAAAGTTCTGGCTGTTCGTCCGCTTCTGAACTTTGGTGTTGTTCTAGATCGTGAATTTTGCACGCACATCTATTTTACAGACGTGGATTATTTGTATGTAGATTGTCGATTCTTCACCATTCAGGCAAATGAACTGTGACTTTGAAGGACAAATCCTAATTAGTTGTCTTTTACGACATACATGTAAGGTGGCAGTGATATATCACCCTTCTCCTAAAGTGTAGCAATGGAACCCACACGCGGTCCCATGTTTGAACCCTACCTTCTTGGTCTTTTCTTTAATAAGCTTGGATTCTGGGTAACCCCGCTTAAAATGTCTACTACGAAATGGTTTGGGACATAAAAGCGGTCGCTGTAATGTTATCAACATTGCTCATCGAAAGGCATGTTAATCTGTAAAATAAGACCTTCAACCAAATGTCTGATGCCAAGAGATGATAAGGTTCCTGTACTCACTACACAAGGCCAGAAGATGTGCGTGAACACGCGAAGAGAAACAGTATCAGAGCAATGAGAGGTAGTAGAGATAACGGCTCCTATCTGACGGCGCGACTGCAGAACCTCATGACCTTGTGGTACAGAAGAAAGACCAGATGCGAACAAGGAATGTCAGGAGTCTTCACCGAGAAACTGTCTCCGCGAATCCTAGAAGAAGAGGAATTGTTGGACCACCACGGCGATAGGTGTGTAATACTGGACCTATGTTAGGTTGACACACACATGAGACAGGAGAGTTGGCAGCTCTCTCTCTCTCTCTCTCTCTCTCTCTCTCTCTCTCTCTCTCTCTAGGTGTGTAATACTGGACCTATGTTAGGTTGACACACACATGAGACAGGAGAGTTGGCAGCTTCTCTCTCTCTCTCTCTCTCTCTCTCTCTCTCTCTCTCTCTCTCTCTCTAGGTGTGTAATACTGGACCTATGTTAGGTTGACACACACATGAGACAGGAGAGTTGGCAGCTCTCTCTCTCTAGGTGTGTAATACTGGACCTATGTTAGGTTGACACACACATGAGACAGGAGAGTTGGCAGCTCTCTCTCTCTCTCTCTCTCTCTCTCTCTCTCTCTCTCTCTAGGTGTGTAATACTGGACCTATGTTAGGTTGACACACACATGAGACAGGAGAGTTGGCAGCTCTCTCTCTCTCTCTCTCTCTCTCTCTCTCTCTCTCTAGGTGTGTAATACTGGACCTATGTTAGGTTGACACACACATGAGACAGGAGAGTTGGCAGCTCTCTCTCTCTCTCTCTCTCTCTCTCTCTCTCTCTCTCTCTCTCTCTCTAGGTGTGTAATACTGGACCTATGTTAGGTTGACACACACATGAGACAGGAGAGTTGGCAGCTCTCTCTCTCTCTCTCTCTAGGTGTGTAATACTGGACCTATGTTAGGTTGACACACACATGAGACAGGAGAGTGAGCAGCGCTCTCTCTCTCTCTCTCTCTAGGTGTGTAATACTGGACCTATGTTAGGTTGACACACACATGAGACAGGAGAGTTGGCAGCTCTCTCTCTCTCTCTCTCTCTCTCTCTCTCTCTCTCTCTCTCTCTCTCTCTCTCTAGGTGTGTAATACTGGACCTATGTTAGGTTGACACACACATGAGACAGGAGAGTGAGCAGCTCTCTCTCTCTCTCTCTCTCTCTCTCTCTCTCTCTCTCTCTCTCTCTCTCTCTAGGTGTGTAATACTGGACCTATGTTAGGTTGACACACACATGAGACAGGAGAGTGAGCAGCTCACTCTCTCTGGGGGTGTAATGCTGGACCCATGTTAGGCTAAAACACACACTCAAGACAGGAGAGTTGGCAAGGACGGGTAGGCTTTCTGACCGCGTGTGACATGAACGATTTTGGTGATGATGATGATGACGACAATGATGACGACAATGATAATGACAATGATGATGATAACTAACACATCATATTTCTCCTATACATCTATACTTGAAGACATACTGCGCGTTTGTAATCATCTGACATCCTAGTTTTAAAATAGAGCAACCTTGTTTATAACAAGGAAGTGTATACCCCAACTGCTAGTTACAGTCACAAGCCAAGGAGCGTCAGTTGGTAAAGTGCAAGAGCTTGGAGATCGTACTCGTCAATACGATCGTCTTTTACTGAAGCGTGAATTCTGCAGGGATCTAGGGGTTGCAGGAAAAGTATGAGTGTGAAACTAGGTCAAATCAATGAAGCATGAAACACAGCAAATATTTATCTGTGAACCTGCATACTTGTATAGGTTATCAAACTTATCTAGCCTTACAACAACCAGTGGCGTGTATCAAGGACAGACGTTACCTTTTTCTGCCTGTCCCTTACACATACACACGCGCGCGCATACACCCATATATATATATATATATATATATATATATATATATATATATATATATATATATATATATATATATATATATATATGGTGTAAAACATGATAACACATTGGACACCCCACACAGCAGCATCAACTCTCAGTTCGCACTAAAATGAAGAGGAAATATCGACACAGGCGACAGATACTGTCTGCAGCCTTGGTGGCAGTCAATCCTGGCATTGTGGGGTCAACGTGCAGCCTTGGTGGCAGTCAGTCCTGGCATTGTGGGGTCAAAGTGCAGCCTTGGTGGCAGTCAATCCTGGCATTGTGGGGTCAACGTGCAGCCTTGGTGGCAGTCAGTCCTGGCATTGTGGGGTCAACGTGCAGCCTTGGTGGCAGTCAATCCTGGTATTGTGGGGTCAACGTGCAGCCTTGGTGGCAGTCAATCCTGGCATTGTGGGGTCAACGTGCAGCCTTGGTGGCAGTCAGTCCTGGCATTGTGGGGTCAACGTGCAGCCTTGGTGGCAGTCAATCCTGGCATTGTGGGGTCAACGTGCAGCCTTGGTGGCAGTCAATCCTGGTATTGTGGGGTCAACGTGCAGCCTTGGTGGCAGTCAGTCCTGGCATTGTGGGGTCAACGTGCAGCCTTGGTGGCAGTCAATCCTGGCATTGTGGGGTCAACGTGCAGCCTTGGTGGCAGTCAATCCTGGCATTGTGGGGTCAACGTGCAGCCTTGGT
>CAJHNH020002446.1:1785059-1790059 GCA_905116865.2 Candidula unifasciata | reverse complement strand
AATAACATCCTGATCTTTGCCAATTCTTAGTTCGTGCACTGTGTCAAAGTTCGCCTTGAATGCATGTGAGAGAATTCTGCAACATTTGTTTCGTTTTCGGTGTGCAGTGAACCATTCTCATTTCCAGACGACAGAAAACAAAACCACAGTAAATTTTCTAAACAGTGTCTGCTTTTTGTTTTCAAAGACCAGAACTTGTTTCCTCGCGGTTACCATAGAAGCGTATCTGACATACAACTGTTGCCCTAGTAACTTAGTCAGTTGGTCTGCCCTTGGGTTACACCACGTGACTTCCGTGATGAATGATGTGACAGAAACAGGGCGGAGCCAGGACAATTAATTGTCCTAGGTTATGAATATATAATTAGGGCACGAGGTCACGATAATGATGATGGTAGTGACGATTATGGTGACAGCCGTTATATAAATAGTAGTGATAAGAGTAGTAGTTTTAATGCTGATGTAGTATACGTATGTTGGCTCTGTGGCTAAGTCGATGCGAACACTTCGTAATGCCGGGGTACAGGGTTCAATCCCAGCTGCGGGCCATACGCCTTGTGTTGGTTTCAACAGTGGTATCAGGGGACCGACCGTTCAGGGCAATGGCAAACTACTGGGCGTAAATTTGCCTAGAGAAACCACAGCCAGGGACTGCTGGGGTTGGTTCTGCAACGTCCTATAAAGGATACGCAACTAACCTAGGTAAAAGTAGAAGCAGTTGTATCAACATCATAAAATCTTTTTATAATGAAATACGATGCTGTGTAAGAACTGATTCCGGCAATTCTGACTGGTTCCCGGTGGAAACAGGAGTGAACCAAGGCTGTGTCCTATCGCCGATGCTTTTTGGTATAGCAATCGACTGGGTCATGCGCAAGTGCATAAATAACGCAAATTTAGGCATTACATGGGTTGACAAAATTCTGGAAGACCTAGACTTCGCCGACGACATAGCACTCCTGAGTTCAGAACACACAGACGCCCAAGAAAAAATCAATCGACTCCAGAATTTCTCAGAACAAATTGGACTCCAAATTAACACCGCAAAAACAAAAATTCTAGACCTTACTAACAGTTCAGTTGATATCACGCTGAACAACAACAGCCTTGAAAAAGTCAACAGTTTCACTTATCTAGGGAGCAAAATGTCATCTACAGGAGATACCGCACCAGAAATACCATTTAGAATAGCACTGGCATCTAGTGCCTTCAATAAACTGTCCAACATCTGGAAATCAAAGACACTTAGCAAACACACAAAACTCAAGATCTTCAATTCTTGTGTGATTCCAGTACTAACCTATAGATGCTAGAGCTGGAAATCAACGAAAACTCTAGACACAAAATTAGACAGTTTCGAAAATAAATGCCTTAGAAGAATACTAAATTTCAAATGGTCAGATTTCCGAACCAATACACAAATAAGGCAAGAATCCAGGCAAGAGTATGTGTCTAATTTTTATACGAAAACGCCGCTGGAACTATGTCGGCCACGCCCTTAGAATGGATAAATCAAGACTTCCTTACCAAGCTCTCATTTGGACACCACAAGGGAAAAGATCTCGTGGAAGACCAAGGGAAACCCTACGTAGAACTATCATCAGGGAAGGCTCGCTCATGGGCCACTCAAACATCCAAGACCTACAACAGATTGCAACGAACCGCCGTGCATGGAGAGTCATGACCTCTGCCCTATGTGCCGCACTCGACACAAGAGGAAAGACTAACTAACTAACTAACTAAGTTGTTGTAGGTGTTGAAATACTACTAGTATTTGTTGTATTAGAAGAAGTGGTAGTAGTACTTATTGTGGCTCTGTTAGTGGTGTATTTGTCCTGGTAGTAGTAGTAGTACTTATTGTGGCTCTGTTAGTAGTGTATTTGTCCTGGTAGTAGTAGTACTTATTGTGGCTCTGTTAGTAGTGTATTTGTCCTGGTAGTAGTAGTAGTACTTATTGTGGCTCTGTTAGTAGTGTATTTGTCCTGGTAGTAGTAGTACTTATTGTGGCTCTGTTAGTGGTGTATTTGTCCTGGTAGTAGTAGTAGTACTTATTGTGGCTCTGTTAGTAGTGTATTTGTCCTGGTAGTAGTAGTACTTATTGTGGCTCTGTTAGTGGTGTATTTGTCCTAGTAGTAGTAGTACTTATTGTGGCTCTGTTAGTGGTGTATTTGTCCTGGTAGTAGTAGTAGTACTTATTGTGGCTCTGTTAGTAGTGTATTTGTCCTGGTAGTAGTAGTAGTACTTATTGTGGCTCTGTTAGTAGTGTATTTGTCCTAGTAGTAGTAGTACTTATTGTGGCTCTGTTAGTAGTGTATTTGTCCTGGTAGTAGTAGTAGTACTTATTGTGGCTCTGTTAGTAGTGTATTTGTCCTGGTAGTAGTAGTACTTATTGTGGTTCTATTAGTAGTGTATTTGTCCTGGTAGTAGTAGTAGTACTTATTGTGGCTCTGTTAGTAGTGTATTTGTCCTGGTAGTAGTAGTACTTATTGTGGCTCTGTTAGTAGTGTATTTGTCCTGGTAGTAGTAGTAGTACTTATTGTGGCTCTGTTAGTAGTGTATTTGTCCTGGTAGTAGTAGTACTTATTGTGGCTCTGTTAGTAGTGTATTTGTCCTGGTAGTAGTAGTAGTACTTATTGTGGCTCTGTTAGTAGTGTATTTGTCCTGGTAGTAGTAGTACTTATTGTGGTTCTATTAGTAGTGTATTTGTCCTGGTAGTAGTAGTAGTACTTATTGTGGCTCTGTTAGTAGTGTATTTGTCCTGGTAAGAGTAGTACTTATTGTGGCTCTGTTAGTAGTGTATTTGTCCTGGTAGTAGTAGTAGTACTTATTGTGGCTCTGTTAGTAGTGTATTTGTCCTGGTAGTAGTAGTAGTACTTATTGTGGCTCTGTTAGTAGTGTATTTGTCCTGGTAGTAGTAGTAGTACTTATTGTGGCTCTGTTAGTAGTGTATTTGTCCTGGTAGTAGTAGTACTTATTGTGGCTCTGTTAGTAGTGTATTTGTCCTGGTAGTAGTAGTAGTACTTATTGTGGTTCTATTAGTAGTGTATTTGTCCTGGTAGTAGTAGTAGTACTTATTGTGGCTCTGTTAGTAGTGTATTTGTCCTGGTAGTAGTAGTACTTATTGTGGCTCTGTTAGTAGCGTATTTGTCCTGGTAGTAGTAGTACTTATTGTGGCTCTGTTAGTAGTGTATTTGTCCTGGTAGTAGTAGTACTTATTGTGGCTCTGTTAGTAGTGTATTTGTCCTGGTAGTAGTAGTAGTACTTATTGTGGCTCTGTTAGTAGTGTATTTGTCCTGGTAGTAGTAGTACTTATTGTGGCTCTGTTAGTAGTGTATTTGTCCTGGTAGTAGTAGTACTTATTGTGGCTCTGTTAGTAGTGTATTTGTCCTGGTAGTAGTAGTACTTATTGTGGCTCTGTTAGTAGTGTATTTGTCCTGGTAGTAGTAGTACTCATTGTGGTTCTATTAGTAGTGTATTTGTCCTGGTAGTAGTAGTACTTATTGTGGCTCTGTTAGTAGTGTATTGTGGCTCTGTTAGTAGTGTATTTGTCCTGGTAGTAGTAGTACTTATTGTGGCTCTGTTAGTAGTGTATTTGTCCTGGTAGTAGTAGTACTTATTGTGGCTCTGTTAGTAGTGTATTTGTCCTGGTAGTAGTAGTAGTACTTATTGTGGCTCTGTTAGTAGTGTATTTGTCCTGGTAGTAGTAGTACTTATTGTGGCTCTGTTAGTAGTGTATTTGTCCTGGTAGTAGTAGTACTTATTGTGGCTCTGTTAGTAGCGTATTTGTCCTGGTAGTAGTAGTACTTATTGTGGTTCTATTAGTAGTGTATTTGTCCTGGTAGTAGTAGTAGTACTTATTGTGGCTCTGTTAGTAGTGTATTTGTCCTGGTAGTAGTAGTAGTACTTATTGTGGCTCTGTTAGTGGTGTATTTGTCCTGGTAGTAGTAGTACTTATTGTGGCTCTGTTAGTGGTGTATTTGTCCTGGTAGTAGTAGTACTTATTGTGGCTCTGTTAGTGGTGTATTTGTCCTGGTAGTAGTAGTAGTACTTATTGTGGCTCTGTTAGTAGTGTATTTGTCCTGGTAGTAGTAGTAGTAGTAGTTATTTAGTATAGGGCTCTGTTAGTGGTGTATTTGTCCTGGTAGTAGTAGTAGTACTTATTGTGGCTCTGTTAGTAGTGTATTTGTCCTGGTAGTAGTAGTAGTACTTATTGTGGCTCTGTTAGTGGTGTATTTGTCCTGGTAGTAGTAGTAGTACTTATTGTGGCTCTGTTAGTAGTGTATTTGTCCTGGTAGTAGTAGTAGTACTTATTGTGGCTCTGTTAGTAGTGTATTTGTCCTGGTAGTAGTAGTACTTATTGTGGCTCTGTTAGTAGTGTATTTGTCCTTGTAGTAGTAGTACTTATTGTGGCTCTGTTAGTAGTGTATTTGTCCTGGTAGTAGTAGTAGTACTTATTGTGGCTCTGTTAGTAGTGTATTTGTCCTGGTAGTAGTAGTACTTATTGTGGCTCTGTAGTAGTAGTGTATTTGTCCTGGTAGTAGTAGTAGTACTTATTGTGGCTCTGTTAGTAGTGTATTTGTCCTGGTAGTAGTAGTAGTACTTATTGTGGCTCTGTTAGTAGTGTATTTGTCCTGGTAGTAGTAGTACTTATTGTGGCTCTGTTAGTAGTGTATTTGTCCTGGTAGTAGTAGTACTTATTGTGGCTCTGTGTTAGTAGTGTATTTGTCCTGGTAGTAGTAGTACTTATTGTGGCTCTGTTAGTAGTGTATTTGTCCTGGTAGTAGTAGTAGTACTTATTGTGGTAGTCTATTAGTAGTGTATTTGTCCTGGTAGTAGTAGTAGTACTTATTGTGGCTCTGTTAGTAGTGTATTTGTCCTGGTAGTAGTAGTAGTAGTTATTGTGGCTCTGTTAGTAGTGTATTTGTCCTGGTAGTAGTAGTACTTATTGTGGCTCTGTTAGTAGTGTATTTGTCCTGGTAGTAGTAGTACTTATTGTTTCT
>CAJHNH020002446.1:1747559-1780059 GCA_905116865.2 Candidula unifasciata | reverse complement strand
AGCAGGTTACACAGGTCGACTTTCCAACGTAGGCTGTAACTCTTGCTGTACTAAGCAGGTGATCACTTTCAGCTCCCAATTTGTGGCTCTCTGGAATAAAAATGGTTCTTACCTAATTTAACAGTTAAAGTCAACACAGGGGTAGATTACACAGACAGATAAACATCGATTTTCTTTCTAATTCTGTGTCTCTAGCAGTTATTAAATGAAGTAATAAAAGCCTGGTATATAAGTGTTAAAATAATAAGAATCTGAAGCGTTGTCTGAAAGAAGTTTCAGAGATGGAGTTGTTTACAGTTATTATTGTAACAGTAGGCGTGACTGTAGGAACAAGTGAAGTCGCTAATTTGGGATAGCAGAGAATTAATTCACTAGGCTGGTTGTCAGCAGGGGTACATTAGGGTAAACAAAGTCCTGTTCACTTGTGATTTATGGCTCAAGTTAACTGGTCTGCCGGTTTGATTAAATATTCGGCAACAGGCGCATACAGTAGCGGTAAGTTTATATTTTATTATTTACACGAATCGGTGCTTGTATAAACTAGAAGGTTAGTGTTTTTAATAGAGAAGCGCGTGTTTGTTAAGTAATTAATTAATTAACCGGAAACCGTCTTCGCAGTGAAGATTGACTACAATAGATATCCAACACACTATCTGGTAATCTGGTAATCCTAGTTTCAGCTTCATAGCAAACGGGTCATCCCACATATGCTCCGCTCCTGTGCCAACGAAAAACAAACGCAGCTCACAGTGTCACGCCATGCACTCAACTCAGAAGCTGGGCGACGAAACTACATCCTTCCAGTCTACACATGGAGCAAAAATGTAACGGCCACCGTCTGGAAAAATATTTGCCACGGCTTTAAAAAAAAAAAAAAAAGGTGGCCGTACCTAGCGTCCATTTTAACAGGAAGAATTATATGAGGGTTAATAAACGGTCACCCCAGCAGTACCCTCATTATTAGCTGGGGAAGGGACTTAGGACATTACATCCACCAGCAGGCGTCGCCCCTACAACGACCTGCCTGCCATCGTTAACGACTGTTCACCCAACAGCCATGCAGTTCTTTGGCACGAAGGAGACACCTTGAACTTGGGTATCGTGTTGCCGACTCCCTACTAAGATGTTATTTTATGTTCTGTTATCACTATGTCTCTAGCTATGGTTGTACATGCAAACAAACTGCTTCTAGTCTATCTCTATGTGTTATCTTCCCACTTGTAGCGATGACTGTTTTTAGCTTGCCTCTCTTAAACTTTTTCCTCACATACGATTTTCATAAGAAAGACATGTCTATTAACGTGATTGCAATATTTCTCTCTTTTTTTAAATTAATTAATTTTATAAACACCATTTCTTTTATTAGCCACCCTCTTTCGTTTCTCTGTTGTGGTTGTTGTTGTTGTTGTTATTGTTGTTGTTGTTGTTGTTGTTGTTGTTGTTGTTGTTTATTTCAAATTCTTTACTGCTATAATCCGTTATACAACTACAAACAAATGAATGAATGATTCAATCATTCAAGAATCGACCTCTCTTCACCCGGGACATTCTCATACGTGCTCTGTCCCCTCCTCTAGTAACCAGCGAAGAGTTGACATGCTAGTAGCACCAGTTGCAACCATACAGCTACAACAATACGAGTATATGTTCATTTTTTATAGTTTCTCTTCTTTTACTGGGAGTTTCATTCTTGGTTCTTTCCTTTCGTTTGTAACTACCGTAATTGTCTTTTTTTTTTAAACGTTCCACATAAATCATTTTGCATCGGTAATTTCTGTAGCTATGGTTAGAATCTGATGCTCACTATCTTTGCGTGATTTAGAATATATGTTATTCTGTTTAGATCTGTCAGAGAAGACTTACCCCCACCCCCCCCCCCCTTTTTTTTTTCAACCTACAGAATCCTTTTTCATTCCCCCAGACTTAGACTGCGGTCGAAAGACTGCCCTCCAAACTCTAACGATGTTTCTACATGTGTCCACCTCTTTGCAAGCATCTCAGCTTGCTCATGATCTTCTTACTCCTTGTCCAGATTGTATTTGTTCCGCTTACTTTTGATGTTCCTCTGTTTTGTTCCTCCATTTTGTTAAGGCTACCCCAATGTGCATTGTTGTATTGCCAGTTTGTCCCACGAGTGCATGGATTTACAGTTGTAGCTTTATTTGGCTTACACATTTTGTTGCTCACTAACCTCTCACACGCAGTTTTAGTAATAAATTAGGAAAGTTATAAACATGCTGTGCTCTATGCACACAATCTGCTTCTGCTATCTATGCGAGTAGATTCGAGTATTGTACAGTTTAAGGGTCAAGCTCTTCTCGTCTTTATTTTATCATCATATTTATCTCCTCTCGTCTGTTTTGTGTTTTCCATGATTGTTTACATATATCTTTTAACAATAAGGAAATGGCATTCTTTGAGAGGAAAACGCCGTCATATAACAGCAACTTAACCGATTTGAATCATCAAGTATTGTTGCATTTTTTCCCGTTTTCTTTGCATCATGTACCACTGACAGGTAGGTACCCCCCCCCCCCACCCCCACCCCCTCTCTCCCCAGAACTGCAGTCCACAGGATGAACATCTCAAGAATGAGAGCAACCAGCCACAAATCTGCGCAACCCCCTTTAACAACCATTGTATTGTACTGTGGTCAGGGAATTTACTTTCCCCCAGACATGAGTTAGTCAGTTGCGTTCAATCCATCCAGGACCACACAAAGAGCTACCAATACCCTGTGACACAAAGTGCAACCATTCGGATGAGAACCACCTGGCCACGAGTCCCAGAAACCCTGTTCTACCGTTAGGTTATATTAGGGCCCCCAAGCGTCAGCCGGGTGGGAGCTTTAGAATAGCAAAAATTGCGTCCCACATTAAGTGAGTTCCTGAATTGACAGGACTGATCGTTTAGAAAATACTGAATGTAAGTAAGTAGATTTTTACCCCGCCAGGACATGACACCGAGCTATAAACACCCGGTGACACAAAGTGCCACCATGCGGATAAGGATCACCGTGGAAAGGTCCCGGAAACCGCGTTCACCCGTTAGGCTATATTTGCGGCCTCTGTGAACAGGCAGGGTGAGGACTGACTGACTGACTTTCTACCCCACCAGGACATCACACAAGCGATAAACACCCGATGACACAGAGTGCCACCATGTGGATGAGCATCACCGTGGAAAGGTCCCAGAAACCACGTTCAGTTAATAGGCCATATTTATGGCCAGGCTATATTGCGGCCCCTGGCAAGAGCCACGGTGGGGCTTCAAATAACAAAAAATTGCATCCTAAAAAGAAAGGCAAGTTAGCCAGGGTGGGGCTTCAAAATAACGAAAAATTGTATCCCACAAGGAGGACGACTACTGGTTGTGAATACTGAATATGTTGAAGATAAATAACAACAGTAAATACCTATAATGCCTCTCCACTTATCTTATGACATTAAAAAACACACCCTCTTTCTTATAATTGCCTACACTGATATACATTCCGGAGTGTCCTCCGGGTAAACTCTGTTAGTCAACACAACTGGCATATTTTGTCACGAGACGATCTCAGTGATTCCAGAAGTTAGTACTTGTAATAAGTTCTTCTGGTTCTAAAGAGACAGAATTATATTTACTCTGCGCTTTATCCTAATATTGCTTTAAACCGCACGGATTTAAATTGTTTCCAGTCCTTAGTCCAGACAAAGCGACTCAGTCTTGGGTAATGTTACACAATTACACCGGGGCTAGAGAATTCCCTTTCACATGCCCATGTCATAAATGTTATCTCCTGACCAGACTGCTTTGAACAGACTTTTGATGAGACTAGGGGGTGTAGGTTTGATTCTCACGCCAGTGTCATAATGTTATCTCCCTAACACCGCCTGAGTGGGGCACTTTTGAACAGGGGAATTGAGCGGACTGTAGACATTGAGGCGAGGAGAAGTTTTAAAGTTTAACACGTCAGTGTAATTCGGGGTAAACTAGATTGGGGCACTTAAGAATGTTTGCTCTAGGGATGTCAGTCCATAATTGACTGACAGGCCACTTGTTAGCTAATGTGATTTGATAGGTACTTCGGAGGAGGAGCTTAAGCCATCATCTTGAGGGTTGGGTAAAAAACTAAGGAAAGGGAGGAGTTTAATTTGGACAATAGATTAATACTTATACTGCGAGCCTGTGGAATTCCCGTCATTAATCGCAGCCTGCCGGCAAACAAACAGGTCGACGTAAAGGTATATTTTACTGTCGTACTCTGGTTTGGCGATAAATGGGAAGTTCCCAGGTGAGAGAAAATATTAATTTTAATCTTGTATACTTAGGTTAGGGAGTTAAGCTTAGTCTATACTACCTTTTCCTAATTTGTCTGCACATTCTGCTTGAAATAGTTCTGTGAGTATTCAGTATCTCAAGTTAAGGAACTGCTAAAACTATTCCTATTTCCTGTATGTTTGTGTCACATGTTTTTTCATTGTATGTTTTCATGTGTATAAAATAAGATGTGAACAATGACATTTGCTATAATGAAATGTAATTATATTGTTTTCACGATCAGCCAAAATATGAGTTGGGACTGTGGGAAATGATGCCCAAATATGTGCAGGGATGCTGCTACGTTTTGTGTGCCCACCATGTGCTCACTTAATGTGTTCACCTAAACAGGGGATTATAACCCCAGGGGGAGAATGATGGGTGTACAGTATTTACTGTCACTGAAAGATAATATTCAGGACAGCGTGCACATATATAATGTTTGAGTTTTCAGCACATAACCTGCTCCACGTGGTCATGTAATATCTATGTCAGCCAACTCGAAGTCTGAGTGAAGACGGACAACAGACTTAGAAAGTCAACTATCATGACATAGCATTTGAGGGAAGGCAGGATATGTGACGCCCATGTAAGACAAAAGACCTTCAGACTAGACTGGAGAGGATGTGGAATATGAGGAGGAGTGATGGGCTATATCTTATTACTATATCCTATTATTATATGTTGTATTAATTGATACATGTATTCTTAGTGTAAGTCAAGATACTACACGTATGTGTTTTGTTTCCATGATTACAGCGCCCATGTGACGATCAGTCCATGAAGTAGCCTACATTGTGTTAGACTCGGCCAGCTGGGAACGAGGGGGAGAACGAGGTGGGGGGCGAGTAGGAGAAACAAGCAGGGAAGAAGCTGGAAGAGGAGGAAGAGCTTGACAGTGCTCACGGCTGTCAGAGGTTCTATGAAAGTTATGTTCATAAATTGTTCATACTTTATCACCTTCATCACACCACTCTAATCCCAGGTGCTGTTCTCGCGCTGAAACAACCCATTACTATCATAACTTTAGCTAGTCACTGTTTGTGTAAACACAACAAACTGGGTATGTCAATTAACTGATTGTTAGAAAATAAAGCTGTATGTCAAGTTTTATACTACATCGTTTGTTAAATTCCAAATGTATTCAATCTTACCTGTTTTCTAAACTGATAGATAGAAGTACATTTGGTGGGGGCTCAAATAATATAATAATTATTTAATTATTAATAATAGCACCGGGAGAAGGTAGATGACGGAGGAATCATTTGCCCTGTCTAATAATTCATTATACTAAAATGCTATAGACATCTAAAATTCCTTGCCTTCTCTTGTGGGTACCAAGTGCAGCTAATGTTAAAGTACTTAACGAGCCAATATGGCTGTTTTTTTTGGATATCCAGGACTTTGTCTGAGAGCAACATAGCTCAGATTTAGTTCGGTGTATCTAGTGGAGAGAATGTGTTGAAAGGAAGATCCCTACTCAACAACATAAACATTTAAACCACGCGTCACGTCACATATTTCAACAACCTATCCAACTGTAATCGATGTCTTCCGTTTCCTTAACTGCAGATCTGTATTGATATATCGTCATCCCATTGTGGGATGCAATTTTTCGTTAATTGAAGCCCTACTCTGGCTCTTCCAGGGGCCGCAATATAGCCCAGTCATATGGTCTAATGACTGAACGCGGTTTCTGGGACCTCTCCACGGGTGATCCTCATCCACATGGTGGCACTTTGAGTCATCGGGTGTTTATCGCTTGTGTAATGTCCTCGTGGGGTTAAAGGAGACAGAGATAGATAGACAGTTGCTGTAGACAGAAAATACATCCCGTATCTACAAGGGTGCCACAGATACAGTTGCGTCCCTTGCGCAATCATAATGCATTAAGGGATTAGTTTGGCCGTTAGGACCTTTTTTTGAACAAGGCAACGCTAGTTCTCTCTCTCTCTCTCTCTCTCTCTCTCTCTCTCTCTCTCTCTCTCTCTCTCTCTCTCTCTCTCTCTCTCTCTCTCTCTCTCGTCCCGACTGTCCTAATATTCTAATAAAAATGTCAATATTGTCTTGTCTTAGAAACTGGAAAGTACCATAAGCGTGACAAGGATCCATAGCTGTAGTGATGTATACACACCGTCTGTTCTGTTCATATATTCCCGTCGCAATATTTTGGTCTTTTAAATCCCCACCCCGGCTGCAGTCGGGGCCTTAATATAACCTGACTGTTGAACGAGTGATTGTCATCCGAATGGTGTAACTTTGTGTCACCGGGCGTTGGTCGCTCATCGTACAATCCTGCTAGGGTTAAACAACACACAATTTGTTCTGCTGTAGCGTTAGTGTTTGTTCTGTCCTGCGTTTCATTAACGCTGGTTTTATTTTTCACTGCCGGTGATTTACATTTTATGTGTGTTAACGCACTCAGACTCTACTTTGCAGTCACAGAGGCGACATTTCAAGCCGCGCCGATCTCTCCAGAAATGTTTGACATCTGGTCAAATTTCAGTCGGAGCCGTGATGGTGTAGCGGCTAGAAGCTCGTCTATAGATCGGAAGGTCGTGGGTTCGGGTCCAGGCGGAGTCAGACTTTTGTTCACAAATGAACTTAGCTCTCAAGTCGACCCAGCCTTAGTGGGTACCGGAGAAAAGTCTTGGGAAGTAAAGGCGGCCCGCTTTATGCTGACCACATTCACCCAACAAGTGCGTTTGACCTATAAGATAGAGGTCTAGCCCTATGTGCCCAATACACCCGCAGAGGTGGAAAAGCGTCCTTTACTTTACTTTTAATACGGATTTTTTTGTGAATCTCAAAGACAGTGGATTAGTCCTGTTTTGATCTCATAGACACAATATCTAAGAAGCCCTGACATGACAAGGGAACGCCTTTTCTTCCCCGCTTATGTAAACAACACAAAGTGATCACAGAGCCGGGTTCAATTAATTATTTTATCAGATTATGTCAGCGTGTCTTGCTAGTGAAGTCTGGGCGTCGTTAACACGTACACGCCTTTTGATTTCTCATTCCTACAATCAGCTTTGTGAAATTTAATTATTCACATAGATAGAGATTGAGAGAGAGAGATTGAGAGAGAGAGAGAGAGAGAGAGAGAGAGAGAGAGAGAGAGAGAGAGAGTGAGAGAGTTGAGAGTTGACCAGGGACGTGTGTGTGATAAATATAGTATTTGTGGTTTAGTTGCTTATTTGAAATGTACTTTGGACAGTAACCCATTTCACTTTCTTAAATGTGAACTTCTGAGGGACTTTTCAAACCCGTGGCGTAATTATCAAATGACTCTGATATCCGAGTCTCTTCGAGTCTCTGGTCGTGATTTGTGTCTAAAGCCGTCAATCTGGTATCCTACCCATAATTTCTTATATAGAAGCTTATCCACATCGTTATGCTGCACCGCTTAACAACTTTTCTCTTGACCTCCTCTCTAACTTCCCAGATGTGACAACGTACACCAGTGTGTTCCTTCTTCTGACACGCCCAAAAAATCTGGACTGTGACCTTGATCTGCTAGTAACCAGTTTTTTTTTTTCTCTGTCAAGACATTTTGATTAAAATTTGTGATTGTTCAAGATGTTCTCGCCATTCTTCTAACAAACAAGATCACTACAACTTCTACATAATGTCTCCTCGACTTGCTGACTGCCAACGTTTTAAAACTCATCAACAAATATTTCACCTTGGTTTTGTTGTCTCTGCAAAATCACGACCAACACAAATCATCCAATTTTGTCCTCCGTTGCTATGGTAATCGGCGTCGTTTAGCAGCAGAATGAAAATGTTGCAGACACATTCTGGTTTCCATGGAGATCGATACCAGGAGGCGATGTGTGTGTCTCCCAGTGAAAAATTTGCTTCGGCGGAAGGAGAACACGCGGGTCGGTTGTTGGAGGTCGCTGTGTGAGTAAGATGGCCATGTTTGGTTGAAATGTGTCTTCTACCGGACATTGTCTTTGGCCGAGGGGTCAGCCATCGTCATGCGGAGCCACATGGGAACTGCAAACAGTAAACTTATTGTTCATTGGTTCTGTTGTCATACTGTTGTATGAGTGTTACAACGTTTATTTTAAACTGCATATGCGATGTGGTATAGAAGTTAACACGCTTGCCCTCGGACCGGTGCATGGGAAGGAAAGGCGGCTAATGTGGTATTAACAGCATCACTTATCGTATATCGTTGAGTCTGAAATATTACAAGGTGGCACCATATGTCTTATATTCATCAAGGCTTGGAAATAGGACTTTAGGAATTTGTACGATTATTTAGTAGTCGACGCGTGGGTTTCGGGCTGAGAATTTGGGCTCTGTTGTATGAATAGATGATAGCTCATGTGCAGACGCGGGTGATCGAACGTGTTAGAACGCTCGGCTGTCATTCGGGAGACGCAGATTCGAATCGTTGGTCATATGATGGATTTTATGTATGTGTGTGTGTGTGTTGTGTGTGTATGAATATAGGGCTAAAATAATATTAGCATGCACAGTGCATGGCGACCACACTAGCAGCCCTAGATCATCAGACTCCAAACCTCCATCTGTCATAAGTGGTCAATGAAGGCAGTTAGGTGAAGGTTTACTTAACTGTGTGTCTGCGCACGCGCATATATATGTATGTGTGTGGCTCAACTGCTCCTATGGGTGATGTCATTATGACGCTGGCTGACTTTACTTCCCATAATATTTTCTTGTATCCTTGGAAACCTGGCGGGTTAAGTCAGTGTTAAAGTTGTTCGCATTATCCGAAAAGTTTTTATCGCCGATACATTACCCTGGGCCAATAAGACCCTATCTTCATCATGTGACTTCACTCCTTGGTCTTTAGTTCACTTTCTTCTTGGTCATGTTGGATAATATCTGAACTGGTTTTCCTAAAGATATGGTTGACGCAAGACAGAGCACCGGCTACCATGTGTGCTAAGTATTATAGCCTCGCTGGTTGCCTGTCAAACAACGCTATCAGTTGCTTGTGGTGTTATCAGCAGTTGTAATTCAATCTCTTATCTGGGCTATAGAAAGCCAGAGATCACCACGCCCATTTTACAACAAGGTGTGGCCAGTATCAAGGTGGCCTCTGAAGATATTTATATCTTTTACTGCATTTCTTGGTTACGTACTTGTTTGACTTTTTCACTTTAGTCGGCTAAATAATGTGACCAAAAGCTGTCAGTGTTTGTATGGTCTCATGTATTCTGTGGTTCATACTATTTTCTTGACTTCTATGAGTGCCAAGCAATACTTGTAAAACCACAGCCATCGTCATCATCACCTTCAACATCAGTTATCATCATCATCTTCAATATCCTCATTGTCACCTTCATCACCATCATCAACTTCAACATCACCATCATCACCTTCATCACCATCTTCATCTTGTTCTTCTTAGAAACTGATGACTGGCTGGACGGATAAATGGATGGATGGCTGACAGATTAAATGGGTAGATGGAAGGTTGTATGGATTTGTGGAGAGAGAGAGGATGGACTGGCGGATGAACAGGGAGATTAATACACAGGCAGACATATAGATGAATACATAGAGGCAGGCAGGCAGACAGACAGACAGACAGACAATACTTGCTGACAATATGGGATCTAGCTTGATAAACGTCTTCACGAGGTCCTCGTTAGTTGCCACTCACCAACAGGTGTGCTTCAGAAAGCCAACAAGGTGTATATTGCAATCTAATGCATGCCTGTGTTGGGAGAAGTAGATATAGACAGGTGTGATTGAGGTAGCCACATTTATCCAGTGGGACCGCTGACTGTAGGCATCACAGCTGCAACATGAAATCTATGCGATTCATGGATCCTGATAGATGCATAGAATGGTTTCGTCATTTTCTGCCAAATAGACATGCAGACACGGATACGCCGTCGGGTATGTCAGTAGTCTAGTAGATGAGTAATCTGATAAGTGGATAGAGGAAAGTAGGATATACAGGTAGCTAGGTAGACGGGTGTAAGTGTTAGTGTATAGACAGATGGGTCACGAGACAATCTTTCACGAGACAGATGAAAAGCGTAAACTGTTTTGAAAAATTAGACCTAAAGAGTCAAGTCAAGATTATCTAGCCATGTTATGTCAGTCAAGTCAAGATTGTCTAGCCATGTTATGTAAGTCAAGTCAAAATTGTCTAGCCATGTTATATAAGTCAAGTCAAAGATTGTCTAGCCATGTTATATAAGTCAAGTCAAAGATTGTCTAGCCATGTTATATAAGTCAAGTCAAAGATTGTCTACCTATGTTATATAAGTCAAGTCAAGATTGTCTAGCCATGGTATATAAGTCAAGTCAAAGATTGTCTAGCCATGTTATATAAGTCAAGTCAAGATTGTCTAGCCATGGTATATAAGTCAAGATTGTCTAGCCATGTTATGTAAGTCAAGTCAAGATTGTCTAGCCATGTTATATAAGTCAAGTCAAAGATTGTCTACCTATGTTATATAAGTCAAGTCAAGATTGTCTAGCCATGGTATATAAGTCAAGTCAAAGATTGTCTAGCCATGTTATATAAGTCAAGTCAAGATTGTCTAGCCATGGTATATAAGTCAAGTCAAAGATTGTCTAGCCATGTTATGTAAGTCAAGTCAAAGATTGTCTAGCCATGGTATATAAGTCAAGTCAAGATTGTCTAGCCATGGTATATAAGTCAAGTCAAGATTGTCTAGCCATGGTATGTAAGTCAAGTCAAGATTGTCTAGCCATGTTATATAAGTCAAGTCAAGATTGTCTAGCCATGTTATATAAGTCAAGTCAAGATTGTCTAGCCATGGTATGTAAGTCAAGTCAAAGACACTTTTCCATGCCTTTAGACCTATTGAGATAGTAATGTACACAGGCAGGCAGGTTGGCCGGTGAGTATGTGTGTGTGTAGAGAGATAGTAATGTACACAGGCAGGCAGGTTGGCCGCTGTGGGTGTGTGTGTGTGTGTGTGTAGAGAGATAGTAATGTACACAGGCAGGCAGGTTGGCCGGTGAGGGTGTGTGTGTGTAGAGAGATAGTAATGTACACAGGCAGGCAGGTTGGCCGGTGAGTATGTGTGTGTGTAGAGAGATAGTAATGTACACAGGCAGGCAGGTTGGCCGCTGTGGGTGTGTGTGTGTGTGTGTAGAGAGATAGTAATGTACACAGGCAGGCAGGTTGGCCGGTGAGGGTGTGTGTGTGTAGAGAGATAGTAATGTACACAGGCAGGCAGCTTGGCCGGTGAGGGTGTGTGTGTGTAGAGAGATAGTAATGTACACAGGCAGGCAGGTTGGCCGCTGAGGGTGTGTGTGTAGAGAGATAGTAATGTACACAGGCAGGCAGGTTGGCCGGTGAGGGTGTGTGTGTGTGTAGAGAGATAGTAATGTACACAGGCAGGCAGGTTGGCCGGTTAGAGAATGTGTGTGTAGAGAGATAGTAATGTAGACAGGCAGGCAGGTTGGCCGGTTAGGGTGTGTGTGTGTGTGTGTAGAGATATGGTAATGCAGACAAGCAGGAAGGTTGGCCGGTTAAGGTATGTGTGTACAGAGAGATAGTAATGTAGACAGGCAGGCCGGTTGGCCGGTTAAGGTATGTGTGTGTACGTAGGCGTGTAGGAAGTTAGACCTAACCTTTTAACGCTTGGAACTGTCCATATTCCTCCCACGAGCTTGGCATCTCCTCACACAAAACACTTATGTTTGATTATATTTGACGCAGACTGTGGACATTTAAAAAATATATTTTCTTGTAATTATTCCACTGTTGCCAGGACACAGCCGCATGACCTACTTGTGAACATCGTCAAAGGTTAAGTGGTGACATGCAGAACATACGGATAAACAATTTTTCTTTTTTATCTATTTTTCTTTTATTAGTGTATTTTTCTATCTGTTTAGATTTCTTTCTTTCCTTCCTTTTTTTTTCTTTGGTATGCTCTGTCTTTTTATTATTTTCTTTCTTTTGTTATTTTATTTTTTACCCATTTAATATTTAATTCTATTATATATTGTTCATCTTTACTTCTTTCATCCTTTCTGTAATCCTGTCCTGCTGACTGTTACCCTGTTGATTATATTATAAAACTGTTTACATTAACTGAACAATTCCTTGACTTCATCAACTCAAGGTGTGGGACCCAGCCAAGATATGAGTAATGAAGATAATCTACCTCCACCACCACCACCCGCAGCAATTCCACCACCGCCTCCACACATTGGATTTGAGGGCCATGGTAAGTCATTTACATCAACCTAACTTGACACACACAAGATCTATACCTAAACCTCTTTGAGACAAGATGGCGTCTGTCCAGACGACAGTGTTGTATTGTGCTGAACGGAAGTCTGGCTATGGCGAATGTGACCAGCAAGACCAACCTGCTTTCAGAAGAATCTCCCACAACATTCAGGATACTGTTGCCATCCCATGCATCTGACATGTTTCTTGTTAGAGTGGCAGATCTTCACCTGCCTGCAACCCTTTTCTACTTTCTTTATTCATTTCATAATTAACCCCTACCCCCACCCCCAATCCTTTTTCATAGTGCGATCTGTAGCCTCGTGTTCTCATGAATACACCTTAATATCTGTAGCAGTCATGTCCCGCTTGCACACACCTCTGTATCGCAGTAGACTGACGGTGAAACTTTACCCATGACCAGACTGCAAGAACAGCAAGTTAAAAGGGGTGTGGCCAGACTAAAGCACTATGCAGGAAGCCAATGAAGAATAAGTAACCAACACAGGACTGGTGTCGTCAGTCGCTAGATTAAGTGGGTTTTAGAGAGGAGAGGATCCGGGCATATGAGGACCGAACTGTAGATGTGCAGAGAGAATAATAACCTGTCGACTGCCTAGCTAACTAGAGGCAGACATCGACATTCTCTATCTAGGTCTAAAGTCATAGATTTAAAAAAAAAAAAGTATTGGGAAATTAGCAGGTGATATTTTCAACGACGGCACTAGAAGCACTGCAGCCAACCTCCACTGCAGAGATGGCACAGAGTCAAAAGTCCTTGAAGTAATTATTGGTTAAATTGTTTATCACAATCCCCAGAACCAACAGCCACGCACCAGAGCTCCACTGGGATCACTAACAGAAATTTCCAGGGAGACTTCGCTGGGGTGCCAGGTAAGTGGTAACATTAAATTCTATACCAGCCTGCAGAAGTGGCCAGAAAGTGTTTCGCTGTGAGGTTAAAAAATTGTTATTTTTTATTGATTTGTCTGGTAACATTCTATCCGCATCTATGCCACATGGTAATACATACCTGTATGTAAATTTATTTGGCAGTACACAAGACGAGGGTTGTGGGAGACTCATGTCACAGGGGATTGACTATTATAATAATATTATCACGCAGCAACAACAACAACAATAATGATAATAATAATTAAGAAAATAATATTAACCAGTTAACAAACTTGCACTGTAAGTAGAGTTGTCAGATTTTGTAAAAAAAAATGTAGTGACCAACTTTGTGTGTGTGTGTGTGTGTGTGTGTGTGTGTGCGTGCGTGCGTGCGTGCGTGCGCGCGTTTGTGTGTGTGAATAACGCCATTTTTCAATAAATTGTCCATACAAACACTTTCAGTAGAAACACAATTTGGGCTTGGGGGGGGGGGGGGCAGAAATCTACGAAAACCGAAGTGTCTGGCAACTCATGTCGAAAGACTAAAGTCAAACCGAAAAACACACGGAGAAGATAATTAGAGAGCAAAGTGAAGAGGGAGGGATGGGGGGGGGGGGGGGGGGGGGGGAATAGGAAGGACATGGGGTAAGATCCGCGCGATAGCAAAGGATAGTACAACTTGGACTGAGCTGGCTGGGGGTCTATGCTCCATCGGGGGACAGACAGTGCAACAAGATGAAGCATGAAATACAGACCAACAGGCTGGGTGGTTATAACCAAACGTAAGGTTACATTGAAAATGTGAAAATGTGACATGATTTGCTTCACCAGCAGTGTCTATAAATTCCTCCATCTACCTGTTCGCAGGTGTGCACTAGTTTATGACATTTGTTGCTTCTACTCGTTATTTCCTAGGGCGTCTATGTTCTTATTTGTGTATTTTATATCTCTGTCTTCAGCCTCTAGATTTTCATTTTTATTTCATGTACATCCAGATGTACTCATTTCTGTTATATTTGTGCATTTTAAATGTTATTTTATGTATTAGCTATCCACCATCTTGCCTGTATGCTACTGGGTCTCTCAAGGGAGGCAAATAATATTAACGATTTAATCTACAATGCATGTCGTAAGAGGCGACTTTGAAGATTTGTCGTGAGATTGGCTACCTGATCACGTAGAAAACTGTACCTGCGAAATTCAGCTTTTTGTTGTAGAAGTCTACAAAAGAGTTGGCGGTGTTGACTGTGGGTCTATGCTCCATTAGGAGATGATAGGCAGTAGAAGATCATGTGTGTTTATTCTGAATCTAATATTAGATTTCTGATTCCGTTGCCTTTTTGTTTATGTCTGTGTTTAAATATGTTTGTTTTACCGATGCATGTCTTTGCACCGAAACCGTCTCCCTCTCTGTGTTTATTGCGAAGTTGGCCCAGTCTAAAATATTGACCAGGAAGTCTCTTGGGAAGTAAAGTCGAAAGTTGGTGTTGACAAACCGCATATTACTTGTTGATTGGTCTAAACCAGAGTTTTCCAACTTGGTTGTGTGCCCCTGGATTGGCAGGGTTAAGGAGAGGGCGCTCCACAAGGATGTATCCAAGGTGGGGGTGCAAGGATGTTTCCAAGGTGGTAGGGCCCAAGGATGTTTCCAAGGTGGGCGTAAAGCAATTTTGAAAGTTAGGCATTTGTACTTGTAATAAGCTATTGCATTTACGTTTTTATTTTTATTTTTATTTTCAGTATAATTATAAATAAAATACATTTAAAAATTAAAAAGTCAAGGGCGTTATGCTATTTGACACATTGTGTTGATGTTTTTCCTTATATATTTTGTATATAATCCTTACGTCCTTTTTTGGTCGAAATTTTTTGTTCTTGAAAGCCCCACCCTGGCATTTGCCAGGTGCCGCAATATAGGCAGGCCATAAATGTGGCGAATTGTCTGAACGCGGTTTCTGTGACCTCTCCACGGTGATCCTCACCCACATGGTGGCACTTTGTGTCATCGGGTGTTTATCGCTTGTGTGATGTCCTAGTGGGATAGAAAGTCAGTCAGTCAGCCAGTTTTTCCTCTATGTTCTTGTTAATAATACTTGGGATGTTTTTTTTTTTCCTGCCTAATTTGAATCCATTTTTAGTCGGGGTGGAGGAGGTGAAAAAAGTGGGATGAAAGGGGAGACAACTACCTGAAAAAAAAATAGTTGCAAACGGCAGGCCTCAACGTTGTCGCTGGTACTATATATCAGAAAGCCGCGGTGGCATAGGGACTAGGCATTTGTCTATCGACCTAAAGGTGGTCGTCGGTTCCAGTCTGCATCAAAGTGGACTTGTATCATTGACCTTGACTTTCGTGTCAACTCAGCTATTAAAAGATAGAAAGGAATTATTATGGGAAGTAAAGGGATTCGGAAAGCTGCTGGGCTGGATGCCATCCATGATATTGAAATGATTGCACAGGATAGAATGGAATGTAGGAATAGAATGTAAGCCCCGTGTGACATATAATGACACACCAGGACAAAGATTATGATGATGATGATGATGATAATGATGATGATGATGATGATGATGATGATGATGATGATGATGATGATGATGATGATGATGATGAGGCAAATGAATACATGAATACACACGACAGCTGTACCATGTCTACTAAATTATCAACATTTACAGAAGAATGAACATGTTCTTTGTCTATGCATTCTACTTGTTTCGCTTATCTTCTATGACTGCCAGTCAATACCAGTCAATATATGTCTCGCAAAATGCCTACAGCCATATGATTGACAGAGAGTACCACATACTTTTACAGGTTTAGAGACAAAAGAGGCGGACACAAACGGCGTGTCCGTGTTATCCATCAGACAGTTACCAGGTGGTGACATTTTTCCCTTGTGTGTTCAGTGTTGATATCTGTGTAGTCACAACCAAACAGTCCGTGACACATGTGAAGTTGTTCAGCATGTCATGAGATAAGAGCTGCGGACTGTTTGGTCATGACTGCTCACATAGTGGTTCATGTAGGAGGCTAGGCATTGTCACTGTTCGTGTTCTGTGTTTGCTTCCTGCCTGGCGGTGTTGTTATTATATATATATTATTCATTTTCTTGGGACACGCGAAAAAGATAGGTCATAGCTTGCCGTTTGTTAGAGTTCAGAGACATATAGATAGGCAGAGATATGAACTGAGATTTGGATAATTAGGCAGATGAGCAGATAAACAAATGAACAAACCAATAGACTTAGCCTGCAGATAAACAAATTGACAAACCAATAGACTTAGCGTGCAGATAAACAAATGAACAAACCAATAGACTTAGCCTGCAGATAAACAGATGGACAAACCAATAGACTTAGCCTGCAGATAAGCAAATGGAAAAAACCAATAAATAGACTTAGCCTGCAGATAAAGAAATGGACAAACCAATAGACTTAACCTGCAGATAAACAAACACAAATACAAACAAATGAAAATTCAAATCAGCTTGCAATAAAGGACAAACATACAATGTGCAGAGAGACTGGCAGATATTAAGAAGCGAAGTAAAGAGACAGACAGATATGCCAACAATAAAAAAAAAAAAAAATTAACAATTGTCATGTGCACGTGGAAAAGGAAAGGCGAGACGGATGTACAGACATTTACTGGTACTAATGGAACTGGAACTCTTCGCTTGCTGTTTTAGATGTGGACGACGCGGTTATGAGAGTGTCCCGAATGCCGTGATGTCGATTATTAATTCAGCATTCAACTTCCAACATGTGCAGATTGATAGACACATAGATATACAATCACTAAATTGACACATAGGCCAACGATCGAAAGTAGACACATATATATAAGTAGATCTGATTGAGTTGATTGGTGAGTACACAAATCACATGTAATTTCCTGTGCTTGTATTCTCTGGCTAGTTTATTTTTGGCTTTCTCTATAACTGTATACTTGTAAATTGCTTCAACTGTTTCAGTGTATTTTGTCTGACTGCTCAATATATCGACATTTTGCTACAAGTTTCTCATGCCTCGCTATATTACTCGTGATATTTGTTTAATTTCTCGCATGTTTATTTATATATTATTTTTTCTCTAGAATTTAATTTAATTATTCTATGCCGTTTCCGTTGGTTCGTTCGTATTCTGGCTTCTTCTACTCTTCTGTCAGTCCATGCTCTATGTTCGGGTGTTCACAATTGTTCAGTCATGATCTATAGAATATGCTGGCAAATGACTGGACTTCTGACTCCCAGGCGGGGGGAGAGGGGTTATTAATTCTATCTTTAGGTAGAATTAAACCGCTGACCTATCTCCTACTGCTCTTTTAACAACACACTGGCAACTCTGAACCTCTTTTAACAACAGTGAACAGTAGAACAGTGCTATGTATGGGGACGTAAAAAGATCTACCGGTCTTTCCGAAATAATACTACAGGGGTTCGTTAGAGCAAAACGATAACGAGAAGAGACAGACTAAGAAATTCTGGATACAGAAATTTGGCTGAATAAACAGGCCCTAAACATGCAAACGTAAAGTATATTGCACATGGCCAATATAAAGGGCGTGAACTCATCAGACAAAGTGATGACCCAACGAAACTCTGTATAATAGGATAATGATGATGATGATGATTGTACGTTTGCCCTGCTATGTAATCCCAATCAATACCTCACTAATGTGTGTATTAGTTACTGTCTGTGCATACAACAAAGGAGGATGGATACAGGAAGACTGGCAAGGCATTGGGGAATTAAAATCATTAATTAAATAAATATAAAGCATTCATTTGTTTCAACATTTGTCATGGCGGTCCCTACACAACTGGTTTGTTTGATTGAGGATACAGGGGTACGTGAAAGTGGTCAGTAAACTAGGCTTGGGTCGAGTCATCTGTCATGACACGGCTGGGTGTCATATGGAAGAGTGATGACATTGTTTGTGACTGTCGACCTGTTAACGTCTCCTGTAGGGATGCAAAAGACTGATTCTTAGCACAGTTTTAGGTGATGGGGCATCTGTTTCAATTTCATTGTTGCAGAATGGTTGGTTAGTTGCGTATCCTTCACAGGACGTTGCAGAACCAACCCCAACAGCCCCTGGCTTTTCTAGGCAATTTACGTCCAGTAGTTTTGCCATTGCTTTCTGGACGGTAGGTTTTCTTGATACCACTGTCGAAACCAACGCAAGGCGCATGGCCCGCAGCTGGGATCGAGCCCGGCATTACGAAGCGTTCCCATCGACTTAGCCACAGAGCCGACATCTTGCAGAATAGACAGTGCAATTTACCCACCTGATCAAGTTTGCGAAGATGATCAATGGAATTGTACAGTATATAAAATATAAGTGATAACAACTGCGCTCGGCGTTGACCTTGTTCCTGTATAGAACGGGACAGACATTGAAGACGTCTGGGTCGTATAGAAACGGTAACCAAGGAAACTTTAACCATAATTTTGGGGGCTTATTTGGGGTATATGTTGCTCATCGCTTATTTTTATAAACTACCAATATATGTGGTGTTGTTGGTCTCGCTTAGGCCGTCTTTGCTAGCCATGACACTGTCCAAAACCTTTTTTGGACTTGTTCCATCTGGAGATGAAGAGAACGTCTGACAGCGAGACCATGTGTGCTCCAACACTCGACCAACCAGACACTTCTTTGAAACAGGTGCATTATTACCTGGACCCATCAGCCTCGCGTACAAGCAACTATGGAACTGGGACAGCATTCGATTCCAACCTTTGAAATTACCTAAAAATGCGGGGCCGTCTCCACAAGGAAGTGTTGGCTAAAGTGTATCACAGATGTCTGTGGCAATATATTACGGACTTAGTCCCTAGTCTCTTCCACGGTGGGACTCTCGTACCATTTTTCGGAAAAAAAACACAGAGAAATTAAATAACAAACTCACAAACACATTAGTTGCAATACTGGGTCCAATGTATGTAAATTAACATAATAGTGAAGGGCCGTCTTCGCACCTGCAGTCCATCCACATTTGATGCTAGACTATTTTTTAAGACCATTCGGCTATAGGTGTGTCACTTTGTCAATATCACGCCCACAGCCTTGACTTCCCATAGCATTTCCTAATACACATTTTAGGCTATGTTTATCAAGAAGGCAAAGCCATTTTAAATAAAAATTAATTATATTTAATTGTAGGATTTTCTATTCGGCCATTTATCGAAGTTCTTCCTTTGTTCAGACGTCATTCTGAAGCTTCGTTGTTGAAGGCTGTCGGTTTGAATCCCGTCATGATCACGATCGTGGTCACGATAGCTGTTAGTTTATCTTCCCTTATTTATTTCTCCTCTACTTCTATGAATGATAATCATTTGCTGTGTTTTTTTTTTAATTCGTGATGCAAGTCAATAACCTTGATGGGCTCATCAACATTTCACAGATCATAACTTTATGAACGTAATTATCAGGCCAATGGCTTCAAGAATAAAGAGATTTTAAACTAAAAGCTTTTAGGCGCATGGAAACTGAAGGGCTCAGGCCACCCCCCCCCCCCCTCCCCCCATTTCCTTAACCCCCATATTGGAGGGTGAAGGCGAAACATCCTTGCAGTATAAACCCCGAGGGGGGTTGGGTGGGGGGGGGGGGGGTTGAACTTCCTTGCCCTAGAAAATGTGAAAGGGTGTTGTTATGTGGTTCTTCTATTCACGGATAGACGTTCTCTTGTCATCTCTATGTTTTATACATTTAATTTTGTATAAAATAAGTTACTGTATTTATTTACCGCTCAACGTTAAATAATAACTGTAATCATAATTATTATTATCATGGTGTAGCGGCTAGAAGCCCGCCTGAGGATCGGAAAGTCGTGGGTTTCGGTCCTGACAAAGAGGGACCTTTTTTTTTTCAAAAATGACTTTGGCTTCCAGGTCGACCCAACTTTAAATGGGTAAGAGGTAAATTCATGGGAAGTAAAGTCGGTTGGTGTGATCTTGACCACATCACCCACTGGTTGATGATTGGTCACTATATCATATAGGTCTAGCCCTATATGCCCAATATGTCTTAGGAAAAGGGTCCTTTACTTTGTATAATTATTGTTGTAATTATTATTTTGACGAAATTCATCATTTGTTTAAGTCATCAAGGTTCACTGGCAACATGAGAAAATGTCGGATGACGGAGAGGTTAAAAACTGTAAACACAAGGGAGCTGAATGGTCGTAGACCACGAGGCAGACCAAGAAGATTACGGAGAGATAATGACCAGATAGACCTACAAACATGTAGTGTCATTAACTGGAAAGAGAAGGCCAACCAGAGAGATGAGTGGGGCGGGTGATATCTGCAGCAATGAAGCTCAAGAAGAAGAAGAAGAAGAAGAAGAAGAAGAAGAGAAGAAGAAGAAGAAGAAGAAGAAGAAGAAGAAGAAGAAGAAGAAGAAGAAGAAAAAGATTATATAATTCGCACACTTAAACAAGGCTTAAGCCGTGTTGAGATCCACCCCATATCAGAATAAATCTGGCTGTGCGATTGTAAAAGCTATACAAAGCACATCACACTTCTATTTCTGGCTCGCATGTGTGATTCCTGGTTAGCTTGCCTAATTCCTGGCTCACGTGTGTAATACCTGGTTAGCTTATATAATACCTGGCTCACATGTGTGATATCTGGTTAGCTTATATAATGCCTAGCTCGCATGTGTGATTCCCCACTTACATTTCTGAACTGGAAAGAATTGCAAACGCTTCTGCTGCCAACTAATCAATGCCCTATCTCCTTGGAGAAATCAGGCCAGTTCTCGTGTTGTCTTCCATTATTTCGGAAAGATATAAAATCAAACGAAAAGTAGATCAGAGAACTTCGCAATAGAACAAACACAAACGAAAAGTAGATCAGAAAACTTCACAATTCAACAAACACAAACAAAGAGTGAACGTTGCGGCTACAGAGACTTTATCAGCACATACATAAATCAAACTGAAACGCATGTGACTTCTTCTGAACTGGCGGCGTACTTCCGTTTTCTCTTACACGTCGAAGATGATGAGTGAACTCCTCCTGATGTGAACAACAAAATCTGTTTGTGGACTGAATGCCTTCCATATATTTTCACACAGTTATTGTTTGTTCATCGTGTTCTTTTATTCTTCTACAGAACCTCATCTTCCAGTCTGTCATTAATATATTAATTGTCATTGATTACCTCCATACATACCTGTATTTTTATCCTTCGATTCCCCCCCCCCACCCCCCCCCACCCCACATACGTACTTGTAGGTATGGCAATGGATCGTTTTGTTTCGTTTATTTTGCTGTACATTTTCGTCGGTATCTATAGACGCGATTGCGACCCGAAAATTTGAAAACCAATTGTCTGTTATTCAGAAATTATTTTTCTGTGCTCTTTACGTGAAAGATAAAATCGGAAAAGTTATTAGAAGTTATTGGAGAGATGCCAGGCTTTGACCTGAGATGGTTTTGACGCGTATAAAATAAATCGCTTTTTTTTTTTTGGCAGCACGCAGTGAATAACGGTAAGTAATTTCGTAAATATCTTTTTAATTAGACTGATTACCGCAATGTGTATTGTATCTTTGAATTCTGCGTTCATTTTTATATAAGCATGGGAAATTTCAAAAAGATTGGCAATACAGCACATGTTTAAAAAAATTGGTTAGTAGCATCACTGTTTTCCCTTCAAATCCAATGACGGTAAGTAATTTCGTAAATATCTTCTTAATTAGCCAGATTACCGCAACGTGTGTTGTATTTTTGAATTCTGCGTTAATTTTTATATAAGTGTGGGAAATTTCACAAAGATTGGCAATACAGCTCATGTTTTAAAAAATTGTTTAGTGGCATCACTGTTTTGGCTTTAAATCCAATAACGGTAAGTAATTTCGTAAATATCTTCTTAATTAGCCAGATTACCGCAACGTGTGTTGTATTTTTGAATTCTGCGTTAATTTTTATATAAGTGTGGGAAATTTCACAAAGATTAGCAATACAGCTCATGTTTAAAAAAATTGTTTAGTGGCATCACTGTTTTGGCTTTAAATCTTATAACGGTAAGTAATTTCATAAATATCGTTTTAATTAGCCAGATTACCGTAATGAGTGTTGTATTTTTGAATTCTGCGTTAATTTTCATATAACTGTGGGAAATTTCACAAAGATTGGCAATACAGCACATGTTTTAAAAAATTGTTTAGTGGCATCACTGTTTTGGCTTTGAATTCAATATGTTTGCACTAGGAGACCGTTTTTCCCGCTTTATAATAAACTTAAAATAATTATTAAATTAGCTAACCTTATTTTAATCATTTTTAAAAAATCCACAACCATTGTAGCATTTGTTCATGCATCTGTCATTATTTAGAGCCCTTCGCCTTCTCTGTTGGATATTTTTTTTTTCCTGATCACCCTCAAATCCCAATAATTAATTTGGGCCATCATTGCGCATTTTCTAAGATTATTCTTTAGTAATTAACTTCAGATACTTAGTAAATTAATAATGTTAAGTGAATTACTTTTTAAACATCTACAACTCTTGTAGCATTTTTTAATGAGTCTGTTATTATTTAGAATCCACGGAATTTTCAGTCGGAATTGGTAAATCTAAGTGGTCGAGAAACAACAGCAGCGCTGACAGCGTTCCCTTTCATCAGGCCTGCCAGTACTTGGGCTTTCCCCCAAGAACTGGGGTTTTTTTTACGACACCTTGGGTTAAGATTTTGGAATCTTTTTTTTTTTTTTTTTAAACATATATATCCTTATATAAAAGTGGGTAAATGTTTCATTTCGTAATTATAAAATAAACTATAAAATAAGTACTATTTATCCATTTTTTTCCCTTTTAATTGCTTGGGTTTTTGGTAAGCTGTCACATGCCGCTCGTGTCGCGTGCCTGATTTAAGAATTTCTCATTAGAACCAACAGCACCCTGATATAAAAAAAAATATTGAGATGTCAGCTCGTATTGGTCTAAGGGATATCCCGTGGCCAATGTACGCTCAACTTATTTCAGGAGTAGGACAACTCAAGTTCTGGCACTACAGAATATCTAATAATCCTAGGCGCAACTTGGCTGGACACCCCCACTATTATAACAAGAAAGCCCCCAGGCTATGATAGTGTACTATCACAGCCATGTTAACACAGATTAAACTTACTAATCACACAAACATAAAAGCTAGACAGTTTGAACAGTGAATGATGGACACTCAAGTCAATAATGAAACTTTCTGAACATGTAATAAATGCAACACATACATTATATAAGAATCAGCAAAGAACTTCAAGAACCCAGAGTGATAGGAAGGACAAAAACTTCAAAACAGATCTGACTGAATGTGTAAGAGATTCCCAAGGTCCGCCTAGATCATCATCATGATCATGTGGACGATTAACAGTGAAGCCCGGCAATAAACCAATTGACCACACTTATCTGAATCCCTGGTTTCTTGAACTTGCTGAATATTCAGTCACTGTGTTGTTACGTTTGAAGACAGTCCCACACAAGACACTCAAACACTGGTGATACACCCAAGCTCCTGGAGAGGATCTCGGGTACCAAGTCAACTTCAAAAATGATAATGGTGAAGGTACAACACCCATTATGTAGTCCATAGACCAACTGGAGGATTTCCCTAATGGATGACAAAAAGTTTGGTTTACAATTGGATGCCCACCACTGGCTTGGACATTGGTGACTTCCTTGTAGGTGTTTTTGTGGACTGCTGATTCACTGCCTGGCCTCCAAGAGATACCATCCTGTATCAAGAAGGAACTCAGAATTAGCAGTCATCTCAGGGTTACATGGTCAAGCTCAGTTTATTAACATCCACATTAGTAATCATTCAGAGGAGAGTTTTCAGGATAATGAGACATTATAAGTCTCTAAATATCATCTCTGTTGTTCAGTCAGTAACAGGGACAAGAGACGAGTAGCAGAGTAGAGACAGATAGACTCTATCAAACATAGAATATCAACTCTCCTCGCCCACCTCTGCACTTGTAGATGTACATCCCATCTCTCTCTCTCACATATATATAATTTTATACCTCCACATTCTGCCCACTGCACACCCAGTGTTGTTGTGCTAAAAAAAAAACCTCTAACGTCACAGTGCCTAGCTGGCTGAAGTGTGACCCAGTTAAATATGTCCCTATTTGACACAAAACTCTGTCGGCTGGTTAGAGAATAATTAACTTGCTGAGTTTAATATATTTATAATGGTGTGGGTCAGGTAGGGCACAAAACTATTAGCCTGCGAAGGGAAAGGTTTGATTTCAGGGGCTTGAGTGTCTGGACACCAAGAACGGCCTAGTTCTGTGCGGTCACACAGCTGAATCTTTCCTCCCTGTAGCAGCGGCTAACTTTATAGAGACATATATCATGGTACTTGTAAACTATAATCAACTTACCCAAGCTTAGGAATCCTTCAAAGATTAAACTGGTATTTTGAATGCGCCAAGATTTAATCAGAGAGGTGACATACTTCTGCACACCTAGGAAGTCAGGCAAAGAATGACCCAGCCTAATCTCGCTTTGCGTCTCTAGAAAAAAAATGTCCCGTACAAGTACACCAAGGAGTAAAAAGGTTTCCAGGAATTCGGAATATTACTCCAGAAAATATATATCCCACAGTTGCAAGTTTGAAAATGTAGACTTTTCAAAACAACTAGAGGGTATAGAAATATATATTCCACCAGATAGAGGTATATATCAAAATAATTGACTATATACCCACCGGACGGGTTTAAATTTGAAATGTGACCTGCCCGCTAGGGGCGTCAACGTCACGACGAGTCTACTGTGCAGGGTTTAGTTGATTCACCTCTTGACATAAGCTTAGCTTCAGGTTTGACAAAAATCCCATTGGCAACCCTCCCATGCTTGGCTGTCCGCGTGTGGCTGCTATAGATCTATTTCTTACATTCAATGCTGGGTGGACATGGGAGCCATGGTCATTTTTGAAAAAAAAAGTAAATCCGACCTGACCTGATTCCCAGAAATGAACACACCTGCTGTGTTTGCCCTGTTGTTAACACTGTCACCGACCTATTATGAAAACGGCGTGTACTACCAGTGGGCTCATGTTTTCTTCTACCATATAGAACGGAGAGTTGGGGGAGGGGCAGTAGAAGATTGAGAGAAAGTTGAGAAAGAGAGGGAGCAGGAGGAGGAGAGAGGAATTTAAAAAAAAAAAGAGAGACTAAGAAAAGAAAGTTGACACTGAGACATGGGGAAAAAGAAAGAAGAGGAAAAAGAAAGAAAGAAGAGGAGAGATACCAGGGAAAGAAGGTAGCAGGAAGGGGATGCGGCCATCCCGGTATCATCACTGTGGGGGGGGGGGGGGAACAACCACCCCAGGTGTCATTACTGTGCGGAGAAAGACCACCCCGGGTGAACCCGGGTGACATCGCTGTTGCAAAAGGGGGGGGGGGGGGGGGGGTTCCGGTATTTGTTAATTAGGTCACGTCAACTGACATTGGCACATTTATATGATCTTTATGTTCGCCTTGCCAGGACACACAATATGATATGTTTTAAGCCAGGCTCGCTGGCAGACAACTGTAAATGTATAAGGTTTTAGATGAAAAATAAATCAGCCTGCAGACATTTTCCTATGTTAAATAGGCGCATATCGTAGTGTATGTAATTGAGACATGCATAAACGGTTTGGTCTCACTGTCCCGATTCTAGCAATATATGGTTGCTAAGGGATTCGTTCAAAAAGAAAAAAGTTATGGCCGTAAAATGCAAACATTGAGTCATTTCATCTCACTGGGTCGCAGCCGGAAGCCATGTTTCACGGATTTCCACTACAATTTTTCTGTCGTGGTCTCCGCCACTTAAATGTTAATATCTCCGCTTAGAATCGACTTACAGGCTTAAATGAGGTACCATTGGATTTGTAATTTTAATTTTCATCTAGCTGTTACAGTTTCGTAAGTAAAAACACAAAAAATAAAACTTCACTACCATCCCTAGTACTTGTATATGTAAACCTTTGATTCCCTTCATATGTACTTTCATATGTTATGCTTAATGCTATCATGTATCTTTTTTTATGGATTCATTCATAGATTTGAGCTTGCCTCTAGCAAGAGCCGCCGTGGTGTAGCGGCTAGAGGCTCGCCTGTCGTTCTGAAGGTTGTGGGATCAGGTCCAGATAGAGCTGGAGACGACCGACCCCCCCCCCCCCCCTCTTCCAAATGACATTGGCTCCCAGGTTGACCCAGCCTTGAGTGGGTACCAGGTAGAGAGTCCTGGGAAATAAAGGTGGCCGGTGTGATGCTATAAAATATAGGTCCAGCCCTATGTGCCTGAAAGCGTGATTCGTTATTTTATTGACTTTTCAGCTCGTCTGTAGTCGGCCCTGTTTTCAAGCAGAAACAAATGTGGTTCAGATGGCGCGTTTCAACAACGAGAATGGGAATCCCCAGACAGTTGGCGGTAAAAGTAGATCACGTGCCATTGTTGCTACGGGAATACAGTATAGAACTAATGCTAGAAGAGTACACATGTATTTTACCCGTTTAGTTATGGATTTAGGTGTCTGTTTTGGCGTGTAGATAAATTCCTTGGAGATGGATTATTATTTAACAATCGCCTTGGTAGTATAGTCGTTAATATACCTCTTATTCTTTTGTTATTACCTACTGTGAGCTGCTGTGCATAGTATTTTAATACCATATAGGTAGTCTAGCTAGGGCGCACTCGGTTACTTGGTATGTTATGGTGCTGTGAGTTCTTAGGATGCCAGTGGTTCTGTCAATCCATGATCTTCTAAGGTCTGCCTCCTATTGCTTCTATTTTTATGTTGCACGCCCTCGCTTTCGGCATCGTTGATTTCATTGTTATTTGATAGCCAAACTAATTTCCGTCTTTGCTTCCCATGAATGAAGTTAACGAAAGATATTACTCTAGTACGTCTATGTATCTCTTCCAGTATGATGGTCTCAGACCAGTATATCTCAGGGTGGACACAGCTTTGCTCATTTACATTATTGAAGATAAAGTGGGTCGGACAATGCGGAGATGACACTTCATTAACTGATTCGGGATAAAATAAAGAGAGAGACAGTCAAGCAAGTATATTTAAAGGAGGGGGCGGGGGAGGGGGCGGGGCGTTGCGGAGAGGGGGGGGGGGCGTAAAGAAGGCAAAGAAGGAGAAGAAGAAAAAAAAAACAGACAGAATGAATGGTATTACTAATGATATTTGATTTAAAAGTCTCCACAATATTCTACAAAGCTCGCTTGCGGATCGGAAGGTCGTGGGTTCGCGTCATGATGGAGCCGGACTTGTTTCATAAATGACCTTGACTCCCAGGTCGACCCAGCCTTGAGTGGGTACCAGGTAGAACTCCTGGGAAGTAAAGGCAACCGGTGTGATGCTGACCACATCCAACACCAAGTGCTGATTGGTTCTAGCCCTATTTGCCCAATATGCCTAAAGGCGTGAAAAAGGGTCTTTTACTTGTACAGTATTCTACAAGTGGTTTAGCTCTGCAGTTTCAACCCATTCAGTGCACTCTCTATTCAACGAGATTCCTTGTAATTATACAGAACAATTATGCAAGCACGTGCAACGATCGTGATATTATACCAGCTCATATTCTGAACCGCTTGGTCATCGTCTCCCTTGCCAGCCTGAACTGCCGCTCCAGTTACATAAATTATGGGTAATTCGCTGCCGAACATTATCAGCTCCATGCCCAGCTGTTGTGTGTGTGTTATAAATAGTTTTGTTAATTGTTTCAGATACATTAACAAGTCGTGATTCGAATAGACTTAGAACGTGCAATTGTTTCAAATGTGCTTAGAACAAGCAATTGTAATAGAACAAGTTAAGAACAAGTTGTTTCAAATACGCCTAGAACACATAATTGTCTAACATTTTCTTAGAACAAGTAATTGTAATAAATACATAAAGAACAAGTTATTGTTTCAAATACGCCTAGAACACATAATTGTCTAACATTTTCTTAGAACAAGTAATTGTAATAAATACGTTAAGAACACGTTATTGTTTCAAATACGCCTAGAACACATAGTTATCTAACATTTTCTTAGAACAAGTAATTGTAATAAATACGTTAAGAACACGTTATTGTTTCAAATACGCCTAGAACACATAATTGTCTAACATTTTCTTAGAACAAGTAATTGTAATAAATACGTTTAGAACGAGTTATTTCAGATATGCTAAGAGCAATAAATTTTTTAAACAGGCTTAGAACAAATAAATATTTGGAAATGTTGTGAAAGCTGACATGTCCACGGAAATATTCATGAGATTGCTTGTTGATTGAGATATGTATCTGTACGATGATTAAGAAATCTAATGATTGTCCTGTGACTGATGGCGAGTGACGAGTCCACCACGCCAACCGAGGAAGATCTGGAATTGAAGGCCACAGAGCCACTAGTTTCAGGAGAAGACACAAGTGCGTATTCATGTGAGCAAGACTTGTTTCTCTTGACTGAAGTTAAAAGTTGAGTGAATTGACTTCACTGCCCTGGGTTGTATCATACGGCTCGATTTCTTTCTGCAGTGCGGATAACCTTTTACCGAGGGCGTCGCACAGAGCTCGAACTCCGTAGCTCGAGTGACGATCACCCGAGATCTTCTTAAAAACTGCATTCGTGAAACGAACCTATGACTTTTAAAACGCGAGGCACACGGCTTGACCCTCTCACCAGGCCCAAACCCCGCTGACCTCCTTCTATTTGTTTCTTCTTCCACCAGCCAACCCATTGCCCCTTTCCCTCAGTGACTGAATGTACCCACTCGCTTGACTATATTCTCTGTTTATGCTTTCAGTATCGCTACCTATTTCACCTTCGTGCATGTTTTATCTATCTATTTTTTTAAAAATCATTTAGTATCTTTGCCGACAAAAAGAGCATGTGGTAGATTTGAACCTGTGATGATAATCATGTGTTTAATCTTTAAAGTTCCGTTGACATTATTCACAGCGTGACCAGAGACATTGTGGTGTGTGTATTTCAGTGGACAAGATTCTTTTATTTTGTTTCTATTAAATGTTGATGTAACACTGTAGCCACGCAGCTAACCAGATATGCCAGGCAGTAAATGATGTATTGCATTGTTTGTCTCGCTAGTTAGGCGGCTTTCTATTATTATTATTATTACTGTATTATTATTGTTATTATTATTATTATTATAATATTATTATTATTATTATTATTATTATTATTATTATTATTATTATTATTATTATTATTATTATTATTATGAAACTGTGCAAGGGTTGGAAAGTGAACAGTCAATGCCCAGTTAAAACAAATACAGGAATGTCAGAAAAGTTCTACATTAGATCTGGAGTGAGACAGGGGGACGTTCTATCACCACTACTGTTTATCATATACGTAGACCAAATTTGCATATCAGCTAACATCAGCGAGAGGGACAAAATCGGAGACATGACTAAATGAATTGCTTTTCGCTGATGACCAGACAATTATAGCACCAACAGCAGTACAGCTACAAGAACATATTAACAGACTCCACTCAGAATGCGACCACTATGATATAAAGATCAACGTAGACAAAACAGAAATGATGACATTCTCCAGACAAGAAAGAACCACCTATATCAAAATTGATGAACAACAATTAAAACAGGCGAAGGACGAGGAGGAGAAGGAGGAAGGGGAGGAGAAGAGGGAGAGGCGTGCTCTTGACCATTTGGTTTTAGAGTTTTGGATAATTCCCATTTTTATAGCAAATTATTTCCTAATTGCAGGGTTTTGTTCCAACAACTTGGTTTCTGATGTGTCTTGCTTAGTGCAACATATTATTATTGACTTCTTGGATCGCTTCTTCCAAACGTCAACTCTGAATTCTACCGAAACATTAAAGGCCCCGCTTTGCCGACAGTCATCTCATCAGACATGCTAGCAAGCGATTTGTCAGCAAAGTGTGTGTCGATTTTAGCCCTAAATCTTTTAGAAAGCAATCACAAACTAAAAAAATGTAAGTAACATCAGAAATGCCAGCAAATGTTGGGGTAGGTTGCAGACGTCCCGTGATAGATATACAATAAACTCTGGTAGTAAAAGATATACAACAAAACTTTGTGGTGAAAGATATACGACAAACTCTGGTAGTAAAAGATATACAACAAACTCTGGTAGTAAAAGATATACAACAAACTCTGGTAGTAAAAGATATACAACAAACTCTGGTAGTAAAAGATATACAACAAACTCTGGTAGTAAAAGATATACAACAAACTCTGGTAGTAAAAGATATACAGCAAACTCTGGTGGTGAAAGACATACAACAAACTCTGATAGTAAAAGATACACAACAAACTCTGGTGGTGAAAGATATACAACAAACTCTGGAAGTAAAAGATATACAACAAACTCTGGTGGTGAAAGATAAACAAGAAACACTGGTGGTGAAAGATATACAGCAAACTGTAGTGGTATAAGATATACAACAAACTCTAGTGGTGAAAGATATACAACAAACTTTGGTGGTGAAAGATATACAACAAACTCTGGCGGTGAAAGATATACAACAAACTTTGGTGGTGAAAGATATACAACAAACTCTGGTAGTAAAAATATACAACAAACTCTGGTAGTGAAAGATATACATCAAACTCTGGTGGTAAAAGATACAGAACAAACTCTGGTAAAAGGTATACAACAAACTCTGGTGGTGAAAAATATACAACAAACTCTAGGGGTGAAAGATATACAACAAACTCTAGTGGTGAAAGATATACAACAAACTCTGGTGATGAAAGCTATACAACAAACTCTGCTGGTGAAAAATATACAACAAACTCTGCTGGTAAAAGATATACAACAAACTCTAGTGATGACAGATATACAACAAACTCTGCTGCTGCCAATTTCTGCACTCGTGCGTTAGTCTTGAAGATCGACCAGATTACACCTAGTTTTATCCCATACGGCTCAGTCTATGTCCACAGAAAGATTGACCGCCTGACTAGAGCGTCGCACAAAGTACGAACTCAGTAGCACCAGCGACGATTATCTCCATAATTAATTATACGTTTTTTTCGTAAAAATCATAAATTATTTATTTGTTTGTCATATTTAGTTGAAAATAAATAGCAGTTGTTGTTTGCTCCTGTTCTCTAGATGTCACTAACAACCCAGAAGCCCCTGAGCAGGTCAACCTTCAGGTCAACGATGAGGTAAGTTCTAGTGTACTGGTTTGTTTCTTATTCAAGGGCTGTTTCTGTTCAACACTTCTGTGTTATCATCATCAACATCAACCTCAACAACATCATCATCAAAAACATCAGCAACAACATCATCAACAACATCATCATCAACATCATTATAATCATCAGCAACAACATCATCAACAACATCATCATCAACATCATCATCAACAACATCATCATCAACATCATCATTAACAACATCATCATCAACATCATCAACAACATCAACAACATTACCAACATCATCATCAACATCATTATAATCATCAGCAACAACATCAACAACATCATCATCAACATCATCATCAACAACATCATCATCAACATCATCATCAACAATATCATTATCAACATCATCAACAAAATTCCCAACAACATCATCATCAACATCATCATCATCATCATCCCGTACCACTGTCTGACGCTGGGTCACCAGTTGCTGTTGACTGTTTGATTCGCTCCCTTTACTTTTGACGGTCAGTTGCAAGGGACTTCATTGTTGCTTGCCTAAGGCCTGTCCAGTTAGTCAATTTCTTGGTCTGCCTCTTCTCCTCTTCCCCTCTACTGAGCCCTTAAGTAAAGTTTTTGAGAGGCTGTTAGATCTTTATACATATTGATACAAGTCAAGTGACACATCCTTGCTGCGCCTTCAGGCTTATTAGACATATAGGGCTAGACCTATATTTTATAGACCAATGGTCACTCTGTGTTTGATGTGGTCAACGTTACAGAGGCCGCCTGTACTTCCCATGACATTAACTGATGTCCATTCAAGGCTGGGTCGATCTGGAAGCCAAGATCATTTTTGAAAGAAATAAAGTCCGCTACCGTCAAGACCCGAACCCATCACTTTCCGATCCGCAGGCAAGCGTCTAGCCGCTAGAC
>CAJHNH020002446.1:1590059-1742559 GCA_905116865.2 Candidula unifasciata | reverse complement strand
GAAGTGAGTCTCATATGATGTGTAAGAACACAACAGGAAGTGAGCCTCATATGATTTATAAGGACACATCAGGAAGTGAGCCTCATAAGATGTGTAAGAACACAACAGGAAGTGAGCCTCATATGATGTATAAGGGCACAACAGGAAATAAGCCTTATATGATGTATAAGGGCACAATAGGAAGTGAGCCTCATATGATGTATAAGGACACATCAGGAAGTGAGCCTCATATGATGTATAAGGACACATCAGGAAGTGAGAATCATATGATGTATAAGGGCACAACAGGAAATAAGCCTTATATGATGTATAAGGGCACAATAGGAAGTGAGCCTCATATGATGTATAAGGACACATCAGGAAGTGAGCCTCATATGATGTATAAGGACACATCAGGAAGTGAGCCTCATATGATGTATAAGAACAGGAAGTGAGCCTCATTTGATGTATAAGGGCACAACAGGAAGTGAGCCTCATATGATGTGTAAGAACACAACAGGGTGTGAGCCTCATATGATGTTTAAGGGCACAACAGGAAATGAGCCTTATATGATTTATAAAGACACAACAGGAAGTGAGCCTCATATGATATATAAGAACTGAACAGGAAGTTAGCCTTTTATGATGTATAAGAACTCAACAGGAAGTGAGCCGCATTTGATGTTTAAGGACACAACAGGAAGTCAGCCTCATGTGATGTATAAGGGCAACAGGGAGTGAGCCTCATATGATGTATAAGGGCAACAGAAAGTGAGCTTCATATGATGTGTAAGAACACAACAGGAAGTGAGCCTCATATGATGTGTAAGAACACAACAGGAAGTGAGCCTCATATGATGTATAAGGGCAACAGAAAGTGAGCTTCATAGGATGTGTAAGAACACAACAGAAAGTGAGCCTTATATTTTAAAAAAAAAAAGTAAAGTTCCCTTTTCACGCCTTTCGGCGCATCGGGCATATGGGCAGAGCGTCCCATATTTTTACAGACCATCAGCACTCTGTGGGTAATGTGGTCAGCATTACGCCGGCTGTCTTTACTTTCCCAGGACAGCCCATCCTGGTACCCATTTTAGGCTGGGTCGACCTGCGACGTCCCATACCAGAGCCTTATATGATATATAATAACTCAACAGGAAGTGAGCCTCATCTGATGCTTAAGGACACAACAGGAAGTGAGTCTTATATGATGTGTGAGGACTCAACAGGAAAATTGAGGATTAAACCTTAATTATTTTTTTTTTAGATCACTCAGCTATCTCACTACCGGATTCTAATGCATGGATTCTCTAAGTGGTGTCTCACATATCGCCTCACAAATTATTAACTCCTGCTTTCCTGTCTGTAACGCTGCCAATTTCCAGATATCTCTATACAATGACGTCAAACATTAAGGCGAATAAAACTTGTGGTTTACCTGGTTTATTTAGTCTTGACGGGTACATTATTAATATCATAACAAGATATTTTCTGTAATAAATACTAACGATCTGCGTTTAACCAGGCAACATTTATGCTTCTTTTTGTGTTACAGGTTATTGTGTTTTAATTTTGCTACATTAAAACATGTTTTCAAAAATTGATAAGTTATATCTACATTCTCTTGCGATTCTATTAACACATAAGGCACACACAAGTGATCTCCATTGCTGCCAGCCTGCTGATTTTCTGACCACACTATTCCATGTCAGTGTTACCATCTTTTCTTTCTTTTTCTGTTGTTCTTCTCCAGGTTTCCTCTTCCCACAGCCGTTGATCAAAGAGCTGTCTTTACTAACGATAACACTACAATAACAATATCAATCAACAACGTGTTCGAAAACACCACGTGCTAGTCACTCTAGCTAACAAAGATGAGAGTTCGCTTTGTCTTCAAAGCGACCTACAGTCGGAATCTCCGAGCTAGGATGCACATAGAAATCTAGATCTAGCACAGTCCAACTACTGAACGTACCACCAGTCACGAAACCAGAGAGCCAATTTGTTCTCTCCCCTCAGTCCACCATACCTACGTCGCATTGAGAACCTTGTACAATTTTGCCATGATAGGAGGACTACATGTCGCTGGGGCGACTGGCAAGACCAAAGGCTTTCTGCTGCACTGAGCCTTAAATCAACTGTTCGATTAACTTGCCACTTCTAGCGAGTCCCGATCTGCAAACCGGCCAGTTTTAGTTTGCAAGTGCAGCCAAACCAAAATTATTAACAGGCTAAAAACCTCACTAGCCTGCTACACACACATACACCCACACAAACACATACACACACACACACACACACACACACGCGCGCGAACACAGAGGATAGTCTGGCTGTAGACCAAGATCACATGGACACACCAACACACACACTTATACGCACACACACACAAATATATGCGCGGTCTATTAGATTCATTTGGCAGTATATCAAACATATCAGCTTCCACGGACACTAAATGACACAAGTGGACAACAAGCAGACCTCCCTGGTGGCTGAGACATTCGCCATATGGCTTGGTTTTTATGTGTTTGTCTTCTAATTTGATGTGACAGAATTGTTTCTTTTGTTTCTTTATTTATTTATTTAATTATCTCTAACATATTTTATTGTTTTACATTAAAATTTTTATTCTGTACTGCGGTTTTGTTTCTGATTCTGAATTGTATGTTATGCATTTATTGTATCATTGGGAAATAACTTTGATTTTTTTTTTTTTTTTCCTTTAACAATTCCAAGTTTTTAAATAACCTAATTAGACACATTCAGTAGTTACTGAAATTTGAACTTCGTGTCAAAACACATTGATATCTTACTCAACAGCTTTCAAAGATTAGCTAAATCCACTGTGTTGTGGACCTTGGCTCCAAAGTCGACCCAGCATTGAGTGGGTACCGGGTGCAGTCCCAGGAAGTAAAGGTGGCCGGCGTGATGCTGACCACATCACCCATCTTGTGCAGATTGGTCTATAAAAATATAGGTCTGGCCCTATATGCCCTATAGCCTAAAGGCGTGGAAAAGGGTCCTTTACTTTTTACTTTACTTAGTGTGTTGTGCAGTATATTATAAACTATGTGATGAATAATCTTCAAAGTTTTTGTGAGAGCTTTCAAAAATCTTTGGAAAATGACAGTCAGTTATTTAAAATATGTATTAAACTTATGGCTTACAATTTCAAATTCTGTCATAAAATAAATAATGAACTGTTGTAATATTTCTTTGATACTTGTGAGTGACCACGCCACGACACCATTCACGTTTTTATTACTTTATATGCAAATTACAGTTTATATTTAGAGAACGTGCATTTTTTTTCTTAACACAAAATGTGTACGTGGATCACTGACAATTTCAGAATCATTACAGAACAAATTGACTGCTGAAATCAAATGTTACATAGAGAAAATAACATCAAATAATTATGTTATTAAGACGAAAGTGACACTTGGTGTTACCAACTGGAAAGAGAAAGCTAACCAGAGAGATGACAGACTGACTTTCTACCCCACCAGGACATCACACAAGCGATAAACACCCGATAACACAATGTGCCACCATTTGGATGAGGATCACCGTGGAGAGGTCCCAGAATCCGCGTTCAGCCATTAGGCCATGTTTATGGTAGGGCTATATTACGGCCCCTGGCAAGAGCAAGGGTAGGGCTTCAAATAACGACAAATGTCATCCTAAAATCGACCGGAAGTGACCAGCGAGATGAATTGAGACGGGTGATATCTGCAGCAATGAACCTCAGGGGATCGGAATGCTGAAGAAGAAGAAGAAGAAGAAGAAGAAGAAGAAGAAGAAGAAGAAGAAGAAGAAGAAGAAGAAGAAGAAGAAGAAGAAGAAGAAAAAGAAGGAGAAGAAGAAGAAGAAGAAGTAGAAGAAGAATTCTTACAAGGGCTGATGGGGGAATAACTAGCTTTTAACATCATACTTTTCTGGCAACTAGCATGATATAAAACATCACAGCTGTTTATCAGAACGATGACAGGAGTGTTGGTCTCTGAAACAAATGCTAAACGTCGACCACCGCCAGGGTCAAGAGGGTAGGATGAAAGCCACATTCTGAAAAGATCGATGGGGATAATGATGTCATAATGTAAATAATTAGTTGACTTGGTGTGGTGGCTTCCAAGTGTGATGGTTAGGATCTGCGGCCCTGACAGAACAAATAGCGTGTCTGTCAGCGTACTGATATGTCCAAACACGTTGGGGTTATTGGTCAGAAGTGCACTTATGCGCCACTATTCTTGATCCGGCTGTATATTCGTTGACAGAGATGTGTACACCGTGTTTCCCAGAAAATAAGCCCTGACAGGATTTTGTATATTAGCCCGGCCCCAAATGTAAGCCCCTGGTAAGATCGCCAGGCAGCCGGGCGCATCTGGTCGGAGGTACTGAATTAAAAAGATGTTTCAGATGAAGATGAGATGCCTGTATAAGAACAAATATAAATTGTGCTTCTCGATAAAAAGCAATTTATTTATTTTTCTAAACACGAAAAAGAAAATTAGACATGCCCTGAAAGGAAATATGTTCTGAGACGTCTTTTGAACCAAAATTAATGAGATATCTCATTGGGGGGAGATGGGTTGTATAAAGTGACTAGGAAAAATAATTCTGCAGTTTGGAATGGTTGCCATAGAAGCGGTCAGCCATCTCTTGCATGTTTTATCTACAGGACGACGCCATCTTGTTCTTCGAGGACGGTGTCCGCCGTATCGACTTTGTCCTGGTCTACAAGAAAGACAGCAACCCCGAAGATGAGGCCAAGAAGCAGAAGTGGAGGAGGAACTTCCAGGCCAGCATTCAGAAGGAGGGGCTTCAACTGGAGGAAGCCGAGAGAGTGGTTCGTTGTTTGTGTTGTCTACCGTTGCTCCCTTTCTATCTCTTGTGACGATAGTGATTTATTATGATGTAGAGATACGTGGCAAGCACAGCCCATGGCGATGGCGAGTGCCACTAGAACCAGCTGTGTTCGGAGAAGGCCTTCATACTTAAGACCAGAGATTAAATGTATTCTCGTCATAGTACAAAGCTTGCCCATTTTTGTAGACCACGTTTTGCTCTCTCTCTCGGCCTGCTTTTTGAACTCCAAAGGAAAGGCAAACACCGATACGATTGGAACCAAGCATGGTGTAGAAGACATCAGGAGGAGACAGTCATCATTTTTCAGCCATGTTATGAGAAGAGGGAAAATAGAACATGTTGTGACCGCTAGGAAGATCTGTGGAAGGAGGGATAGAGGAAGACAACGAGAAAAGATTCTTGACAGTCATGTTGCATGGCATGGAGGTATGTAAGCACACGAACTGATACATGCTGCAGGAGATCGTAGATTACGGAGAGGCATGATCGCCCACTCCAGTCGGCAAGACACATGATGATGATGATGGTGTAGAAGCTGCTGGATCAGAAGGGTAGTGTCTTGTCTGTCCGTCCGTCAGAGTTACCTCATAGATCAGCTAAGGGCCTACCAGTTTTGTCGACAAGATATATATTAAAGAAATAACAATTTTTAATAAATAGCCCTCTAAAAAAATACCTATAATTTTTGTAAGCCAGTAAATACCGCCTTTATACATTGTTATTATATACATACTAAACATCTCAGCATCATATCTTTTACGGCAGTTCGGAATCTTTTTCCATCGCTTATTAAATATTGTATAGTTTTACTAAGCAGTTTTACAGTTAGTCTTTTCTCATTGCTTTATAAACGGTACGACGCTTATAGCGTTGATACAACCAACGCCCAGAGGCCTGCAACAAATCGCCTCCGACTTTCCAGCCCTGGTGTGTCGCGATTATGAAAGTGAACATAACGCGAAAGCTACAGGCAGCCTAATTGAATGACCCAGATATACAAGATGTTAACGAAAATTAGAGCTACATGGTTAGAATACAGGGCTGTCATTCGGGAGTTCCAATCCAGGTTCGAAACCATGTTAGGTGATGAACCTAAGGGACACAAATAAATATCCTCAACTGCACAGTCCATGGTGACAGCAGTAGTCATGCGGCCTTACATTCTCAGCTCCAGACCCCTCTGTTGTTTCACCATATCAATTACTGTTACATAAATAACGTTTTATTAATTACTTTTGTGTATTATAATTAATAATCTGACCACTTTTGTATACACACACGTCACATTTAGACCATATGTATGTAGTTAATGTCATTTTTGTCTTTCCTGTTTGTCGTACGCTCATGAGGAAGCGACAGTTTTTAATTCCATTTAAAAACTAAGCCATGGTTTTGTTTGGGTGAGTTCCTATATGATCACTGTTAGTAGTTGCAGCCAAATGTTTACATCACCTTCGTTTGTAGAAGACAAATATCACCTCACGCCGCAATCACCAATGCTCTATGTGTATTGGTTGCAATTTTTGTTTGCATTTTTTTATTTGCAAGTATAATTTGGTGCAAGGGTTATTTTTAATTGAAAATTATAAACATCTGACATATGCATGAAAAATAAGATTATTGCTTTGTGGGTACGGAAACTATCAACATCATGTGCCATGGTTATCATCCCTCCCGGTCAGAGCCGTATTTAGGGTGAATGACGCCGCTTTTGCAGCCATTTACTGTACACCTTCTTTTTATAAATTAACATTTTATACTACTAGCAATATTTTGCCACACTTAAAATGTATCCGCCTCAAAAATGGTTCCGCTCCAAGCCGCGGAAAATGTTTTACATACCCACAGCCGACTATTTACCTGGAGAAGGCGGTGTACATACCTCAATACGGCCCTAAACACGATCACCAGAATCACGGATAGGTCTGCGCTCTTATCCCCACCCATCCGCTTGTCTGGGCCTTCCAGGCATGCATCTATTTGTCTTCTTATTTTCCATATATGGAGATAGACTCAGAAATAAATTACTCGCTTTGTCTGATACTATGATGCTGGGTACGCACACACAATCTCGAAGAATACGAGAATTCTGAGTAAAATTCGGTACAGACAAGCACGAGAAGCACACCGGACGCATACGAAATCTTGTCAACCAGCATAGGACTGGCACTATTAACCACTTGACGCTGACGAATATGTTAAAGGGGGAATTTGAACTCATACGGTTGTATCCGGAGTGCTGAATAGATAATCCAACTCATAACTCATAAAGTGAACAGCGAAGCGACGAAAAGAAAAATATCACGTGACGCCCTCTCCAGTGTAATTGTTACCTGCCAATGCTTAATTTTGTCTAAACGGTTTACACGTGCGAACTGATGACGCCACATGGTGGGATTTCGACTCTTAGCTACGGCAAGGTGACTTTTTCCAAACCAAAAAGGAAAAAAGAAACAGAAGACTAAGACAGAAGAAGAATGGTTTGGCAGAATGCAAGAGCAGAATATCTTTACTGAACATGACAGGCAGTAGATGAGACAGTAGGCTGTGGAGAGACATGCTAACTAACGCCACATACCAGGGACTGTAGGGACAGGTGCACGACGTCACTCAGTCAGTTAAGTGCCGTCTCCACGGTTAAAGTTGGCTGCAATGGTCCTTCGGATATCTTTATCTGTCGCCAGGATACACTCTCTGTCAGACTGATTGTTGTCTATTTCGCAATGTTATCTTCCCATTTGTATCACTGCCTGTGTCTTGCTCGCCTGTCCTCCACTTTAACAATCAGATTCACTAGTGTTTTCTAATTGTTTACTGAGGTTTAAAGCAGTCCGTGGCTAAGGCGTTAGCAGTCCGACTCGTAATCCAACGTACCGCGATCGAATCCCACTGCGGGGATTTTTATCGTGGTATAACAGGTCGACCTAGCCTCTACCAGGATGTGTCATTCCTAATGTCTTAGATGGTTGTAAAATATGGGCGCAGGATGTTGTCTGCAGGATCTATATCTTTCATAGTCCATTTCAGTCACAAATGAGTCTGCAGTTAACATTACCTTTTTGGCTTGTCCATGGTTAGCTGACTTGTATGCAACCCCAAGCCTAACCCTACCTTTATCCGACTCTCACCACATGCCTGGTAGGGTACAGTGTTCTGTTCTTTGATTTCCCCGGTAACATGCGGAGTAGAAAACAAATTTACGACAAGATCAGTAATGATAGCTTTAGTAGAAACTAAAGAAGTTCCAGTGAACGATGAAGTGAGGACAAGACATTGGCATTGGCATAGGATACATACCGAGAAACCCTGAGAATAACATAAATAGAAAAGCATTAAATTGAAACCAGACAGGGGTATAGAAATAAAGGTCCAAAGACACGTGCAGGAGGGAGTTAAGAGAGTGAAGTTAAAAAAGATGGGAAGGACATGGGGTGACTACTTGCGATAGTGAAGGATACATTGGTTATGGGAGTATGCTCCACTGGCGAATAAAAGGTAGAGAAGGAATTAAGTCATATTACCAGTGCGTGAGTGGCTATATTTCATCAATTTAGTCAAATTACCAGTGCGTGAGTGGCTATATTTCATCAATTTAGTCAGATTACCAGAACGTGAGTGGCTATATTTCATCAATTTAGTCTTATTACCAGTGCGAGAGTGGCTATATTTCTTCAATTTAGTCAGAATATATATATATATAAGCATAAAGACAATTTTAATGTGCGTTCTATATATTGCACATTCTTACTGCTGATATATATGTATATGTGTACATAGATTATGTTACATGTGTGTGTGTGTGTCTATAAAAATGTAATACATACCCAGATCAGTTATGACATAACTCACGTGACTGGGGTGACTAACAGGTCACAGATGTGTTCCTGGGTGGTCTCCAGACACCGCTGACACAGCAGATACGACACGGCTGCATCAAGCCAATATGAAAACAGTTGGAAATTATGATTGTGACACATCCTGCTGCAGGTTCGAGAGGTGACTTTCCCTGTAGGATTGCAGTCGGTAGAGCTAACATCTCAGGGATGAGAATCGTACCAGTAAAAATTCCGAAAACCCTGTTTAGCCATACAGCACCGTTATACTAGGGGCGCCACACAACGGTTGGGAGCCGCTGTGGTGTAGTGGCTAGACGCTCGCTTGCGGATAAGAAGGTTGTGGGTTTGAGTCCTGGCGGTACCACACTTGTTTCAGAAATGACTTGGCCAGCCTTAAATTGGTATCAGGTTTTGTCCTAGGAAAGAAAGATCTAACCCTTATGCCCAATACGCTTGAAGACGTGGAAAGGGGCCGTACCTTTACTTACCAGAAACTGGTGACGAAGTCACATGCAGTCCACTGCGGGTGGGTCTGGCTATAACTGCACGTCTACTCGGTGATCGTTTCATAAAATGTCCTAGTAGATATATCCTGTTCACACTAGGCAAAATAGGATTGGATTTCGGTTAGTTTAAAGTTTTCGGTGTCTTATGTTGAATGTTGAATTAGGAATCTACATCACAGTATTCGGGACACCCCTATAAGTTCTTATAGTCTCCATCTTCAGCAGCAGGCGAAGAGTTCCAGCGGTGTCCTACAAATTTTGGGCATGGCCTAAGAAAGTCTATTTCGCTTGGGTGTGTTGTTTTTAACTCAAAATATTAGTAGAATGTCCCGTTTTTAGCTCAAAATATTGGTGGGATGTCCTGTTTTTAACTCAAAATATTAGTAGGGTGTCCCGTTTTTAGCTCAAAATATTGTTGGGATGTCCTGTTTTCAACTCAAAATATTAGTAGGATGTCGTGTTTTCAGCCCAGAATGTTGGTGCGATGTCCCCTTTTCAGCTCAAAATATTGGTGCCATGTCCTGTTTTCAGCTAACATTTTTGGTGGGATGTCCCGTTTTCTGCTGGAGTTATTATGGCCACCATATCTGTGGTATTACATTTCTAGTGTAGACGGAGACACTGGGAAATCCAATACTTTCTAGTGTAGGCAAAGACACTGGGATATCCAATACTTTCTGGTGTAGGCAAAGACACTGGGATATCCAATACTTTCTAGTGTAGGCAAAGACACTGGGATATCCAATACTTTCTAGTGTAGACAAAGACACTGGGATATCCAATACTTTCTAGTGTAGGCAAAGACACTGGGATACCCAATACTTTCTAGTGTAGGCAAAGACACTAAGATATCCAATACTTTCTAGTGTAGGCAAAGACACTTGGATATCCAATACTTTCTAGTGTAGACGGAGACACTGGGATATCCAGTACTTTCTAGTGTAGGCAAAGACACTGGGATATCCAATACTCTCTAGTGTAGGCAAAGACACTGGGATATCCAATACTTTCTAGTGTAGGCAAAGACACTGGGATATCCAATACTTTCTAGTGTAGGCAAAGACACTGGGATATCCAATACTTTCTAGTGTAGGCAAAGACACTGGGATATCCAATACTTTCTAGTGTAGACAAAGACACTGGGATATCCAATACTTTCTAGTGTAGGCAAAGACACTGGGATACCCAATACTTTCTAGTGTAGGCAAAGACACTAAGATATCCAATACTTTCTAGTGTAGGCAAAGACACTTGGATATCCAATACTTTCTAGTGTAGACGGAGACACTGGGATATCCAGTACTTTCTAGTGTAGGCAAAGACACTGGGATATCCAGTACTTTCTAGTGTAGGCAAAGACACTGGGATATCCAATACTTTCTAGTGTAGACAAAGACACTGGGATATCCAATACTTTCTAGTGTAGGCAAAGAAACTGGGATATCCAATACTTGCTAGTGTAGGCAAAGATACTGGGACATTCCATATTGTTATGAGACTGTCGGCGTTACTGGTGTGGCTGTGCCCAGCAGAGTCAAAAGCGTTCTAAGCACATCAGACAGCCTTGGTCAGTTCATGGTTATCATCATCATGTGCCGCGCTGACTATCATGGGCCGTCCTGTTTCCCCATCTCATAAGATTGCAGGAATCATGGATCAGATTAGTGTTCTTGGCTCGCCTCCTTCATATGGTTATGCCATCTAGGTATTTATCTGTTTGCCTTTCTCTTGCCCCCCCCCCCCCCCCCCCCCCCCCCCCCCCACAATCTCGCCTTTTGTTAATCGGTTATCGAGTCGATTTCTTCTCATAACATGTCAACATGTCCGAAAAACACCGACTGTCTGCGTATAATTTCTCTAACAGTTGAAGGTGGTCACTTTTTATTTTTCAGCATTCCGAGCCCTTGAGGTTCATTGCTGCAGATATCACCCACCTCCACTCATCTCTCTGGTTGGCCTTCTCTTTCCAGTTGGTGACACCGAGTGATTGCAGGTCTTTCTGGGAGTTATCTCTCCATCGTCTTCTTGGTCTGCCTCGTGGTCTACGACCACTCAGCTCACTCGTGTATACAGTTTTTACCTCGCTGTTATTTGAAATTCTTTCAATATACCCCTGCCATTTCAGTCTATTAGCTCTCATGATGCCAGTGATCAAAGGTGATTTAAACAGTTTATGCATTTCCTTGTTGCTTCTCACTCTCCATTTCCCCGCTGTTTGCATCTTTGATGGGTCCAACGATTCGTTGTAACACTCTGTTTTGTACAATTTGTAATAAGTCTTCATCTCTTTTAGTTGTGCTCCACGTTTCAGAGCCAAATAAAACGACTGGTCTTATCAACGTTTGATGTTATTGTTGTCTGTATGTTACGAGAAAGCAGCCAGTTACCTGCACAAATTGAACGTTTGACAGATTTGCCACCGGCCTTAACCTTTGGAAGCTACCAATTTGCATTAGCTTGTTATCTACACGAGTTTGTAACGTCCTGACCTTCCTGTGTAGAAACCTGCTGTATTGTTTACAGCACAGCTACATTTGTTTACACTTAATGTATCATTTGTAGTGCGGGTTGATTTACACCTTTCCATTGATTGTAATATGTAGTTCACCCCAAGTCCTCCCCATCTTTTTAACTTCATTCTCTAGCTCCCTCCTGCATGTGTTTTTAATTCATACATAATTATGTATATACACCAGCTTTGTCATGTGTAGTATAGCATACATCAACGGTGTCATGTGTAGTGTAGAACTATGTTAACAGTATCACTAACTGTACTTCTGTACCTAACTGTTGTGTATTGTAAAGTAAGCGCCAAGCAGTTGTGTACAAAGTATACAAAGTCCTGAATAACATAAACTGTGACTAGAAAGCTGAACGAAGAGAGTGGAAAAAAACGGGCACAAATACAAGCGAACGTTTCGATACAAGCCGAGTACTAAATACCATACAAACCATGACTGCAAAACTTAACCCTTTCAGAACAATGCAGGGTTTGTTACTGTCTTTTCCGCCACGTGTCTCAGACACATCTTGTCTTCTTAGTTTTAGGTTTTGGTCAGTGTAGACACAAGCAGGTGACAAGAAGCTCGGTAAACACTTCTAACTGTAACTTGAAAGATGCCATCTTGTTAATGGCTTCATTATTAAAACATATCACAACTTGTTGGCTCAACACTCTCTGATCTTTGTGTGACGCAGTGCTGGCTTTATGTTTAATAAACTATCTTTGGGCATCACAGAAAGTCTTTTATATTAACAAATGCAATTTTCTTGTAATAATCTTTGTATGCGATTTTATTATCTGGATAATTTATAGGCTTCCTCGATTTTCAGACAAATAACCTTCGACCTTGGAGGAGTCCATATATTTAAGTGACTTATGTATTTACAATTTTTCTGAGATTAGCTGGGATTTAATTCAAGCTTAGGGCTTTATCGAGTCTAAATCCAGGCCTGTGTGATAAAATTATAAAACCTATGGTACATTCACAATATTTCACCACAAATAAAGTCACGGATATTCCAATATTTTTATGGTAAGAGCGGATTTCCCGCTGTCTGTGTGTCTGTCAAGGCGTTGCCAAACCCACAAAAACTGCTCCCCACGCCCTTCATCCCTGAATGCACATAGAGTGCACAACACACAGGAAATGCACACACACACACCCACAGCACAAAAAGCACACAAAACTGACAACTGCACAGCACAAAACAGCACAACAAATGTATTGCCATATTACTACACTATACCAACCCCATAAATATTAGACTGTCCTGTAACCTGTGGATTTCCTGTATTTGTGGTGACATATTTGGAAAGCACCAAGCCTACTTTCGTGATTACATATCTGTTAATCCAGTTTATTATAAGGATGCAGAACATTCTGTTCCTGTGGCTTTATACGGCCCCGGGATCATTTGTTCTAACCCCACGAGTTAATTCAATATTTCACCGCCTACTGCAGGCTCAGTTCCAGCCGATAATTTTGTATGGTCCGAAAATGGTGTGAATATCTGGAAGAAAACTACGTTCCTAGTCTAGGGGGAAAGCCCTGTTATAAAGTACTTTATTGTAACGAACACTGACTGTCCCAATATTCTATGTACAGTATTCTAAGGACCAGACGACTTACTACATCAAAGTACACGCCACCTGGGACGTGCTGACCAGATATGCCGAGATTATGAACTTCAAGATGCCGCTGGCAGTGAGTGTCTGTGTGTTGTTAAGTTCTTTGTTTGGTTCTTGGGGTAGTTGTATGTGTCTGTGTGTTGTTAGTTTCTTTGTTTGGTTCTTGGGGTAGTTGTATGTGTCTGTGTGTTGTTAGATTCTTTGTTTGGTTCTTGGGGTAGTTGTATGTGTCTGTGTGTTGTTAGTTTCTTTGTTTAGTTCTTGGGGTAGTTGTATGTGTCTGTGTGTTGTTAGTTTCTTTGTTTGGTTCTTGGGGTAGTTGTATGTGTCTGTGTGTTGTTAAGTTCTTTGTTCTTGGTTTGGTTCTTGGGGTAGTTGTATGTGTCTGTGTGTTGTTAGTTTCTTTGTTTGGTTCTTGGGGTAGTTGTATGTGTCTGTGTGTTGTTAGTTTCTTTGTTTGGTTCTTTGGGTAGTTGTATGTGTCTGTGTGTTGTTAGGTTCTTTGTTTGGTTCTTGGGGTAGTTGTATGTGTCTGTGTGTTGTTAGGTTCTTTGTTTGGTTCTTGGGGTAGTTGTATGTGTCTGTGTGTTGTTAGGTTCTTTGTTTGGTTCTTAGGGTAGTTGTATGTGTCTGTGTGTTGTTAGTTTCTTTGTTTGGTTCTTGGGGTAGTTGTATGTGTCTGTGTGTTGTTAGGTTCTTTGTTTGGTTCTTGGGGTAGTTGTATGTGTCTGTGTGTTGTTAGTTTCTTTGTTTGGTTCTTGGGGTAGTTGTATGTGTCTGTGTGTTGTTAGTTTTTCTTTGTTTGGTTCTTGGGGTAGTTGTATGTGTCTGTGTGTTGTTAGGTTCTTTGTTTGGTTCTTGGGGTAGTTGTATGTGTCTGTGTGTTGTTAGGTTCTTTGTTTGGTTCTTGGGGTAGTTGTATGTGTCTGTGTGTTGTTAGTTTCTTTGTTTGGTTCTTGGGGTAGTTGTATGTGTCTGTGTGTTGTTAGGTTCTTTGTTTGGTTCTTGGGGTAGTTGTATGTGTCTGTGTGTTGTTAGGTTCTTTGTTTGGTTCTTGGGGTAGTTGTATGTGTCTGTGTGTTGTTAGGTTCTTTGTTTGGTTCTTGGGGTAGTTGTATGTGTCTGTGTGTTGTTAGGTTCTTTGTTTGGTTCTTGGGGTAGTTGTATGTGTCTGTGTGTTGTTAGTTTCTTTGTTTGGTTCTTGGGGTAGTTGTATGTGTCTGTGTGTTGTTAGGTTCTTTGTTTGGTTCTTGGGGTAGTTGTATGTGTCTGTGTGTTGTTAGGTTCTTTGTTCTTGGTTTGGTTCTTAGGGTAGTTGTATGTGTCTGTGTGTGTGTCTGTGTGAGTGTGTCTGTGTGAGTGTGTCTGTGTGTGTGTATGTGTGTGTGTATCTGTGTGTGTGTCTGTGTGTGTGTCTGTGTGTTTGCATATGTGTGTGTCTGTGTGTGTGTGTCTGTGTGTGTGTCTGTTTGTGTATCTGTGTGTGTGTGTCTGTGTGTGTGTGTGTATGGGCGAGCGAGCGCGCTCGAGTGTTGACAGAATGGTTTCATATAAATATTTTCTAGTAAAAATTGCCTCTTCCTTCTTCTTCTTATCCTTATTATCATCATCATCATTATCATCATCATCATCATTATCACCATTATTAATATTATTAATATTATTTTATCTTCTTTTCTTCTCCTCCTCATCCTCCTCCTGTATCCATCTTCTTCTTCTTCAACAGCTACTACTTCCTTCTGTATATTGCTTTAACTATAATTTCTCCCTTCAGGAAAATGACCTCATCAACAAACTGACAAGTTGCTGGTCCAAATGTCCAACACCGTTTGACTACGACAGCACCATTCTGCCGGAGATTCCCGATTATTTCACCGCCTCGTTTTCTCGATCGCGGGAACACCAGTAAGTCACATGTTATGTATATTGCAGCCACCCTGGTGTAGTCGATAGAAGCTCGCCTGAGGATCAGAAGGTCGTGGGTTGAGGTCCTGACAAGGGGCGGACTTTTTTTTTTTTTTTAAATAGCCTTGGCGTCCAGGTCGACCCGGTCTTAAATGGGTACTAGGTAAAGTCACGGAAGGTAAAAGCGGCCGGTGTGGCGCTAACCACATCACCTATCGTTTGCTGATTGATCTATAAAATATAACTCTAGCTCTATATACCCAGTAGTTGGAAGGCGTGAATAAACTCCCTTTTTTAGTTTACTGTGTGTGTTTTCATTACTGTACGTAAAAAATTCAATGCGGGGATTTTAAAATTTTTTTTTTAAGGATTAAAAAAATGTTTAAAATCACCACAAAGTGTCTATTATACTAAAGCTGAGGGGAAAATACATAAAACGGTGGCGGTACTGCATACTGTTCTGGACCTCAAAGGAAAAAAAGTTGCTGATTCGTTTTGAAATACAATTAGATGTGTATGTGTTTGGGTGTGTCGGTGGGTGGGGTGAGTTTATTTACAAGCAAACTTGTCCCCTTTTCTTGGAGACGTGGTTTCACAGAAGAATGCGGCATACTCCTTGAATAACTAACTTCAATCATATGAATGTTGTGAAAAAGTTTAGCATACGCACACAACTGTTATCACTAGTATCAGGAGGAGCAGTAGTAATTTTTCTAGAATATCCTGTTCAACCCTCAGGGTTATAACTGGGATACATAGTGTTAAAGAGGAGATAGCACGAGGAGACAGTTATCGCATGTATGTGCTTGCATCAAACATACATACATACACACACACACACATGCATGCACGCACGCACACACATACATACATAAGTACATACATACATACGTACATCATACATACATACATATTACATACATATGTACGTACGTACGCACGTACATGCACACAAGCACACAAACACATACACACACATACATTACATACATTACATACATACGTACACATACACACACACATACATACAGCAAATATGAAGGCACATAAAGCAACTAAAGTGGTTCTCATAAATGTGCTGCCTCTGCTCCAGTTTTCATTGCAGATGCCATTCAACACAATGACACGATTATATGTGTGACACATCGTTATACATCCGAGATACCACTGCACAGATGAGCCAAGCATTTACGTCTTATTCTCTCTTTCTACAGGTTTATCATCCAGGATAAAGACACATTTTTCACTCCAGCCCAGCGAAGCCTCATCACCCACCAGATCTTGTCTAGGGCAGTGTTTGAAGATGTGGGCGATCCTTCCAAGAACAAATTTGGTGGGTATTGTGGATATTGTATTTACTGTTTGCTACTCATTTGAATCACATCCTTGGATACATTCATGAATATATCCATAGATATATCCACAAGTTCATTCATAAATACATCAACAAATATAAGGAGGCTTGAAATGAAAACCTTAAAAATGCAATAGAAATTGGGTGCATTTTTAAAGTGGACATCTTTAAACTGTCATTATGGTGTCACTGTGTCCGTCTGCACTGTAATGTCATTGCTTAACACTGTTGACATCCTTAACATTACTACTGAATGTAACAAGACTGTGACATGGTGATTTTAATATCTATCTTTTTAAGGTTTTCATTTGAAGCCCTGGATACATGCAGAAAAACATTGTCTTCACTTTCTGCTTGCTATAAAATCTTAGTCGGCCTTTTCCTGTTTTGATGTGTATCGGATACCATGTACAAACTCAATTAGTCAGAGACTAATCAACACTTGATAGGTGATGTGGTCAGTATCTGATTGAGAACTTTTTTCCCCAGACCATTTCTCATTATCCATTTCACTACTATTATTTTTATTATTATTATTATTTTAAACTGCATTAACAGGGCTCTTTAGTGTTGCTTTTCACATGCTTGCATTTCAGAATTGTTGCCATTTGGTCTAAAACTTGATTGGCCAGATCAAATGTAGAACTTTTCTGACATTCTCGTATTTGTTCTAACTGTACATTGACTGTTCACATGTAAACCCTTGCACAGTTTAATAAAATACTCCATATTCCTCTAGAACCTTCCATAATTTATTCCTATTAATATAACTGAAAGCTTAATCTTGGTCTACAAATGCGTCATGTAATTCTTTATCACATTCTACCATCCTTTACATCAATTTTTCTAAGTGTGAATCAGTACAATTCAGTACAACTTCTGCATTTCTAAAATCCTATTTTGTCCTTCACTCATTTGTGGTTCAATGATAGTGATAGCCTTTTTTGCAAGGATCTTACCAAATATTTTACCGGTGTGGCTCAATAACGAAACCCCTTTTGTACTAGGACGGAGAAGCCCTTAGTACCAAGATAAAAATAAAGGAAAATAGTTCGTTAGGTGGCAACAAATAGACTAAATTACGCACACTAATCACAAGTCCTAATCCGAATCAAAAAGATGGAACTATAATTATCACATTCCATATCTGTTTATTTCACTGAACATAAGCTTAGGTCTTCACAAATAATAATGTATTAAAATTCACAAAGTGCTAAAAAATACCCTACAACAGATGAAATTTATCGCTGACTACACACCTCAACCCACGTTGCGCTAAACCATTGAAGGCAACGGAAAAATTAGAACTACGTGTTACTCGTTCGAATAGCAGAGGCTTAAGAGGGCAAACTGAACACTCCCATCTGTTTTATCACTTCCTGACCCCAAGTTGGCCAGGTTTTTAGCTCGCTTAAATAAGCCTAATTCAATTTATATAACAGTCGTCCAGCGCCTGTTTCATTACCAAATATTTTATCGGTGTGGCTCAATAACGAAACCCCTCTATACTTCTCACAGTCTCTCTTGCCACCTTTCTACTTCCAGATGGGTACTATTATTGTGTTTCTCCATTCCTCCAGTGTCCTTTGTGTTGTTCAGACTAGGTTGAACACTCTGTGCATCTATTTTATTCCTACCTCTTCTGTCGCTTTGAGTAGTTCAGCAGGTATATTCTAAATCCTATAATATCATGTCAATATCATAGATGAACTTATTTGGCCCTTTCATCAAGGATTTCTCTTTGCCATCATCATTCCTCAATCAATTTGTTTCTCATTTCATTGCCTGTCTGGTGATTTTCTGCTCAATTTTTACTCAGAATGTGCCCATATATAGCCATCATCTGTGTCTGGTCATTGCTAATAGCAATGGTTGTCCAGACATTTCTCTTATGTCTTCACCTTTTCGGCACATATGGGCCAAAAGTTCATTTTAGAAAAAAATAATGATACAGAGCATGTAAGACTGTATATCATGACAGATTAGTGCCCAGGCTGCTGTGTGAAGGTATGCCGCGCGAACCTTCACCTTCACACATAATTATGTGCACTCAGACTTTCACCTCTGGGTGCTATTAAACAGAATTACTGTGTGCTGCAACTGTGTTTGTCTAAGCAGTGTGTCATCTGCATGAACTAACACTCACTGATGTATGTCCTCCAGGTATCAAGAAGATGCTCAGTATCGGAGCCTACAGCGCCGCCTATCCACTGCACGAGGTCAGTTGTAGCAACATTTCACAATTATTACAACACTAAAATCAAGACTTGGATGTTAAATCATTTAATGTCACATGATATATTCTTGCAACATTTCACAGTTATTACAACACTAAAATCAAGACTTTTGGATGTTACATCATTTAATGTCGCATGGTATATTCTTGCAATATTTCACAATTATTACAAACTAAAATCAAGAATTTTGGATGTTACATCATTTAATGTCGCATGATATATCCTTGCAACATTTCACAGTTATTACAAACTAAAATCAAGAATTTTGGATGTTACATCATTTAATGTCACATGGTATATTCTTGCAACATTTCACAGTTATTACAACACTAAAATCAAGACTTTTGGATGTTACATTATTTAATGTTGCATGATATATTCTTGCAACATTTCACAGTTATTACAAACTAAAATCAAGAATTTTGGATGTTACATCATTTAATGTCACATGGTATATTCTTGCAACATTTCACAGTTATTACAACACTAAAATCAAGACTTTTGGATGTTACATCATTTAATGTTGCATGGTATATTCTTGCAATATTTCACAATTATTACAACACTAAAATCAAGACTTTTGGATGTTACATCATTTAATGTCACATGATATATTCTTGCAACATTTCACAGTTATTACAAACTAAAATCAAGAATTTTGGATGTTACATCATTTAATGTCACATGGTATATTCTTGCAACATTTCACAGTTATTACAACACTAAAATCAAGACTTTTGGATGTTACATCATATAATGTCACATGGTATATTCTTGCAACATTTTGAAGTTATTAAAATACTGAATGGTATATTCTTGCAACATTTAACAATTATTACAATACTAAAATGAAGACTTTTGGGTGTTACATCATTTTTTTAAAGAATAAAATCAGTTAAGAAAAAAATACCAATATCCTACACCCGATGCTGTATATGGCCACAAGCTAACTAAGCTGCAGCTCAGGACCTCACAGTCTACAGGGACCTCACAGTCTACAGGGACCTCACAGTCTACAGGGACCTCACAGTCTACAGGAACCCCACAGTCTACAGGGACCTCACAGTCTACAGGGACCTCACAGTCTACAGGGACCTCACAGTCTACAGGGACCTCACAGTCTACAGGGACCTCACAGTCTACAGGGACCTCACAGTCTACAGGGACCTCACAGTCTACAGGGACCTCACAGTCTACAGGGACCTCACAGTCTACTGGGACCTCACAGTCTACGGGGACCTCACAGTCTACGGGGACCTCACAGTCTACGGGGACCTCACAGTCTACGGGGACCTCACAGTCTACGGGGACCTCACAGTCTACAGGGACCTCACAGTCTACAGGGACCTCACAGTCTACAGGGACCTCACAGTCTACAGGGACCTCACAGTCTACAGGGACCTCACAGTCTACAGGGACCTCACAGTCTACAGGGACCTCACAGTCTACAGAGGATCTGTCACATGGTCATAGTGAGGATGTTGATGAGGAGGAGACAGGGGAGAAGGAAGACTAGGAGTAGGAGGAAGGGGAGATAGATATAGTAAACACAGTTACCAGATGTGAACATATTCTTTTTCTGCCTTCTAACCGCCAGTGGAGCATAGGGCCTCAACAAACTCATGCCAAGTCATTCTATCCTTCAGCATTGCATGCAGCCCTCCTCATATCCTCCCCATCTTTTTAACTTCACTCTCTAGCTCCTTTTTAGATGTTTTATCTTTATTTTTGTTTTGTTTACTATGCCTATGTGGGTTCCAGTGCACAGATATTCTAGTTATATTGTTCTCAGGTTTTCTTAAAGTGTGTCCTATCTGACGCCAGAATCTTTCTTCACCACTTGGATGACTGGAACTTGTTAAGTTCTCTCCCAAAGCTCTACCTAAGTGATTCTAACCTACTATTTAATTCCTTCTATTCTGTGCTGGCACCAGTTAATCAATCTTTGTAGTTTATTAGTAACTGTTTTATTTGTTCTCCATGTTTAGACGTGTTCATGATCAGTAAAATATTTCTGTAGGGTGAGTACACCAGTGAGCATTCATTACTGACACGAGCCGCCAGGAACCAACGACATGTGAGTTTTATCATTTAACCTTTTACATTTACTGCTACCACCACCACTACTACAATATCTTCTTCTAATAATAATAATAGTACTACTACTGCAATCACATCCACCACCACCGACGGCTACATCTTCTTCTAATAATAATACTACTACTACTACTGCTACTAGCTACTGATTCTGCTGCTGTTGCTGCTAAAAAAGGCTGTTATTCCTGTATAAATGGTTTTGCTACTAATACCAATGTTGCTTCTACAGCTACTACTACTATGATTATTACTGATGCTGCTGCTTCAACAGCTACTACTACTACTACTACTATGACTATTACTGATGCTGTTGCTGCTGTAGCTACTATTACTACGACTATTACTGATGCTGTTGCTGCTGCAGCTACTGCTACTACTACTATGACTATTACTGCTGCTGCTGCTGCTACTGAAACTACTATTCCTATTTCTTGTTTAAATACTACAATACTAATTCTTTTTTGTTTTATTCTCTGCCTCTCCCTTTACCATCTTCTCCTCCTATTTAAAAATTAAATTTTCCGAGCCAATAATTTATATACTGCATATATTAATCACAATTTATTTATCACTTTTTTGCTAACCCTGACAATAGTTCTCTTGACCAAAACGTCTGACACCCATATTATCGCTTTTCTTTGTCTTGTTGTAAAGTAAGTTTTATACAGTTTTATTCATTTTTCTAATATTTATTCATAAATGTGACCTGAGGTTTACCTTGTCTGACCTTTCAATCAAACTGGGATACTAAGAAATATGTGCTTGTGTTTACTCTCGTTGTTTCTCCCCAGGATCTCAAGAGAACTTCTTGTTCCTCATTTTATGCCGTTTCCTTCTACAGTCAATTTATTTCTTATTCAAGAAGAGCTGCTTACTGATGGGTGTGACCTGTTTGTCTCTTCCACAGCTGCTGTATGAAACCTGGGCCCGGCCTAAAGCCTGGTATAAGTTTCAACCTTTGGATCATATCAGGTAATATCAAGGAGAAGGTAGTGGAGGTGGGAGATGTGGAGAAGGAAGTAGGAGGAAAGAAGGGGAGGAGAAGAAGAAAAGGAAGGGGAAAAAGGAGAAAGCGGAAGAAGAAAAGAAACAGGAGGAGAAGGAGAAGAAGAAGACAGAGGAGAGTAAGGTGGATACGAGGGAAAAGAAGAGGGTGAGGATTATTTTAACAATTTGTACATGTATTCACGTACAATTGTATCATCAATGACTACACTAAGAATTTGAAAACATTATAGTTTCCTTTCACTGGAGTGCTAATTTTGTTGTGTTCCAGATTATACTTTGGAGAAAAGATTGCAATCTACTTTGCCTGGCTGGGGCACTACACTGGGCTCCTCATCCCTGCTGGACTGGTTGGCCTTGCAGTGTTTATATATGGTTGTGCGCGTATGCGTTTTCATACAGCCAGGTATTGTACTTATGTTTCTTAATTTGATCTTTAACTTAATTCTCAAAACACAGTCATTATTCCATCCTTGTGGGTGTATGTGCATGTGCCTTGCGTGTATATTTGTGTGTTTGTGTGGTGTGCGTCAGTGTCTATGTCTATGGTTGTCTTTGTGTGTCCGCTAGTTTTAAGTGACTGTGGATGTCTGCTTCTGTGAAAATGTAGTTGTTTTTTTGTGAGTGTGGATGCATTCTGTACACATTTTTATTCAAGCTGACTTTAAAAGACCATGGGAGTCATAGGGAAACTTCATTAAGTGCCATATCCAGCTTTTATATTCATATCTTAGCCTTGTAAACACTAGACAGGCACACAGAGAACCAGTAGATTTAGCAGTGCTTGTTGAGAGAACAGGTCGCCACAGACATGGCTATATTATCGTCATTTACAGGACTATGTCACAACCGGGAGTGACTAGATTTAGCCTTCTCATGGTGAAAGACCCAACCAACCATGGATAAGTCAAAAAGAGAAGCAAGTAAATCCCAGCCAACCAAGATGAGGGTCGGCTCTTCAAATAGAAGAAGTATGACACGGTGTGGAGAAAGCCATAAGGAAGAGAGCTGGAGAATGAAGTTAGAAAGATGGGGAGGACATGGGGAGAGCTCCATGCAATGGCGAAGGATAGAATGACTTGGCGTGAGTTGGTTGAGGGCCTATGCTCCATTGGGGGATAGAAAGGCAAAAGAAGAAGATTTGAGAATATGCTGGGGATTCTCTAGAATTAAGACCGTTATAGTATTCTCTTCCAGACAGATGTTGTTATAATTGTCCCTGCCTCCCAGGTCAGTATAGAATAGCAACTCATAAACACTGGTACTTTCCCTTTACAGGATATTGCAGAACTAACCATCAATGCCAGAACCTGAGGGCTCCAGTCCCTTAAACCGCCCCCCCCCCCCAATATTTGGTGGATGAGGGGGGGAGTGGGGTTTGTGGCATACTGACGCTGATGTAATGGTTAGATAAAGACTAAGACTGGATAGTCAGCACTCATTGTGACCTAGGTCAAGTGTGTGAGTGCAACTGAAATGACGAAGCGTACAACTACATAATTGAAAGGCAACATGTTAAAGTAACTTGAATATCAATATAACTATGCAACTTCCCTGTGTGTGTTCCGGGGCCCCATTGTAAGGAAAACAAGAATAGACCCACTTCCTACTTAAAAACATGTCAAAAGAGTCGACTAATTGGAGAGCTTTCTTTGAAGTCGGAATGCATCTGCCTGGGAGGCAAGGAACCAACAGTCTGCACTCAAGTGAATCATATCTGTAAAACTGATGCACACGCAAAACTCAGGTTCTCCAGCAAGACTGCAGTTCAGAAGTGGACGAACAACCAGAACTTACCACCAGAGTGTCCAGAAGAAGAAGAAGACAATGCAACAACCAAGTCTAGGAGGTATAAACTCTTAAAGTATGATTTCTGCAGTAAATGGTGCTGAGGGCCTCGAACCCAACCTGAAACCGGATGCCACTGACAGGTGGCCAAACGACTCACCCAAACAATAAACCTAACTCACTAGCATCCGCAAACTCTCATGAATGAATTGTCAACTTGCGATTCACATATAACATTAGCCACCAGTTACTATAAGTCAGCAGCTCAACCTTGAAACATTAACGGTTTCTCCAACAAGTCAGTATGCAGCCAAATACTGATAAACCCGATTACATCATTACTTCAAAATTATCCAGCAGTCACTCTGAGCGATAGCATCAGTATGTAATAATCTTGCATAATGCAGATAGGTAGATACGCATCCAGCATGCCAGCTGATTTCTCTGTGGGATCCCGGGGTAAATCTTCCCTTAGGATGAGCCACACTAGGATATAAATGTTTGCCTCTTTTGACTTCTTGACTGCGAATTCCCTAGATTCAGTCACCTAACAACCATATGTAACCCTTATGATGTCTTATTTGCCTAGTCAATATTGGTGTGTTTTTTGCTCAATCTTCACATGACTGGATGGGAGGAGGGGGGGGGGGAGGAGGATGGGTGCTCTTCTTTAATAAGCATAAGCCCTTTTATTGAAGCTGGCTCACTTTAATTACCAATCCACTGACTTGGCCAAACTTCAGACAGAACAATGGAGCACTTATGTGAATGTTCTGAGTGCTGTGATGTCAGTTCTTAGATCAACCACGAACAAAAAAGAATAAACAGCCTATGTCAATTATTCTGTCCTGTCTGTGTTTATCCTAGCCTAGAACAACAGTGCCAGTACTTGGTGATATAGTGTATGTTGTTATGAGTGAATACAATTTGTTGGGCGTCTGAGATGATGGCAGGAAATGTAGAAAGTTGTTCACAGGTGCTGGGACCTGGAGTCTCAGGTTGCCCCCCCCCCCTCCCCCGCCCCCTTTTTTTCATGGCAGCATGCCTGGAATTAACCTCAGTATTTATTGCCTGTTTTGAATTATATTTGGCACCTTTACCTTCAGTAGTTTGCAAGTGCTTTTTGAAAGGTCAGCTCTCGATACGCCTATTGAAATCAATGTGACGCTGTCTTTTGTCAAACAGCCCACAGCTGGAATTGAACCGGTTACCTCAGAATTCCCTATGCCTAAGCCACAGATGGGTAACACAGGTGGCAGGAATTATAGAGGTGAAAAAAATACAGAACCTTCTCCACACTTTCAGGCATATGAGACAGATAGGGCTAGACCTAAATTTTATAGACCAGTGGCACACACTGGGTGCTGTTGCCAACATCATGTCAGCACCTTCACTTCCCAGTATTGTACTGGTACCAATTTGAGGCTGGGTTGACCGGGGACCCAAGCTCATGTTTTTAAAAAGTGCTGCTCTGTTAGGACCTGACTCCATGACCTTCCCATCCATAGATGAGCATCTAGCCACTACACAATGAAGGCTTCCATAGCAGGAATGGATCCTGGAAAATAAACACACCACCTATTGAATGAGGAAAGGTACATAAAGGTATGGGTGCAGTACCATGTTACGCCACTGGTGCTGAACAGATCCTTATTAATTACTTCAGAAAGTTGAGCATGTTGAGGCTCACAGAGTCTTTCCCTGTTGCAGCAATGAGATCTGCGATAATTCGGGGCCCGGAAACTTCACCATGTGCCCTCTGTGTGATCAGCGCTGTTCCTGGTGGAAGCTGGGCAGGTCTTGTATCTATTCCAGGGTGTCCTACCTGTTTGACAATGAGGCTACAGTAGCCTTTGCAGCATTCATGGCGCTGTGGTGTAAGTATGATTGTTCTTTAAAAAAAGAAAAGTGTTAATACTCATCACAAAGTGTCTTCTTCTTCTTCTTCGTGTGTTTGCTTTATGATTCACTCGAACAGACATGTTCTTGTAATAAACCTGACCATTTTTATGAGTTCCCTTTTATGTTCATGTCGTGAAATATAGGACACATGATATCGCCGGCCGCTGACAAAAATTAGTAAAATACAAAGTGTTGCCAGCTGCTCACTAAGCGTGACAACCTCCGCAACAATGGACAGGTGCTGCAACACGATGAGGCATGAATGGGAAGGAAAGTCACTCTCCATCTGGGGTGGAAAACATAAAAATACAATAACATACTATGAGAAGAAAAGGGTCATCCACTTACTTGACCAGCAGCAAAAAAAAACCTGATTATTAATATTTATAATCATATTAATCATTATATAATAATATTATATTAATATCAGTTAAGTACTTACGTGAATCTGTGTTAATCCTTGAGGCTTATTTTTCAAGAGGTGTTTTATTGTCTAGTGTACATAAATTGACATTTATTCTAGCACTGTCATGTCACCATTTTCTGGACCACGCTAAGAATTTAATACACCCGTTGTCATAGGTTTCCGTTAACAAAAAGAAGATCAATCTGGCTGGCTTATATTTTCTATGCTTTCAGGCTTATTGGGCATATAGAGCTAGACCTATATTTTATAGAAGAGTTGGCACTTGGTAGGTGATGTTGTCAGTATCACGCTGGCCGCCTTAACTGCCCAGGACTTTACTGGTAGCCATTTAAGACAGGGTCTTCCTGGCAGCCAAGGTCATTTTTTTGAATAAGTCTGGCTGTGTCTGGACCTGAACCCATGACTTTCCCTATTGACACGTGAGGGTCTAGTCACTACACCATGGCGGCTCCTGAAATATAATCTCTGCAGATATAAAATGGTCTGGTTTTTCCAAATTCTAACTGTGGAGATGTTTTGTTCTGTGCAAATTAACATCTTTGATGACATGGCAAACAGCTAGCCTATGTTAGAGTGGATATCCCTCAAATACCGAAAGGTCTTGCATGCTCTCCCAGCCTTAACCTTACTGGGTTAAGAAATCATTACTGAACATGGGAGGTGATGACTCCCATGGTAATTCAGGACAGTCTATTAAACATCTAAAACCGACGACTGGGAGACAAATGTCAAGTCAATGGCTGTGTTTGCATCGCCAGACCTCATTGCCATCCTAGTCGGCCTCCCATCATTGATGCAGACCATATCGGAGTCAGCGATTGCCTCTGCAAGAGCAATTCCCTGTCAGTTTTCTCCACTGCTGTCCCATTCTCTGTTCCTCGCATTGAAATCCCTATATATAAATAACCTATCACCTTGTAACTCCTCCAATTCCTTGAGCTAGCCCCATTGTTCCCTTCTGACAAAACAGTCTACCATGGCATATATAAATTTATGAGGTTCCAACTTAAACCACCAATCTCCACCTGTATTCCTTTAACCTCTCTTTCACTGGTTCCACTAGCTCAAGTTAAGCAACACATGCTTCACTCCATCCTTTACCACCAGACGCATATCTCTCCCGTCCAACAGGGTTTATATAACTGACGTACCCAGGGCAATGATATCTGTCTGTAGTTAGCTCCTGGAGCATGATGACATCAAAATAAAAAATCAGCCTCTCCAGTACAGGACCTCTCTGCCTAGCAGAGCCTGCTTAGACTGTACTTTCATTTCTCTGTGCTCACTGAATATATCCAGTGTACTTAAGATTTGTTTTGTTTACATTTCAGCAACATTTTTCATTGAGATGTGGAAAAGACGAGAAGCAGAGATCAAGTACGACTGGGACGTCGAAGACTTTGAAGAAGAGGTTGACATCTTTCTGCTGTTCTTGGCTACTTTACTAGTTTATTGACTGTGTACAAGGACATTTTCAGTGTGTGTTTTGAATGCAGAATACTTTATGTGGTGATGTGTCAGCAATTAGGCGTTATCAGTCAATCAGGTGTCCTCTCCACAATAATGGTTGCTTTCAATATATCTCCAACATTCTGTTTCCACAACTCTCTGTCTCATCCTGGTGATGATACTCTCTCTCTCTTTCTCAAGACACCCTGTCTGTCTCTCTTATCCCAGCTGCACACACTCTCAGGTTGCAGTCATCTACTGTCTTGATATTATACTTCCACTTCTATTGCTCTCTAACTATGTGTTCCTCGTTTGACTTAAACATAAACTATTCCTTCCAGTATACTTTTTTTTTAAATCTTATTTTTCTTCTTCCTCTTCTTCTTTGTGTTTGGTTTCGTTTGCTCAGATCAGACCATCAGTTAAGTTGCCTCTATGAACTTGCATGTCAGTAGCAAATCCTTCAATGTTCTCCATAGCTTGCTCTGCACACTTTGCTCTTGAGAACAGTTATCATTTCAAAGTTGTTGTTGTTGTTGTTTTAATAACTGCTGTATTTTTTTTTAAATTGGGGGCAAATAAGTCATTTGGCTTATTTCTCTTGTGTTATCAGCTCCCTTGTCATTCTCATACAGAATAGGTCATGACGTTGCCGAGCAGAGGATTTTGGAGACTCATTTACAGACTTCTAATGTGGAGAGGACATTTCATTGATTGACTAACAGCTGAAGTCTTTGGGTTTTATAATTATTTGTTAAACCTTCTCTATCTGATGACGTTGCAGAAATATTATGTAGAATCTGTTATGTGATGTATTGCAATGAATTTTTGGGTGTGAACAAACTTGCAGGCAGAAGAAATTGCTGTTTGTTGTTCTCCATTTATCCCATGTTTGCATTTTTCTGAAACTAATTGCTTCATTTTTATGTTACATCTATAAGGAAACAATCAGACCAGAGTATGAAGCTTCAGTCCGAAGTAGAAGAATTAATCCTGTTAGCAAGGTCAGTTATGTACACATCTTTTAATACTTTCTTCAATGTAGCAATTTAGTTTAGAAATTACCTATTCATCTGTTTAGGTAAACGGTAGTGTTCACACAATTTTGTTTGAAATAGTAATGTAACATTTTGTAATAGAAATATAAAATATTGTAATGCACTTAAATTGTGGTAGTAAATGTCAGAGCAGAGCCGATATCCAGTAGACAACAGTGTAAAAGTGTTCACGTTCACTTTGCCAGGTTGACTGTTTTGCACACTCAAGATAAAGCTGTTTAATGTTAAAACCATGGCCTAGTTGCGCTGAAGCTTTGTTTCAAGGTATCACAGCTAGGACAGTCCCTAGTCTGAGAAAACAATACCAGTTCTTCTTGCAAGTTGCAGCTCATTGCCTTGCCACTATTTATGTTACTTGTTGCTGTGTCCTCTGTTGCATGTCTGTACTGAGATGACCAGAACTAGCTGTATGTGTTCTGTTCAAAGTTCATCAACATATTTGCCTGTTTATGTAATGTCATTATTTGTTTATGAATGTACATCTACTTATATATATTTATATACATCTACTTATATATATTTATGTACATCTACTTTTATATATTTATGTTTGTTTAATAAGTGTTGATTGTTGTTTAGTTTCAGGGTTTATGTTTGTTAGACTGTCAGCTATTTTGTAGTCTATATTTGTTAATACATGTGCATGTATTTTTTTTTTAAATGTGTAAATAATTATTTTTGTAATATTTTAACATCCTCTTTTATAAAGACCATGTCCATTTGCATGCACTGATTTTGTTTGATCAGATCTATTACAAAGAAACAAGTAGGGCAGAACATATCGAGTTCACTACTGATGACCAGGAGAAAGTAGTTTGAAAATGTTCCCACTGACTTGCCAGGTTGCTGCTCAGATAAGTTAATTAAGCAGAGATGGATAAATTAAAACATACAGCTCACTTTAAGAATATAGTGCAGATCGCCTAAGGTTATCTCGAATGAGGTGAATTTCTGTTGTGAAGAACAATTTGTTTATCCCCTGCAATTTTTTTGTTGTTGCTTGAATTCTTATCTGAATAAGAGGCATTTTTTTTATTAGAAAAACTATTTCTTGGTTCTCTGGTGAGTTCTTATCAGGTCTGCACTGCATAAAATTTCCCCTTACTAGCCACTGTTTGAAGACTGAAGATGCAGTGGCTATTAAAGCACATAGGGCTAGAGAACTGGCTAGAGATAACAAGAATTTCAGGCTTGCAGTGACGAGCATGGTGTTGTGTGAAGAACCTGATTGATGATGATTGGCCACTATTCAGGTATTCATAATCTGCCTGTTGGTAACTGAGTAAGCCAGATTAAAAGCTGGTGATATTGAAAGGTACCTGGGGTTTGCATGAATCTTACTTTTGTCCTTTAGATACAAGTGATCGCTCACAAAATGACAGAAAATTTAAAGTGAAAGACCCAGTTCCTTGCCTTGAGATAAACTTAGTCTATAATGCTATATTTCTACAGACAAATCGGCAGTCAGTAGATAATGGGATTCTTTCTCTCGCTTTTACTTTCCATAACATTTTCAAGTAACTATTTTAAGCTTGATTTGTCAAGTATTCGAGGCTGTATTAAAAATTCCCAGCGTTGGGGATTTGAACTCATGACTGCAGGTTGACAGGCAAGCATATGTCTAAGCGATAGCTTATACACCATTGACGTTTGATGATATAGCTGTCTTTTCTGTGATAACACAAAGGAAAGCCGTTACATAAAACTCCCAAGAAAAGGTCATTGGACAATGAAAACACAGGATATATTATGTATTTTCTTTTTGTCCACTTCTAGCTGCTACCTAAATGTTTTACCACCCCTGCATCATGTAAGATAACTCTTGGTCTGCCATCAGCACTGAGATTCTTTAGTCTTATCATGGTGTCAAACCTTCAAATCCTGTTGGTCTGCCATCAGCACTGATATTCTTAGTCTCTCAGTGTCAAACCTTCAGATCCTATTGGTCTCCCATCAGCACTGATATTCTTTAGTCTCACATTGTCAAACCTTCAAATCCTCTTAGTCTGCCATCAGCACTGATATTCTTTAGTCTCACATTGTCAAACCTTCAAATCCTCTTAGTCTGCCATCAGCACTGAGATTCTTAGTCCCTCAGTGTCAAACCTTCAAATCCTCTTGGTCTGCCATCAGCACTGAGATTCTTAGTCTCTCAATGTCAAACCTTCAAATCCTGTTGGTCTGCCATTAACACTGAAATTCTTTAGTCTTACGGTGTCAAACATTCAAATCCTGTTGGTCTGCCATCAGCACTGAGATTCTTAGTCTCTCAGGGTCAAACCTTCAAATCTTATTGTTCTGCCATCAGCACTGAAATTCTTTGGTCTCATCGTGTCAAACCTTCAGATCCTGTTGGTCTGCCATCAACACTGATATTCTTTAGTCTCACATTGTCAAACCTTCAAATCCTCTTAGTCTGCCATCAGCACTGAGATTCTTAGTCCCTCAGTGTCAAACCTTCAAATCCTCTTGGTCTGCCATCAGCACTGAGATTCTTAGTCTCTCAGTGTCAAACCTTCAAATCCTGTTGGTCTGCCATCAGCACTGAGATTCTTAGTCTCTCAGTGTCAAACCTTCAGATCCTATTGGTCTCCCATCAGCACTGATATTCTTTAGTCTCACATTGTCAAACCTTCAAATCCTCTTAGTCTGCCATCAGCACTGAGATTCTTAGTCCCTCAGTGTCAAACCTTCAAATCCTCTTGGTCTGCCATCAGCACTGAGATTCTTAGTCTCTCAATGTCAAACCTTCAAATCCTGTTGGTCTGCCATTAACACTGAAATTCTTTAGTCTTACGGTGTCAAACATTCAAATCCTGTTGGTCTGCCATCAGCACTGAGATTCTTAGTCTCTCAGGGTCAAACCTTCAAATCTTATTGTTCTGCCATCAGCACTGAAATTCTTTGGTCTCATCGTGTCAAACCTTCAGATCCTGTTGGTCTGCCATCAACACTGATATTCTTTAGTCTCACATTGTCAAACCTTCAAATCCTGTTGGTCTGCCATCAGCACTGAGATTCTTAGTCTCTCAGTGTCAAACCTTCGGATCCTGTTGGTCTGCCATCAGCACTGAGATTCTTTAGTCTCATGGTGTCAAACCTTCAGATTCTGTTGGTCTGCCATCAGCACTGAGATTCTTAGTCTCTCAGTGTCAAACCTTCAGATCCTGTTGGTCTGCCATCAGCACTGAGATTCTTAGTCTCTCAGTGTCAAACCTTCAGATCCTGTTGGTCTGCCATCACCACTGAGATTCTTTAGTCTCACGGTGTCATAGCTCTCAGGTCGCAGCCCAGAGGGAATAAATTACAAGCAAAGACTAAGTCCTTTGTGAAAACAAAAAGAAAAGTATATATTCATGGTGGGTGGACTTGACACCAGTATTCTGACTTCCATGCCAAGATAAACCAATATAAGACAAATAGAAACCGCTTATTGTTGAACATATAATATTTTTTGGCCTCATCTTTTCATATGCTGTCTTCCATTTAAGGATAGCGAAGTATTTATAAACCCAAGAAGCGCAGATCCGGTACATTTTACTGAATTTTTTTTTTTTATAACGGTACTTTATAAGGGATAAAATAAACAGTTTTGATTGGTTCTTAAGAGTGGTTTATCATCTATTGTCTAATTTAATTTTTTTTATTGGTTACAATTATTTTCATCAATTTTTTCATATAAAAGAATACCGTGGCTATTACTGTCATATTTGTGAGGGTCTTGCAGGAGTATTTACGTTTTTTTGTCATTTAAAGGGATACCACAGTTGTGTTGTCATATTTGTGAGGGTCTTGCAGGACCTTGTTGCCCTTTAAGCAAATGTGTTTTCTACCTGGGGGTGGTGGGTTCGAGCTCATAGGTTCCAGTTTCCCTGGCCCCAAGCTGTACTAAGTATGTGATATTTGTGTGATTTTTATTTTATGTTGTATTATGTAGACCACTTAGCACTAAACGGGTGGTATCGTATGCATCGCTCCGGCTGTCTTTACCTATCACATTTTCTGGTACAACTTTTACATTTGACTGACCTGGTAGCCAGGAGCAACTTCACTAATCCCCATGCAAGAATGCGTAAGCACCAATGAAACTCCTCACCCGCTCCTCTTGAGGTCAGTTTTAACAATTCCCCTTGAAAAGTGAATGAGAACCTATAGATTACCTCAACAGGTAGCTTTGCCAGTTGAAACGGATTAACGGATTTATTTTTTACTTATATCGCTGTCATTTTATTTTTGTTAATGCGTTTGTCCTCATGTTTGTTTATTTGTTTTTGCCTTCCTATTCTCTTTCTTTTACATGTCAAACAAGAAAAACTTTTCAGATCCATGATCAGAGTCAAAAGTAAAATCTGTTCAACAGTTCACAGACTTTATTAACCTTGGAGCCAAGCAAACTAGCATCTACTGTACAAAGTATATAAAAACCTGGAAAAAACATAAAGTGTCTATCAGAATCAATTAAAATAAACAAACAAAGTGATCAGCAGAATAATGATGAGAAGCAAAACACAGCACACAGACACAAATGAACTTTCTGAAATGGCTATATTACGGTATTAATATATTATGTTCACAAATGAAACAAAATAATAATTAATGACAGAATTATATAAAGCATATGGACCACTCTTCGTGTCTTTAAAAGAGAAAGAAATGAAGCAGGCAATGCTGTTATAGGCGGTATGAATATTATTACTGTTTTTAACTTGACAATAAAAAAATATCTTTTCTGATCCCCACAAACTCCCCTACCCTCAGAATAGTAGCCATGAGAACAAACCCTACACACAAATACACAAACAGATTATGAAAAGGGCGGACTTAGATCAGGTAGGAAGAGCATGTGCTAATGAAAGCAAAAACCAAATGACGCTTGGTATGTCATTTGAAATGTTACATGTCACCATTTCATTTGGATGTTGTGTTTTTCAAATACTACAAGAGAATGTCCATGATCAAGCCTTGACTGCATGGCTTTACTGTGTGTTATTTTATTTTGTTATTCATTCACGTGGTTTGACAGTTTTTCTTTCTTGATCTGTGGTAAATTTAAGCCTCTCAAAATTTGATCTGTGGTAAACTAAACCTTGGAGAACAACAAAAATTATTAGGTCTAATTTTGCTATTTTATCCATCAAACTTAAATTCATAAAATACCTTAATGTCCCCCAAAGATTTAATTACCACCTGGCATATCTGTAGTGTGTATTATTTGAAGTGATTTACTGTTTAAGTAAATAGACAATTCTGAAGATCTGCCTGGCAAGATTATTTAGGATGAAAAGCCATATTTAGAATGGTTAGGGTAATTGCCAGTATATTCTTTGATGATATTTACTAAAAAATCTACAATAAATGAGGTTAATGTATGACTACGCAAAGGATAAAATAAATTCCCTATTTTAAAACACAGTATTATTAAGATTATCTAAATACTTATGGTGCAGTAACTGTTGTAATCACAACCCAAAAAAGTAACATAGCAATATCTCAGTTACTACAATTTTCAAAAAATGTCTGAAATCAACAATTATACAGTATAAAAAAAATAGCAAAAATGTACTCTGTAAACTCAATGATAATTTTTTTTTTTTCAATTATAACTTGAGGGTTAAACAGGAAATTGTTATGTGAAAATTACTATGACAACCCCATATTTTATATCCAAATAGGTGTTTATGTCAGTACACTTATGTCTTAATAGCAACCTTTTTCCGAGTTTAAAACATGATTTAATGTTTGCACTTGGCTACATACTGCATATGTAACATGGCAGCTCTCACTAGTTGAACGAAATAGCAGGTTATTTGTTGACCAGGCGGTGTTGCAGTTTGGTCAAATCATGGGTGAACTGTCCCTATCTCATTATTTAATGGCCACACTGTATATAAACAGCACTATGACCACAGTAACATCAGTATAAAGGCTAACAACACAAGCCTGTATACTAGGGGAATTTCCTAATATAGTTGCTTGTGTATTTTTTTTTAATCTGATGTATGATGTTTTAATCTCTCGAATGGGTTGACATTTTAATTATTTTCTCAATAATATTTTTTTTCTCATGCGTTAATAATTTAATTCTAATATGTTTATTTAGCTTTATTTTTATTTTATTTCTATTAGATGTTTGTTTGCGTTTTCTCAAAATGTAAATCAAAATTGTAATATTATTTCCTTTTAAATGTTACCCAGTTATTGTATTTATGAGTATTGTCTATTACAATGACTGCAATGATTTAAGTTCTGAATTTAGCATGTTAACTATCAGACAGTGATTATCACTTTCTTTGTTGAAATTAATAAATGTTTGCCGAATGTAGCCTATGTTAATTCATACCAACTACCATTAGATACTTGATAATTATTCTTAGTTTCTTTGTGAATTATTTTTGCATGTAAACTTTATATTTGCAGCAGTGTTATAACATTACTAACATTTGTTAACATTGAAATGTTACTCTTTGATTTAAGCTTTATGCTTCTGTGTATTCGGAAGAAAAAAAGAAAGGAAAAAATAAGCTTGTACTAATCACTGTGACATTGTGTTGTTTCAGAGAGGACCTGTGAGGGAGTTGTTTGATATGAAATTATTTTCCTCTCTGCTTGATCTCAACCTCGCTGGGTGGGAGGGAGATTGTTTCCATCCATCTTTTGGATTTGCTAGAGAACTCTCATCTGCTTATGCCTTCTTCGCTCTTGATCATTTAACTTTAGTTTCCTAATAATACACATTTATGACTGCATTAGGGCTGTGTGGCGGAATGGTTAACACAACAGTTTCTTCAGCAATCAAGGGACTCAACTCAATTGTATTTAATCACCTTTATAAGTACTTTCCCTCCTTTTTAGGATGAAATATTTCGTTATTTGAAGCCCTACTCTGGCTTTGCCAGGGGCGGAAATATAGCCTGGCCATAAATATGGCCTAAAGGCTGAACGCGGTTTCTGGGACCTCCTCACCACTGTGATCCTCACCAACATGGTGGCACATTGTAACATCAGGTGTTTATCGCTTGTGTGATGTCCTGGTTGGGTAGAAAGTCAGTCAGTCAATCACATTTATTTGAACTAGAGAAGAAAACAGGAAGAGAGAGAAATGCGACTATCCTCCATGCCAGAGAACTAACCAGCACCGGCATCTTTGCTTCCGTAGAAAGTACATTTTTGCCAGTCCTGCTCTTTTGAGTACACATTCACTGGGACCAAGTTTCACCATGATATACCAAGAATGTGTCTCATACATCGCACGTGGAAGCTATTTTTTATTTTTATTTTTAAGGAGCATACACAGTCCAGGTTTCACTGCCATAAAGAAGCTTGCTCAGGATGCAGCCATCATAAACTTTAATTTTGCTCATATCTGTAAGCTTTTTGTTTGACCACATTTTTGTTGTGAGTTTGGAAATCACAGCAGAAGCCTTTCCTATTCAACTATTTATTTCTATATCGTCTGCAATTCGAAAGCCTAGGTATTCAAACTCAGGTACAACCAACAGCTGATGGTTGTAAACACTTATGCTTGGTGGGTTTACCACATTCATACCCACCACTTGCATTTGGTTGAGACTGATGATAAGTCCAAATTCCTCGCACTCATGTGCAGAAAGATTCATGGGAATCTGCAGATAATTTTGCAGTATGTTCAGTAATGGCTGCATCATCCGCAAATAGAATATCCCTGAGGCATCTTGTGTGCACCTTAGACCTTGGACAGATTGAAATGGTTGCAGTATGACCTCTTTTGGAGATTAGAAGAAGGGAGAAGAATGGAGAAAAAAGAGAGAAGGTTGGGGATGATACATCTGGTTGTAAGTGTGAGAAATTATCATCATTATGTGCATAAATATGTAGCTCTTTATTTATCCCACTTCCCCATGTTGTTTATAGAAAAAGACTGATTAAAGTGTAAATTTGTTTGTGTTTTCTTCCAACCCTATTTCCCATTCTTCTCATGTGTGAAGCTTCACCCCATGTCATGCAAGATGATCAGTTGTTGTTCGTCCATCACAAGTGATAATTACCAATGGTCAGCACATTATAGCTTTTAGCATTATAGCAGAATACTTAAAAAAATAACTTGTCAAATAACTAATAAAAAAAACATTCCATACAGAAGAGAAGGCTCTAGAACAGTGGTTCCCAAACTTCCTAAAGTCTAGACCCTTTAATACAGCTCCTCATGTTGAGGGTGACCCCTAACAATGAAATTATATTTATTGCTACTCCATAACTTCAGTGAATTTGAGTTTTCCTAAGGTCTTAGGAGACCCCTGTGAAAGGGTTGTTTGACCCCCAAAAGGGTTGTGACCCCCAAAAGGGTTGTAACCCACAGGGTAAAAACCACAGCTCTAGATACTGTATGGGCTGAAAGCTGGAAGTATGTTAATATACAATATTGCTGACTGAAGAACAAGAAAGATGAAATATCAATTGTAACTTCTTCTGCTTCTCTTTCCTTCAGTTCTCTTCCTCCAGGTACTTCATCCAAGTGTGTGTGTGTGCTTGTGTTTGTGCGCACATGTTCATGAGTGTGTGTGTGTATGTGTGTGTATGTGTGTGTGTGCTTGCGTGTGTGTGTGCATGCGCACTTGTGTGTGTAGTGTGGGGAGGGGGGCTGAGGATCTTATCTGTGCTTCTTCTAATGATTTACATTGTTATCCTCATTTGTAAGGCTGTTCTTGATGCCGTTGTTCCATCTAGTGAGTCATCTTCCTCTCCTTGCTCTGTGTAAATTATTTTTCTTCAGGATGGCTCTCTGTGGTAGTTGATGCCAGTGCGTTCATGTCAGATTGTCAAACCATCTCATCTGTTGCTCTTTAATGAACTGTATCACTGGTTTCGACTAGTCTTTTGAAAAAAAACCAGCACAAGGAGAAGATGGTAATAGAATACATGCTTGAGAAAGACAATCATTGAGAACTGCAAGTACCGATAAAATAAGAGATAAAAGGAACCTCCCAAAAATGTATACGAGTATGTAAGATCAATTGTGATATTTAGTCTATGTAAGTCTACAGAACAGCACATATGTACAGCACTATCAGCTAATTACTTACATTAGCCTTTTGCAACGCTTCTTGATGTTCACTGCATAAATTTTCCTGCTGATTGGAAATACTCTTGCTTGTAGAACTGTAGTCACTGAAATATTGTATTGCTTGCAGAACTATAATCATTGGAAAAATATTACGTTTGTAGAACCTGTGATGATTTTATTATATTAACATTGTAGAAAGGCACTTGTTATTGGTATATAATAAAACTTTACTGAAATAAAGATATACACTATAAAGAATAGCATTTTTAATACTACCGTGCTTGTAGAATTGTAATTACTGTAGGCTTTGACAGTGAAGAAGTGTAAAGATTGACCCTAGAAGAAGAATATCTGTAGCACTTTTATATGAGGTTTTAGGCGCTACAGGATGACTTATCAATGCAACATCACAAACTTCAGAAAGAGGCAGTCATCATTTTGTGGTCATGTTAGGAAAAGGAAACTGGAACATGTTGTGACCACTGGATAGATCTGTGGAAAGAGAGACAGAGGAAGACAATGCAAGAAGATTCTTGACAGTCTTTTGTCATGACAAGGAGAGGTGTCAACACACGAACTGATATACACACAGTCGCACATTGCAGACATTTTGGAGAGACACGGTCGCCCATGCCAGGTGGCAAGGCACTTGATGATGATGATGAGAGATCTGAACCCTTGTAGACTCAGTGACTCAGTGCTCAGTGAGGCTGATCTGTATACTAATAAATTAACTAACAAACTTTGTTGAAGAGTAACGATTGTAAGGCTGTGACATTTGCAGAACAGTAATGATTGTAGGACTATAACAGTTAGAATATAGAATTGATTGGAAGGCTGCTAGTAGAGATGTAATGATTGCACGATAACATTTGAAAAAAAGTAATTATTCTAGAATTATGACATTTGTAGAATATTAATTATTGTAGAATTATGACATTTGTAGAGTAATCATGAAAGCAGGATTTAACATGTGTAGAATTATAATGTTTGTCAAAGTAGAATTGTAATGATTGGATAATATAACATTTCAGAAATAGTTATTGTAGTATCTTTACTTAGGTAAAGTCAATCAATATGCTTTCAGGCATATTGGGCATATAGGGCTAGACTTATATTTTAAAGACCAATCAGCACTTGCGTGGGTGATGTGGTCAGCATCATGCTGGCTGCCTTTACTTCCCAGGACTTGTACCTGGTACCCACTCAAGGCTGGATCGACCTTGGAGCCAAGGTCAGTTTTGAAAAAAGTCCATTAGGGCCCGAACCCACATCCTTCCGATCTGCAGGCGAGCATCTAACTGCTATTCCACGTTTCCAGAAGTGTAAATAGAGTAGGTATGCCTGTAAAAGTTTTTGACCATCATAAAACCTATACAGCAAATACTTTTGTAAGGTTATAAAGCCTGTTAAAATTGTTAATCCTTGCATCTCTGTAATGATGAATCATTACAGAGATAGCTGTATGCATTTTTTTTAATTGCTTGTAGATATATATAACTGATTGTTGAGTTATAATGATTGAGAGACATCTATCGTTTTTATATATCTTCCATACTTGTAGATTTGTAGAATACATTTTAAACATTATTATAATAATCATTATTATTATTATTATTATATCCCCTCCCTGAGATTCGATGCAAAAATAAGATGTGATTTCTTCTTCATCTTTTTCTTCACTTCTGCCAGTTTTTTCATCAAAGTGTTTAGGGGTGGGGAGAAAGGATCTCTTGTGTTTTTTCCTATATATTGTTTAAGTTGGTCTTTATTTCCTTATGGCTGTTCATAAATTTTTTTAAAAAGTTGTTTACTGTCATTTAATAACTCTTATTGTGTCAAAGTTTAATATATGATATGTTAATTTCTTCGTAGACGCAATAAAAATAATAATACTAATAAATTGTGTAAAGTTTTTTTAACTGGCTTTATTAACGGTACCAGGGCAAAATGAGGTTTTTAGCACTGATGTCATTCCAACACCAAAAACGTAAAATTAATATTTTTCTTGCATGTTTGTTATCTTGTACAGATTGAAGAGCCGTACCTGAGTTTTTCCTCGCGTGTGTGTCGCACCGTGTCTTCACTGTGGATTATTTTGTTTATGGTAGGTGAATATTTCTTTTTGAAAACTTTTCAGCAACAGTGATTCTCAAGTTGTAGTGTATGTGCATCCAATGGGGCATTATATACATAAAAGGGGAGCACAAGAAAAGTAGGAATCAGATGGGAAACTTAAAAGCTACTTCATGTTTCATTCTAATTTCTAATTTCTAATTCTATTGTGTCTTTAAGCATCAGGTTTTGAAAAAACATGTGACACGATGGGCAACTTCTCTAGCTATTTCTAAATGACAGGGCTTGCAGTGGTGCAGTATCTTGTGGTAGTCTTGAAACATGTTGAAACCATTTGATCTGTTGTCTACACTTAAGGAATTGCAGAGTGAGAATGCTGGATAGGGAAACATAATTTAGTTTCTTTACAACCTAGACAAACCACAGCTGGCTGTGTGGATTTTTTATCATGGTATAGGGCATCCTAGGTCGACCCAGCCTAAAATGGCTACCAGAATGTATGTCCTGGGGAAGTAAAGATGACCACAGTAATGCTGACCACACTACACATCTAGTGCTGATTAGTCTGTAAAAATATGAGTGCACTTTTTTTTTAACTGACAACATAAACACCTTTATATAGGTACCATTGTTTTTTTTAAGTTTATCTTTGCTTCCTTCTATTCGGTGTTTGACTTTGTTGTTGTTCTTCATCTTCTTTCATCCTTGTTCACCAGCTGCAAGCTCTGGCGCAAAGTCCTGATTGTTCGACCATTTGGACTTTGACTTTGTGCCAGGGCTTGAGTTTTGCATGTACCTCCATTTTACTGGCTTATTTATGTGCAGTTACTCATTTCTTGCTGCTCGGGCAGATGCATCCCGACTTTAAAGGAAGGAAGCTCCTTAATCAACTCCTACAACATACATGGTGTGGAGGCAATGGCTCTGTTCTAGTTTTTCTCACAATGGGGTCCAGGAGTCTACACGGGGTCCAGGAGTCCTCATGGGGTCCAGGAGTCCTCATGGGGTCCAGGAGTCCACATGGGGTCCAGGAGTCCACACGGGGTCCAGGAGTCCACACGGGGTCCAGGAGTCCACATGGGGTCCAGGAGTCCTCATGGGGAGCTGTCTATTCTAGATATTGGCCTGCCATCCTGTTTGTTAATTGAGTCATTAATTTTTTTTTTAAAGGTGAGGGGGTGGGGGAGGGGAGTAAATTACATATGACCTCCCTTGAAGTCTACCATCTGCTATTGAAGACAAAGATCATCTTTCTTTGATGTATCCATCTTTCTTTCTATGTGTTACCTAACATCACACGAATCTGTGCTTGTGATCATGCCTGAGAGTGCATTGGATCAGTCAGTTAAATATCACACACAGTGTGTCATTTCATTATTTCATTGTCATCAAGTGCAGTGCTGACTGGCATGGAAGATCATGCCTCTTAACAACCTGTCATCTCCAGCAGCTTTCATCAGTTCCTGTGCCAACATCTGTCAGTGTCATGACAAAAGGGTGTAAAGAATCTGCAAACATTTGTCAATGTCATGACAAAAGGCTGTCAAGAATCTTTTTCTTCTTTGCCTCTTTTTTTTTACAAATCCCTCCAGAGTTGACAGTTTTATAAATTTTTGATGGCATATTTGCTCTCTGCCAGTTGTGTGTGGTCATAGCGGCAGTCTTTGGAGTTATCATCTACCGGCTGACCGTCTCTGCAGTGCTGTATTCAGTGAGCCAAGAGACAATCCGCGACCAAGGCGGGATCATCACATCTGTTACTGCCTCTCTCATCAACCTGCTCATCATCATCATCCTCGGCAAAATCTACCAGTTCATCGCTGAGTTTCTGACAAACTTTGGTGAGTTGTTGTACCTTCTCCCACTTGTTTACAATGTTTAATTTTACCCAGGGTAGGACAAGACTTGCCAAGTTATGGGTCTGTGCCTGAAAAAATAAGTAACTGGAGAAAGTCTTAGAAAATGGAGACTGTTTGTCAGAGGGCGGGATATGAGGGATAGTTTGCCCAAATCTATGTATACACACACACACACCCCACACACACACACACACACACAGGCATGCACACACACACACACACACACACACACATATATATATATATATATATATATATATATATAGAGAGAGAGAGAGAGAGAGAGAGAGAGAGAGAGAGAGAGAGAGAGAGAGAAAGGTTTTAATGGAGACGGTTTATCAGAGAAAGGTGGGATATTTAGGACAGTTTGCCCAAAAAAAAGAGAGAGCAAGACATGTGGACAATGAGAATGTGAGAGAGTTTACCAGAAAAGGAGACAGAGAGAGAGAGAGAGAGAGAGAGAGAGATTTTCACGTACATCCATACAACACCACAGGCAGTTATGGCTGTAAGACCTTTTTTTGTGTTTTTTCTTTCGGCAACTGACAATTGTTTCTTGAAATGTGTCATATTTTGAAGGAAAAAATGGCTGCTTTTGCCTTGGTAATTCTACACTGTAATGACTACACACATTAGACAGTTGTTGTTAGTCCATCACAAGTGATCTCACTGTAATGACTACACACATTAGACAGTTGTTGTTAGTCCATCACAAGGGATCTCACTTTAATGACTACAAACAGACAGTTGTTGTTAGTACATCACAAGTGATCTCACTGTAATGACTACACACATTAGACAGTTGTTGTTGTTAGTCCATCACAAATGATCTCACTGTAATGACTACACACATTAGACAGTTGTTGTTGTTAGTCCATCACAAGTGATCTCACTTTAATGACTACACACATTCAACAGTTGTTGTTAGTCCATCATAAGTGATCTCACTTTAATGACTACACACATTAGACAGTTGTTGTTGTTAGTCCATCACAAGTGATCTCACTTTAATGACTACACACATTAGACAGTTATTGTTGTTAGTCCATCAAAAGTTATCTCACTTTAATGACTACACACATTAAACAGTTGTTGTTAGTCCATCAAAAGTGATCTCACTTTAATGACTACACACATTAGACAGTTATTGTTGTTAGTCCATCAAAAGTGATCTCACTTTAATGACTACACACATTAGACAGTTATTGTTGTTAGTCCATCAAAAGTGATCTCACTTTAATGACTACACACATTAGACAGTTGTTGTTAGTCCATCAAAAGTGATCTCACTTTAATGACTACACACATTCAACAGTTATTGTTGTTAGTCCATCACAAGTGATCTCACTTTAATGACTACACACATTCAACAGTTATTGTTGTTAGTCCATCACAAGTGATCTCACTTTCATGACTACACACATTAGACAGTTGTTGTTAGTCCATCACAAGTGATCTCACTTTGATGACTACACACATTAGACAGTTGTTGTTAGTCCATCACAAGTGATCTCACTTTAATGACTACACACATTAGACAGTTGTTGTTGTTAGTCCATCACAAGGGATCTCACTTTAATGACTACACACATTAGACAGTTGTTGTTGTTAGTCCATCACAAGTGATCTCACTTTAATGACTACACACATGTGACAGTTGTTGTTGTTAGTCCATCACAAGTGGGAAGGACAACTCTTTCTTTCATACATCATGAAGAATAGTGGATAATACCAATAGCAAAACTGCAAACTATCATCACACTGGCATTCAGTCTTGTGGAGATGATATAACAGCTTGTGCTCTCTGAAGAAATGAATATACAAGTCATGCACATAATCGTGCTATCATTACAGTTTAAATTAAATCAGTAAAATACAACTAGAAACACCTCATTTCCTGAGTAGGTAATGGACATGTGCAACATTGTCTTTTCAGAAACCCATCGCACGCTAACAGAATGGGAGGACAGTTTCACCCTAAAGATGTTTCTCTTCCAGTTTGTCAACCATTTTTCATCCCTGTTTTACATTGCTTTCTTCAAAGGGAAGTGAGTGGTTTTTTTTTAAATAAACAATATGTAATTGTCTTGATAAATAAGAAAAGGCGTATGTTGTCTGATTGTCATATAAGTACTGATTATAAAGAACAAAAAGATCAAGAGCATATTTATATTGTTACTGATCTCAGACTTTGACACTAAACAGTACGTAGGAGAGGAAGGTCGCACAGTGAGAGGTTGCATGCCTGAGACAAACTACCATTTAGGCGCACCTCTAGGAGGAAAACTTTTGGGGTGTTACATTCCCTTATAGCTTTCTAGGGGTGAGTCTAGACAGGGTCAGATTAACCATTAAGCACATTGAGAATGGGCTTAGGGCATCCAAAAGGGAAGGGGCACCACTGAAATTTGCAGTACCCTTGGAGCTGAGCGTTCATTTTCTCAGTTGAAGTATGTTAAACAATCCCAATAGAACAACAGTGCAACAAGGCAGACTGGATGCCTTGTCTCTGTTAAATATAGAAGCAGGATCTGATAATAGACTTGGCAATTTAAAAACAAAAAAGGTTACCTTCAAGTAGGAGAAAAAAGACTTTTCAAATATAAATCAAATGGAAGTATACAAAAATAAACATTATTTCACGTCTTACTTTGTTTTATTTCATTTTGATAAATAAAATGTCAATGAACAGTTGAGGATTGTTTATATTTTGAATGAGCTGAATATATTTAAGGAGGCACCAGTGCTATGCTAACACTGGGGCCTGCTGGGCACTTACCAAGGGGGACCCATGAGCATAAGAATCCAATGCTAATCTGTCAATTGCCCATTTACATTTCTTTCCTGTGAGTGGTCGTTATAGGGGCCCTAGCACACTGGTTTGCTCAGGAGCCCATAGTGATGTTAAGACGGTTCTGTTCTTAGGGGAAAAAAAGGGGGGGGGGGGGGGAGCAGGCACCAAAAATCTTGAAGTGATTAGGGTATCAAAGAGTATTAATCCAGCCCTGGTAGGTCAAGGGGCCTTGCTTGATGGTGCAGAGATAAAACTAGTTATTATTAAGTAAAGTTAGGGACCCTTTTCCACACCTTTAGGCGTAAAAGGCATATAGGGCTAGACCTATATTTTTTTATAGACCAATCGGCACAAGATGGGTGATGTGGTCAGCAGGACTGCACCTGGTACTCAAGGTTGGGTCTACCTGGTAGCCACTCAAGGTTGGGTCTACCTGGTAGCCACTCAAGGTTGGGTCTACCTGGTAGCCACTCAAGGTTGGGTCTACCTGGGAGCCACTCAAGGTTGGGTCTACCTGGGAGCCACTCAAGGTTGGGTCTACCTGGTAGCCACTTAAGGTTGGGTCTACCTGGTAGCCACTCAAGGTTGGGTCTACCTGGTAGCCACTCAAGGTTGGGTCTACCTGGTAGCCACTCAAGGTTGGGTCTACCTGGGAGCCAAGGTCATTTTTGAAAAAAGTCAGCTCCGTCAGGGAGTGAACCCACGACCTTCTGATCCACAGGCGAGCATCTAGCCCCTATGCCACAGCGACTCCATAGGTATTATTATATTATTATTATTGTGTGCCTAATGTCAGATAAATGGGCTCTCCTGTCAAATCCGGACGAAGAATAAAAAGCCTTGGACGACTTAGTCAGAGTTCTCTCCCTTGGCCGCACTCCAAACAGTGATCGGAAAACAAACGAAACAAACGACACACTTAGCTATCATCCTGCGGTTGCGTGTAGGGCTGCGTACGGTTGCATATGGTTGTGTAGTCATCATCATGCGGTTGTTGGATTAGAGTTAGGGGTAGGGTTAGGGTTAGGGGTAGGGTTAGGGTTAGGGGTAGGGGTAGGGTTAGGGGTAGGGTTAGGGGTAGGGTTAGGGTTAGGGGTAGGGTTGGGGTTAGGGGTAGGGTTAGGGGTAGGGTTAGGGTTAGGGTTAGGGGTAGGGTTAGGGTTAGGGTTAGGGGTAGGGTTAGGGGTAGGGTTAGGGTTAGATGTGAAAATTTTGACGTAGGATTTCGAAATACTGGCCGACAATATGATGTTTGTGGGAGTGGCGCCACTGAAACTCTGCCAAATATGACGCCAATAGCGTGCGGCTGGTGCCCCCAATCGTTGGCGAATTGTGCGTTTGACCAGCATCCATAGGCCCTCGATTGTTTGTGTGTGTGTATGGGACTGTGCGCGATTATAGGGAACTCCGGCGTCAAAATTGTCAAATCTAACGCTAAACCTAACCCTACCGCTAACCCTAATCCTACTCCCTAACCCTAACCCCTACCCCCTAACCACGCAAATTTATCGATCATTAAAGCATACAATTCGGCAAACACCAACAAACAAAACACACCCAAAAAAAAACACCCAGAATTGTCCTGCAGCGTCGAAAAAAAACCCACATCTGGGGGAAACAACCAAGCATTGGCAGCCCTGATGTCGACGTGACTGTCTTCTTTGTTTCATTGTGGCTTTTCCGATCACTGTTTGGAGTGCGGCCACGGGAGAGAACTCTGACTAAGTCGTCCAAGGCTGTTTATTCTTCGTCCGGATTTGACAGGAGTACCGATAAATGTAACAATATATTTGAAATATTATGAAATGTATAAACAAATGCTTAGAAAGGGAATGTCTGTACATGTTGGGGGGAAAGGGAGGAACTTTGCTTGCTAAAATGTATCAGGGGTTGGGAGGGGGGGGGGGGTGCCTGAGTGCCCAAAGTTCCCAGCCCCCTATGTCTGTCAATTATAAGAGCACCCTTGGGAACTCCAAATGTAATAAGTTATGGGGCAGGAGGAAGGGGTCTGAATCCCTCCAAAAAATATTTTTATGGGGAATAAGTGTTTGCTTGTGTTGGCAGCCCAATAGGAGGCAAGTCCTTGCATTGGTTACATACAGAGGCAGAGAACGTTGTCTTTTGCTCAGCTGGTGATAATCTGTAACTCTGTTCATGTCACTGCTGACACATCAAACATTCACAAGTGCTCGTCACTGCTAGATCAGTTAGATATTTCACTTTATCTGCCCTTATACGCCTCCTTACTTCCTTATTGGCTTCTATGTATTTATACTGAGCTCTAACTTTAGCAGCTCTAGTTTTGCTATTGTTTAAGTCAGCCTTTTTACTTTTACTTTCTTCAGTCACTTTAATGGTTTCTGGTGTTATCCATACTTTATGTTTCCGTTCTTTCTTGCCAAGAACTTCTACGCAAGATTCATTCCAGATTCCTTTGATCTGATCCCAGCAGACTTCTGTGCTGACATCTTCAGCTAACTGCTGCAACACCTGGTACTTATTAGAGACTGTAACTGAAAACTGTTCCTTAACTTCTTTGTCCCTGAGATAACCTACATTATATTGGTTTTTATGACTATAAGATGCTATATATCTTTTAAGTTTCAACTTGATTTTACTTACCACCAGGAAATGGTCAGTAAATACATCGGCACCTTTGAAAGCACTAAAATCGTAAAGGGATGATCTAAACTTTTTGTTAAAACATAGGTGATCAATTTGATTAGTTGTCTTATGGTCTGGTGATTCCCATCCCTTCAGGACTCCATATGTAAGTTGTGGGGCAGGAGGAAGGGACTAAATCCCTCCAAAAAATATTGTTATGGGAAATAAGTGTTTGCTTGTGTTAGCAGGCCAGTCAGGGTCAAGTCATTGCCCTGGTTTCACAGAGGGACATAAAAAAAGTTGTCTTTTGCTCAGCTGGTGAGAATCTATTTATAACTCTGTACATGTCACTGCTGACACATCAAACATTCACAAGTGCTCGTCACTGCTGACACATCAAACATTCACAAGTGCTCGTCACTGCTGACACATCAAACATTCACAAGTGCTCGTCACTGCTGACACATCAAACATTCACAAGTGCTCGTCACTGCCATCACTCTGCTTGTGCAAGGTCTGAACCCAAACTGTTGTATCTATGGTACCTGAGATCCTTGTATGAAAATATGATTAACAAAAACTCTCTCCAAACAGATTGATTGGCCGCCCTGGTCAGTACAATCACTCGATCGGGAGAAGGCAGGAAGAGGTAATGATTGTATGAATTCATGGGAATATGTTTTACAGTTTACCTCACTTAAATGTAGGTAGGTTTCATTGCAGGAAATCATGATTTAGGTATAATCCGCTTTAACATATTTAGGTTGCATATGGGATACTTATATATATATATATATATATATATATATATATATATATATATATTTTTTTTTTTTTTTTTTTTAATTAAAAACTTATTATTTTTCTTCACATGTGTATTTTTTTTTTATAATTAAATACCTTAAACATGTTAGTGTTGTCTTTTTCCTACAAACACAATTTTTTTATATGCAGCATTTGTTTTAGATCAGATTGGGGTTTTTTTCAAGTCTTTTATATGGTAAGAAAGAGTTTTCAAAGAAATAAATGAGGAAGGAAACCTGTCATTCCAGCTCATTACATGGTAGCCTAGGTTGTGTACAAGAAATGTCATTACATAGTAGTAAACTACTTGTTACATGGTAGCCTATACTGTGTACAAGACATGTCACTACATAGTAGTAAATTGCTTGTTGCATGCAATGTGGTATTCATGAATCTAGCTCCAGATTGCTATTCTCACAATGAGAGAACTGAATTAGGTTAAGAACTGATATAACAGCACTTGAGATATTTCTATAAGTGCTCAGTCCTCATCTCAAGCAGCAAGTTATACTGTTCAGTGCTGATGGTACTAGCAGAAGTTGGATTCTATGTCTATCTTGCCTTTCCTCTGAGTGTAGAGTGTCAGCCTGGTCACTACCCGCCTGCTGTTCTCTCCAGCCCATGGTGATCTATCTATGCATACTTCCACATTCCTCACTTGCTTTCAAAGGGTCTTGACCACAATGGAAGAAGCAGTAGAGTACTGACTAGATTATCGGGGTCATGTGTTAAAATCTCCTATAGTCAACAATTAATTGTTTTACTGATCCCACCTACACGGATCGAGTGACAGACCGACCTTGTCAGCAGTGGTTGGTGCAGGCAGAAATTTTGACATGGCAGACATACAAAATGTGCTGCATTCCTGAAACTTTGAGAAAAAGGAGTCAAAGGCCATAAACCACCTGTTGGAATGGATATTAAATGAGGACAAGCATGAAAAAAGAAACAGATTGTAGGGCAAAGAAAGAAGAAATGCCAGTCAACTGCCACTGGAGACACTGAAATGACTGCTGCAGACCAGTGTGCTATGATGTTGATTCAGACAACAGTTAACAAGCTGGAATGAAACTTAACGTGGTAGAGGAAATTACATTAGAAGTAAAGGTGGCTGGTAGAATATTGACCACATCACCCACTGAGCTCCAACTGGTATGTACAAATATGCTTCTGGTAGCTAAGAATCATCAAGGCTCAAGGTGCGAACAAGAATCTAAGATGTTGACTTGAATTCCTCCTTCCCCAGTGTGACCCGGCAGGTTGTCTCATAGAGCTGTGCATTCAACTGGCTATCATCATGGTGGGCAAGCAGACGTTTAACAATGCCAAGGAGATCCTTCTTCCGTGAGTTCATAAAATTGTATGTTTTGTCAAGTCATGTTATTTATTTTATGTAACGGTATGCCATCATAAAATATCTGTACTCACTTTTCCAGTGAGAATATTACAATGTCTTTCATGATATCACCACTTTGGAAAGGGAAAAGTTAAGACAAGTAGTTAATCAGATAACATCAGGCACCTATAGTATGGAGACTAGAGGAAAAGGTAAGACAAGTAGTTAACTAGATGACAGTGGGTACCTTTAGTAAAGAGACCAGAGGGAAAGGTAAGACAAGTAGTTAACCAGATAGCAGTGGGTACTTTCAGTGTGAAGACTAGAGGGAAAGATAAGACAAGTAGTTAACCAGATGCCAGTGGGCACCTTTAGTATGGAGACTGGGAGAAAGGTAAGACAAATAGTTACCCAGATGACAGTGGGTACTTTCAGTAAAGAGACTGGGGAAAAGGTAAGACAAGTAGTTAACCAGAAGACAGTGAGCATCTTTAGTATTGAGACTGGAGAAAGGTAAGACAAGTAGTTAACCAGATGCCAGTGGGCACCTTTAGTATGGAGACTGGGGGAAAGGTAAGACAAGTAGTTAACCAGATGACAGTAGGTACCTTCAGTGTGGAGACTAGAGGAAAAGGTAAGACAAGTAGTTAACCAGAAGACAGTGAGCATCTTTAGTATTGAGACTGGAGAAAGGTAAGACAAGTAGTTAACCAGATGACAGTGGGCACCTCCAGTATGGAGACTAGGGGGAAAGGTAAGACAAGTAGATAACCAGATAGTGGCTACATTTAGTATGGAGACTGGGGGAAAGGTAAGACGAGTAGTTAACCAGATAGTGGCTACATTTAGTATGGAGACTGGGGGAAAGGTAAGACAAGTAGTTAACCAGATCACAGTGGATAACTTCAGTATGGAGACTTGAGGGAAAGGTAAGACAAGTAGTTAACCAGATAGTGGCTACATTTAGTATGGAGACTGGGTGAAAGGTAAGACAAGTAGTTAACCAGTTGACAGTGGATAACTTCAGTATAGAGACTTGAGGGAAATGTAAGACAAGTAGTTAACTAGATGACAGTGGGTACCTTTAGTATAGAGGTAAGACAAGTAGTACCTTTCATTGCCAACAACACCAACAAATGAGAATATGTTGCAGAATTGTTACTGCCCACTCCAAGCTCAGAAATTCAAAGGCTGAGCAGGACTGGTGTGGAAGCTCCACATTAACATCCATCATGATGAACGCAGCATCAGCCAGACTTTGGGCCACAGCTGTAATCCTTAGAGATGCTTCAAATGTAACCAGTTTGAGACTTGTTCCCGGGCTTGTGACCTCAGCTCCCACGTAGTATACGATTATACCAGTTGTTATTTGTTGCCTTTTATTCAAAATTTCTTGTGACACAATCAGGGAAAGAGAACTCAAGAGAGCATTGCTTCTGCCAGTTTTGTTCCTGAAAGCTAGTGTTTCTTAACACCTACTTACTGTTTGTTTGGTTCTGTTGTTTTCTGGGAGGCAAGACAATACATGTTTTTGCTTAAATCAGTTGAAAATTTAATAGAAAGACTGTTTTGTGAACAAAAGTTATTTACTGATGATCATGATAATGATGTTGATGACGACAACAAAAACAGCAATGTTATTAATAATTTTTCCTTTTTCCAACTCTTTTTTAGGAAATTTATGAACTGGTTCAAGTTTAGAAAAGTCAAGGAACTAGAGGAAAAGAAGAAAGAGAAAGTGGCATCCTGGGAGAAAGATTATGTCATGGAGAGTATGCCAAACTTGGGACTCTTTGATGAGTACTTGGAGATGGGTAGAGAATTCTTATTTGATTTCACAAATCCTCTCACTTGTAGTGTGCTCATGTATATTCTTTCTTTTTCAACACTCAGGTGTAGAGATAACTTATAATAGCCTCATCCTTCATGTTCACCGTAAGACGGGCCTGCGTGCCCAATTTGTGACCCTTTGAAAATAAAGTTTGTTCGTTCGTTCGTTCACCGGCTGTAAAGTCTGGTAGAAAGTTATAATTGTTCACTCACTTCTGGGTTTTACTCTTGTTCTATGAGTTTTTTTTTTATTTTACATATGTGGCTAATTTGTGTGCAGACTGTTGGTTTTTTTTCCTCCGAGGCAGAAACAGTCCATGCTTTTAAGGTGGCAGTGGATCTATTTTCCCTCCACAGTGGGTCTATTTTCCCTCCACAGTGGGTCTATTTTCCCTCCGCAGTGGGTCTATTTTCTCTCCACAGTGGGTCTATTTTCCCTCTACAGTGGGTCTATTTTCCCTCCACGGTGGGTCTATTTTCCCTCCACAGTGGGTCTATTTTTTCTCTACAGTGGGTCTATTTTCCCTCCACAGTGGGTCTACTTTTCCCTCCACAGTGGATCTATTTTCACTCCACAGTGGGTCTATTTTCCCTCTACAGTGGGTATATTTTCCCTCCACATTGGGTCTATTTTCCCTCCATAATGGGTGCCTGGATCCCAGAGGGGGATCTTGTAATCTTGTGTTATCTAGTTTTTAATCGTGGACAATAGAGGAAACCCTTTCTAGTATAAACAATTTGCTGGTGTATTCTGGGAGCTGCTGTGTGTAGTGGCTAGATGCTCCACTCCAGCCCAAAGGTCTTTGGTTCAAATCCAGTGTAAAATGGGTACCAGATAGTGTTGGGAAGTAAAGGCACATCAGCTAATGTGTGCTGATAGGTCCAGCATCATACACCAGATGCACTCACTACTTGTGTAAAAAGGGACCTTCACTCTGAAATATACACTCAGACTGTTTTGATTACAATCTGCAAAAACATATCAACATGTGATGTGTGTGTGTGTGTTTTTAAGTTAGATATAATGGTTGTAGGAATGTACTTATAATGTTCTCTTCAGCAACAACAAAAAAACAACATCCTGACTCACGTGAATGCTGGTCCAGATAGAAATTGGGAGCTGCCATGGTGTAGCAGCTACTTCTCACCTGCAGATCCAGAAGTCATGGGTTCAAATCTGGATGGCGCTGGACTTTTTTTTTTTTCTAAACATAACCTTGACTCTCAGGTTGACCCAGCCTTAAATGGGTACCATTAAAAGTCCTAGGCTGGCTGGATGTTGACCACATCACCCACTGAGTGCCGATTGGTTGATAAAATATAGGTCTAGCCCTATATGCCCAATACACCTGACACCTAGACACTTCAGCCAATGTTGTTCAAGCCGTTGGCCCTAATAATAAATATCTGGAAGTGTAGGGTAACAACTCTGAACACCTTGATTAAGTTGTGAAAGTAAAAAGAAACTTGCAAGCATTCTTTGATGCTGTGTGAATTTAGTATACAGATTTTTTTTTTTCGCTTAAGTGTCCTGTGCCCCGCCGCCCCCCCCCCCCCCCCCCAGATTCTTTCTGTGTCTCTCTGTTTTTCTCTCTCTCTCTCTCCCCTCCCCCCCCCCCTCTCTCTCTCTCTCGCCTGTGTATGTGTGTACATCTGAATGTTTTGTATGTGATAGAGAATGTCGGACATCACTTGCATACAGTGTACCAATGTTATCTTATCCTCCAGTAATACAATACGGCTTTGTGACAATTTTTGTGGCTGCCTTCCCTCTGGCGCCGCTGTTTGCTCTCCTCAACAACATCATCGAGATCAGACTGGACGCCTACAAGTTCATCACTCAGTGGAGAAGACCACTCGCCATGAAAGCTCAGGATATTGGTAAATACCAGAGTTTCTTTTTGTGTTGTACTTCTGTTTTTGTGACACTGTGGCTACTCTCATTCTTTCTTCTTTTGTAATCATCATTGTCCCATAACTCCGCATGTCGTTGGGTCACCAGCTGCAGCTGACTGTCTGATCAGCTGCCTCCACCTTCAATGGTCAGATGTAGTGGACTTCATGGTTGCATGCCTAACGTCTGTCCATTCAGTCAAGTTCTGTATTTAGATCTTTCTTGGTATGTCTCTTTTCTTCTTTCCCTCTACTGGGCCCTGTAGTATTGTTTTTGAGAGGACGTTAGATCTTATTACATTTCCATGCCACTGCATTTTCTTCACTGTTGTTAAAAAACTTTCATAGCTACCAGTGTCTTCTGTTGTCAGTACCTGCTTTGTGTCATTAGGCACCACATATGAACAGATAACAAATCCAGGCTATGGCATGCTCAATTAATTGCCTAGTATACTCTGATGCTTGGGCGTCTTGAGATGTCAGTGACTCCTTCAATCCATATTTTCTAGATCTCCCTCTGCCTCTTAGTATTTCCATTTTCACACTGGACACTTTCCCTTCCAGTACCGCTACGTTTACTTCCACCAGCTGGTTGAACCATTTCTTCTCAACACTCATTTTGATAAAGTAACAGTCTTGTAAGTGGTGTGAAACCAGATCAAGTAAGTAAGTAAGTAGATTTTACCCCGTCAGCACATCACACAGAGCGATAAACACCCGGTGACACAAAGTGCCACCATGCGGATGAGGATCACCCGTGGAGAGGTCCCAGCTGACTGACTGACTCTCTACCCCACCAGGACATCACACAGAGCGATAAACACCCGGTGACACAAAGTGCCACCATGTGGATGAGGATCACCCTGGAGAGGTCCCAGAAACCGCGTTCAGACAATTAGCCACATTTATGGCCTGCCTATATTGTGGCCCCTGGCAAAAGCCATGGTGGGGCTTCAAAGAACAAAAAATTTCGTCCTAAAAAGGACGTAAGGATTAGACTACTAAGGTCCTAGCTCAACATGGATTGCTGATAATAAATTTATAGAACCATTAAAAAAAAATTTGTAATATATTAATTTAACACGAAATATCTATAAGTGTTTTATGAAAATATTGACTACATCTGTCTGCACCACACTTATACGAACACATTGTGCTGCTAATAGAATTGTGACTTCTCTCATTTCAGGGATCTGGTTTGGTATTCTACGAGGCATCTCTCAAGTTGCAATAATGACTAATGTGAGTTATCTCCCTGTTCCTGTTCTTATTTTACTGAAAGTTTTAAAAAAAACAAAAACATTTGAGTTTTCTTCATTTTGCAATAACACAAAGAAAACAAAATGGAGCACTTTCGAGAGGCACAAAATTGGGGAAAACATGAAGGGAAAAGACCAAGGACAGTCTCAGTAATACAAGCATGCAAAAGTCTACTAATGCAGTCATCATCTTGTTGTGCCATTGTACATCACATAGAGCTTGCAGCTTATTCATCGATTTTTTTCTATCCTAGGAAACTGTTTCAAAATCATGTATGGAATCTAGAACCTTCTCGCATCAACATTTTTATGTTTTCTTTTAGAAGTCCTTGTCAATACAAAAACATTATTGTGATGATGTGTTTTGAGTGTGAAGATCATGCTAAGAAGGCTCATCACACTTAATTCAAACTACATTGACCCCATCACGACTGTCCTTTTCCAACTATGGTACACAACTGACCACGAGTCAACCTCGGACTTTCCTTATTTTACTTTTCCAGCCCCAAGTATCTCGTGCAGTTGTTTGTCGCACGTTTTTTTTTTTTTTTGCTTCAGTAGCTGTGAGTGTGGAGAATGCAAAGCAGGGTCATCCTCATGCAAAGCACATCATCACAATTATATTCAATCGTAAAACCAGATAATTAACAAGGAAAGGGAATTAGCAACAGTCTCAACAACTAGCCTGTGACTGAAATACTGATGATGATGACGATGATGACAATAAGCGTGATGTTCTCATAATCTCACTTTGCCATCCAATAATTGTTTACTGCAAGGAAACCAGGTTTTGCTACAAACAATTTATCTAGTTCAACTTTTGGTCAATTCCCTGGCGCCCTGCTAACTGTCCAGGACTGCCACTGTTTGAGACCCTCAGCTTCTGACACCCTCAAACTAACCCTGTTGCCACATCTGTCTCCTCACCCTCGAATCTCATAACGTAAACTGAAAGAACAAGCGTCATGTTCAGATGTTGACACTAAGATGGCTGCTGCATCCAAGGACCAAGCAAGAATGGGTTGGATCAATGTGGTAGGATGAAGATAACAATTAACAATTTGTTGCTAATTAAATGTTTGTTTTCACATGTGTCTCAGTATTTTGACATTGATCTTCTCAGGTACACATGTCTCAGTGTTTTGACATTGATCTTCTCACGTACACATGTGTCTCAGTGTTTTGACATTGATCTTCCCATGTACACATGTGTCTCAGTATTTTGACGTTGATCTTCTCACGTACACATGTGTATTAGTATTTTGTCATTGATATTCTCATGTACACATGTGTCTCAGAATTTTGACATTGATCTTCTCATGTACACATGGGATTCTTGTGTGTATTATGATTCTTACACTGGGGTAGATAAATGTAAATGGGATGCTTGGTTCTTAGCAAGCATGGTGTCAAAATTTGTCTAGTCAACTAAGGACCCTATTAACTGTGGGATGATGTTTATGTTGAAGGGGGAAACTGAGCACCTATGGATGTGTCTGGAGTGTGATGAATATACCCCAATTTTATAACTTGAATGATGTACTTACATTTCCCCAGGCGCTGATCATTGCCTTTACGTCTGACTTTATCCCAAAACTGGTGTACATGTACGCATACAACGACAATGAAACCCTTAATGGTTATGTCAACTTCAGCCTGTCTGTGTTCAACGTCTCAGACTTTGAGAAGGATAGCCGACCTGCTGACCTAAAAGTTAATGAATTTGGAAATGTTACAGAATGCAGGTAGGCAGTCATGGAGCTTTCAGTGTGTTAGTTCTGTTTTCTTTTCATGACACTGTGGAGCTTTCAGTGTGTTAGTTCTGTTTTCTCTTCATGACACTGTGGAGCTTTTAGTGTGTTAGTTCTGTTTTCTCTTCATGACACTGTGGAGCTTTCAGTGTGTTAGTTCTGTTTTCTCTTCATGACACTGTGGAGCTTTCAGTGTGTTAGTTCTGTTTTCTTTTCATGACACTGTGGAGCTTTCAGTGTGTTAGTTTTGTTTTCTCTTCATGACATTATGAACCAAATTACTGGCTGTTGTCAGGTCTTATTAGAAAATTTTACATTCAGTATTTTGTCATTTCTTCCTGAACGGTCTGTCACTCATAACATTGTCAAAATCAACACAAAATTGTCTCTACTACACTGCCTGCGGTCAACGTCAAGCCTGGTATGTCAAGATGATTAAACTCTGTTCACAGTCCATAACCTGCAAACATTCTATGTGTAGAGGAAACCAGTTTTAGTTTCTCACAATAAAATATGCACAACTGTGTCAAGGTTTCTAAGAAATATCTATTCTTATCTTTTGGTTGCAAATCATACACAAATAAAACAGGACAGGTGATGCTACAACAAGATGAAAAAATACATCTGACCTATTATAGACTGGATCTACCTGAGTTCGCTTTTGAAAATAAAAAATTTTAAAAAATCCCAAAATTACTCGAAGGTACTTTTATAAATCCATTTTTTTTTTTTTTTAAATAGGCCATTCAAAACGGTAGTGGTCATCACATCTACCCACATCCTTCTGTCTCACGTACTGCCAATTAGTATTTGTATTTTTTACAACTGTTCCTTCATTCCAGGATGGCTGAGATGATTTATTTATTTGTTCTCTCCTTGCTTTTCATCCCTTCCAGCTTTCCCATTGCAGGAAATAGTACAGTGACCCCTTTCTTAGGTTGCACACTAATGTTGTGACCTTGCTAATTATAATATGGACAAATAGAGCTGAAAGATGATTGTATTAGTAGGAAAATAGACACACAGCTAATGCTAGGCAGTTTTTTGCTTAGAAGTGAGTTGAACGGGGAACCTAAGACAAAGAATCGATGGTGAGTGCGTGTTGTCCCTTCTGGTTACAGGAACCAGTTCTTTTGGCAGGTAAAAGACCACTAATTAATGCTAGAATTGGATGTTCTGGGCCCAAAAGTTTAGATATCACAGCCTACCTGTAAACCACAAAACAATATGCTAACCACAGTTTTATGGGTGAAAGGAGAAGAAGAAACATCAGGTACTCAAGCCGCACTACAAGGCTTTTAGTAACTTCAGAAATGTGTGAGCTACATTATGTGGAGCATGGCACACTCATAGTGAACATTGTTTCAATATTTCTGTTACAGATATCGAGACTATAGAAATCCGCCTGGTTCACCGGATGCTTACGAGTTTACCATTGTCTACTGGCATATTTTAGCGGCCAGACTTGCTTTCATTATATTTTTTGTGGTGAGTCATCATCATCATCATTACTATCATCACCACGACTGTCATTATCATCATCATCAAGTAACAGGTACCTTGCAAATGTGGTTTTCATAAAAGTTCCTCTGTTCATCCATTATCAATTCGTTTCTGGCGTAATTTCCGTGCCAAGGTACCTCCATTGCCCAGTATGCTTTGTGACAGACTGATAATGCACTTTTCATTTGCTGAAATTGAATGTGCTGGGCCGAAAGACTTAGACATCACAGCCGAGCTTTAAACAACAAAATCTGCCAACCACTTTTTTTAAGGTTGAATGCAAGAGAGGTTTAAAGTTATTGCAACATAGTTTTAATTTAATTGTCACTATTTATTGCAGTGCAGCTAAGTTACTTTCTCCTAGCAGCCTAAAGTTGTACTTGCAAAAAAAAAAGAAGGCTTGCTGGTTTGCAAAAAATTGTTTGCATTTGTATAACGTCCTGGGCACTCATATCTCCACTAAAAGTTAACATCGTCATCAACGCCCAGGAGATAATACTTTGCGGAAGGTCGCTCTCATCATAGCTGCTGTATAGACTTTAGATCTAAACTAGTTCCCCTACTTTATCATGCACTTGGTGTCTCTAATTTTCTCTCCACTTTTGTATTTGTCAACCCTTTAGTCAAGAATCATTATTTCCAGAATCTACCAAGAATCAGTAATTTTTCTCTCTAAGCAGCTGCTAGCTCAGTTGGCAGAGCATGAGACTCTTAATCTCATGGTCGTGGGTTCGTGTCCCATGTTGGGCGATACTTTTGGGGTGTCTCTGTGGCAAAGTGGTCAAGCCGCTCTGAAGGTCAAGGTTCATTTCACGGCTAAGCACTTCAGTTCGTGAGTGCAATTTTCATGGAGATCCCTGGAGGTTGTCACTGGAGCTACAGAGTTCGTGCTGTGAGGCACTCTCGGCAGTCAGCTAGCAGAGAGAGATAGAGCCATATGGGATAAAAACCCAGTGCAATAAAGTCGATCCTTTTGACTTTAACCTCTATACCACTGCATCCTGTAATAAACATTTTTTTTTTCAAGAAATTATTTGAGAATTTCCATAAATTGGAATTGTCCATCCTATCTCATTGTGTCATAATAAAGCATATGGACAGCATTTGTCTTGAGACGCTTTCTCTTTGTGTGGTCGGGAACCTTTGACAACAGTCCCCCACATGAAGAAGTGTGTGGCCGGCAACTTTTGCCAACAGTCCCTCACATAAAGAAGTGTGTGCAGTTCCAACATGGAGTTAGGGTTTCAAATCTCCAGGTAAGTAATTTTTGTTTGTATTCTCGGCCACAGGTCAGAGACTTTTGTTGTAAACAGACCTCGTACACACCTGTTAGTGGCTAAACAAATTTCATTTATTTCAGTTGACGGTCCAGCTGTCTATTTGGGCAATAGCTTTCATTGTGCCAGATGTTCCTAGAATTGTCAAGCTTCAGATGTTGAGAGAAAAATACCTGGCCACAGAGGCCGTTATAGAGGCTGAACATCTGCGAGTCGAGGACGTGGCCAATATCTTTAGCAATGAAGCCAGGAAACGACAGCTTGATCGATTTCAGTCTGGTTCAGGAGTAGGGCCCAAACTAGATGATAAATCGCAACCGCTTTACTAAGTAAGCAAATATTTGTTTATAAGATAGCTAATTATTTAATAGAGGGGTGTCAACAAATGAACTGTAATTAATAGAGGGGTGTCAACAAATGAACTGATACACAGAGTTGCTAATCGCAGATTGTGGAGAGGTATAATCCCCCAGGCCAGTCAACAAGGCACTTAAGGTTGATAAATGTTTTACATTACCACCCCCCCCCCCCCCCCCCCCCCCCCCAATTACATGAAGGAATTATAAAATAATATTTAAACAAATAATGGATCTACAGGTCTTGAACATTTGACAGATTTACATAATATAATAGCTAAGGCCCTCATAGTTTTTTTCAAATTTTAAGGCAAACAGAAGAAATAGAGAATACTGAAGGGCAAGGAAAGTAGGATAACAAAGACAAAACATGAATAAATTAGATGTGTGCAAGTCTATAGATGAAGGGCATGCAATTACAGAAGAATAAAAGAACACAACATATAATTAGCATGAAAAAGACATGCACATAAAGGAAAAATAGGGAAATTTCTTCAGAACAGTTATCATTTTCTTTTCCATTGAAGTATGTAGAGATCCACAAGGCAGATAATTATATAATGATCGTAACCTGCTCAATATCAATGCAACAGACATGGAACACAAAAGTTGTACATTTTCATTTACACTGAGATAACTTTTGGGATGAAACCTGTTTGCAGTAGCAAAATCATGTGGGACCAGTCATTGAAACAATTTTCCTAATATAGCATTGCCATGAACAGTTCAATTTCCTTCACTGATTTTTGTGTATAAAGTATTATTGAACGTGTATTCATCAAACAACTTGTGGATGCTACAATCATTTTGTAACATTGAGTCTCAGAAGTCATTACATTTTTGTCTATGTGGGATTTTGTATGACTATTTTTTTAATTTTTTTATACGTCTGCCTTGTGCTCTCGAGGTTGGGGGACTGAATTTTGGTCTGCCCTTCAGTGCGTTTGTTTTTAATCCCTAGGGGTCCTGACTAATGACGTTTGTTTTTAATCCCTAGGGGTCCTGACTAATGACGTTTGTTTTTAATCCCTAGGGGTCCTGACTAATGACGTTTGTTTTTAATCCCTAGGGGTCCTGACTAATGATGTTTGTTTTTAATCCCTAGGGATCCTGACTATTGACGTTTGTTTTTAATCCCTAGGGGTCTTGACTAATGACCCCTAGTTTTGTGCTTTGTCCAACACTCTTATTATTCAAAAAATGAATCTGCAGAGAGAGACTGAGCAGTATGGGGGAAAACCTGATGCAATGAAGTCGATCTTCTCACGCTTTAACACTCCTCTGTATGTGGGTCAAATTGATCCATGTGGATATAATAAGTTCCATTATAAAATATAGGGTTTATTTTTGAAATATTATATAACATTAAAATGTTTTTTTCTTCTTGTGACTTCTGTAAAGAGTTTAAGTTGTCTGCCTAAATTTGTTATTTGCTGATTATAACATCAAATGATCTGTTAAATTGAGCTGAGTCAAGAAGTGACATCAAAGCACTCGGGGCATTCCCATGCATGCTCCATCCTCATCTTCAGCAGCCAGCACAGAGTTCTAATGCTGTTGGTACCAGTAAAATGATCTGTTTTTACTTGTTCACCCTTTCTATCCCTCGTAATTGTTTTTTAAAGTAATACATTTGGTTCCATCTGTTGTTAAAATTTTCAGCATCAAAGACAAACACAATTTTAAAATCCCTTCATCAACTGGGATTCAAACACATAACCACCGAGCTGTAAGGCAGGCCACTTCACTGTGGTGGCTCCCATGTTACAGTAATATGTTGCAGAATAATTTTGTTTCACTTTATTTTATTTTACCACACACTGATTCATTCTGCTCGACAAAACAAATTTTAATTCACCTGAATTTATTTATAAACTAATTTTAAAATTTTTTTTATTCCATGCCGGCTGTAAAATTCACTTTCACACTCAATTTACTATATCTAGTTTTTTTTTTTTTTTTTAAATGTATATTTATGTTAATGTGTACTAAATTTTATACGTTGTTTGTGACATTTCCCAAGATCAATATGTAACCTTGACATTTCCTTTTTTAATGGCTGTGGGTTTTATCCTCAAATGCGATCTTGTACAATCTTCTTTATACTGATGTAATTTAATGATTAATGTTTCTTGTTTCAATTCTGTGAGCAACCTGTGATGTAAAGTTTTTAATTGATTGAATTGTTATTCCACATGTATTCTTCATTTGAATGTGATACTATTCAAATTATTTCTTTCATTTTGAATGACCACACCTACAAGTTTGGTCATGTTTCCTCCACATATTTTTCGGCTTTTGACTGTCAACACTCCAACATAATGTTAAAAACAACATTTGAACAAATAATTAATATTTCCCGATCCACTTTCAACTGATTTTTGTTTGTTTTATTTTTCAAGTTATTCTTACGATACCGTGCCATATGATCTTGGTTGTCATGTTTATTCACAGCCTTCTGTCTCCAGTACTGTTGTATCTGCTCTGATACAAAACGTGATGTCAAGTCTAGTATTTATATTGCCTTCCTTCCTCAGTCTATCTACATATCTAGTTTTGTTTATGCTTCTTCTTCTTCTTCTTCACGTTCACTGGCTGTTAACTCTGGCAGAAAGTTCTGGTTTTTTTTTCTGTCTCTGGACTATTTTATTGGCTTATTTGTGTGAAGTTGGCTTTTCCTAGCCGCTTGGGCAGATACACTTCGAATTCAAAAGAAGCACCCAGTTAATTTACTCCTGTAACATGCTTGTTGGGGAGTCAGTAGGTCTGTTCTTGTTTTCCCCACAATAGGGCCCAGGAACTCAGACTGTATGTTTTTTTATAGGATAAGATGAACCTAGAGGCCAGTGGTCAAGTTTTCTTTGAAGGTTATAGGTTTATCTTGGAACTATATTATTCACTTATTCTTTCTGCATTCCTAATGTACCATCCTTTGCTGACTCCATGAACATGATGTATTTTATTTAAGTCTGTCCATAATTTTAAAAAAAAAAAAAAAAAATTCCTAATTTTCCTTCTTCTTCTTTCTGTGGATTCCAGTACAAGGACACTGAAGTTTACTATTAGCAAGTCTTATCAATGACTCCACAATTCAGTTCATAGGCGTGCATTTTGGTCAAAACTTTGTGAGTTCGCCAGCTGACCTGGGGTGGTACACCTCTACTTCACGTTCACCGGCTGTCAACTCCAGTGGAAAGTTCTGGTTGATTGTCCACTTCTGGACTTTGGTCTTGTTCTAGAACTTGAGTTTTGTGTGCACATCCATTTGACAGATCTGACTTATTTGTATGCAGACTGTAAGTTCCTACCCTCTTAGGTAGATGCAGTCCAACTTCAAAGGAGACATCCTAAATTAAAAAAATTAAAAACATGTCACCAAAACCATTACAAACGTAACTCCACCTGGGCTTATACATGTTCTTTAGCAGTGGAGGTCTTGCATCTAAATGGTTTTCATTAAAAAAAATAATGTTAATTTTTCCCTACGTATGCAAACTGATGGACACTCCAACAATTCCACCTGGCAACTAAAAGGTCCATGGCTAAAGGTGCTAGCTGACCAGCCAGAATGTCTTAACTTCAAGTCTGCATAAAGGCAGATTTATTTATAACTGACCTTGGCTCCCATATCGACCCTGCTTAAAATGGCTACCAGGAAATGTCACAGGCAGTAAATGTGGTCAGTGTAATAATGATTACATCAGCGGTTTAGTGCCGCTTGGTCTATAACAAAAATATGGATTTTTTCTGTTCATTCTCCCTGTATTGGTTTTTAATTTGATGCATGTCTTCCACGGATCCATACAGTATAGTTTCCATTGGAATGCCAGCCAGCCCTACCTGTGATCTCTGTACTGCATGTAGAGAAAATGGACCCCCCAATCTGGAATTTTCTGTACCTTTGAAGTCTGTCTGTGACAGAGTCTCACTTGGAAACCAGAGGGGAAGAGAAAAAAGGGGCGTCCAAAAACAACGTGGAGATGAATGATGGAAAGTAACCTGTGTGCGACATCTCTGACATGGAAAACTGCACTGAAGATTGCACAGAATAGGAAAGCATGGAAAGTCCTCTCTGAAGCCTCATGTGCTACTAGGCATAAAGAGAACTGATGGCTGCAGAGTATGTTGTGTCCAGTATGCAGTCTAAATATAATGGTCTATTTCTGTTTCATGTGAGGAGGTCATTGGGTCTTCCAGCTGTGTCCTGGAGGGCAAATGGTCCACTGGGTTCTTATGGCTGCCTCAAACTCACTTTTAATGTCCTCATAGAAATGTGACTTTAGAACCATGTACTCAGTGGCATGAATAAGGTCTTTCTTTTCTGGAAGCAACTCAACTGTTTATCATAAGATGCACTTTTCTTTTACAGTATGATTATTGTCCTATTAACTGTTCACAAACCATGTTATTATATTGTTAAGCTCACATTCAGCTTGTGATCAAATGTTAAACCTCATACAAATCATGATCAACTGTGCCTTTTCACCAGTGTTTCAATGCAGTTTGTGCCAAACTCGTAAAACATTTGTTTTTGTTGCAGCTTTGTACTCAGTGCTTTATATGTGTAGGACTGTTGTATATGCAAACAGCAGTACTGTAGTAAAATGGTGGTACTCCTGTTTGCTGTCCTACAAAGTCATGCCAGGGAGGTATTTTTGTCTGCAGAGTATGAGCAGTTTTGGGAAACACAGCTTTAGATGCTTACAGATGGTAGTACCCACCAAGTTGAGAACCACTCTATTAGATGCTTACAGCAAGTTCTTACTAGTGGTGGTACCCACCAAGTTGAGAACCACTCTATTAGATGCTTACAGCAAGTTCTTACAAGCGGTGATACTCACCAAGTTGAGAACCACTCTATTAGATGCTTACAGCAAGTTCTTACTAGTGGTGGTACCCACCAAGTTGAGAACCACTCTACTAAATGCTCACAGTGAGTGCTTACAGGTGGTGGCGGTGAAAGGAAGTATCCACCAATTTTGAGAACCACTGTATTAGATGCTTACTGCAAGTTCTTGCTGGAAAAAGTACCTGCTAACTGTTAGAACCACTGTATTAGATCTTTAGAGCAAATTCTTTTTGGGAAAGTATCTGCCAATTTTTAGCACCACTGCATTAGATTTTAGAGCCCATTTTCACTGGGTAAAAGAACTTGACAATTAAAGAACCGCTGAGTTAGAGGGAATTACCTGCCGATTTTAAAAACTTCTGCTTTGGATAATTAGAAGTGATTGCAGCTTTTATACAGGATCATGATGAACTTTTCACAACTGTGCCAGAGACAAGCAATTCAGCCAGAGAGAGAAATTATACTACATATGCAAAATTAAATGCGATAACTGATAGAAAGTAAGCTGCACCTTTTCTTCATCTTGTTTTTGTATCTATAACTATTATATTATACTTGGCAAACAGATGGGTGAAAGCAAGATGTCTCTTCTGGCATAATATATACTTGTGTAGTCTACACCGAGGACTGAGGCTTACATCTCAAGTTTCTTTTGTCCATGACTGTGTCATCAGTTGATTTTAATGTAATAGTATGAATATGTGCAAGAAACACATTTTTGTCACCTATCTCTGTATCATGTGAACGTGAGGTTAATTAAAACATATACGTATCAATTTTTTTAAAATAAAAGTCATATACTGTTGAATTAAGTTGGTGTTATTTCTGAGACACTAAACATACAACAAAACTATATATATAACTAAACATGTTATATAACCATGTGTTAAACTGGCGTCATTCATTGGTACCTTTCCGTCTATCCAGACGATAGTGTTATATTGCGCTATGAGGAGGCATGAGACTCACAGCCCATGGCGATGGTGAGTGTGACTAGCAAGACCCGCCCATGTCAAGAAAAGTCTTCCACAATGATAGCATGGGATTTCAGGACCATTGTTAACAACATTTGTGTTTAATCCGTTTCCTTTCAGACGCTCAGCTCTCATCCTTTCTGCAATCATCTCTTCCTTCATGATATGCCCTTTCCACACAACACGGTCCATGACATTTTGTTCCCACGATTCTGCCTCAATACCTGTATCATTCATGTCCTGCTTGCACACATCTTTATAACGTAGTAGAGGTCAGCCTCAACATCTTCTTCCTGTCTTAAATTCACCATAAAGGATGTCCTTAGGGCCTCTGCCATCCTCCATTCTCCAGGTGTGACCCAGCCAACTGAGCCTTCGTAGACTTTTTAGTACCTCAGTGTTTGTGATTTTGTCCTGCCACTTATTCTTCTTAGGCATCGTATGTGAAAGCTATTAAGCAAATAGTGCTTAGTGCAAATAGGTTGACCAAGTTTCACTGCCATAAAGCAGAGTGATGAGAACACAAGCCTGATAGACAAGGTTTTTTTTTTTAATTGTGAGCTTTCTGTTCTCCCAAACTCTCTTTGTCAGTCTGCTCATTGTTGTTGCTGCCTTACCTATCCTGATGTTGATTTCTTGATCCAGCGATAGTTTACTATTCACTGTGGAACCCAGATAGGTAAAATGGTCTACTGTCTCAAGCTCTTCACCGTCAATATAGATTGTCTGTCATTGACACTTTGCACCATAACCTTTGTCTTCTTTTTGCTGACTGTTAGTCCAAATTCACAGCACACATCAGCAAAGGCAGATAGTAAACATTGCAGCTCCTCCTCTGAGTGGGTGGTTATTGCGGCATCATCTGCAAACAGCAGCTCTCTGATAAGTACCTTTCTTATCCTGGTTTTGGCCTTCAGCCTGCATGCATTGTAAATGCTGCCGTCAGATCGAGAATGGATGAAAATACCACCCTCCTGATCTCGAAAGGCATGTGTCAAAAGAAGTGAAAAGTATATTCCAAAGAGGGTAGGAGCAAGTACACACCCCTGCTTCGCTCCATTTTTGATTAAAAACCTCTCCGATGTTACACCATCAAAGTTGATTGTACCTGTGTGGAACGACTCAATAATGCTCAGTAGAGTAGGTGGACACCCAATCTTCTTCAGTTTTGTTTAACAGACCTTTTCGACTAACCAAATCAAATGCCTGGGTAAGATCAATAAAAGCAACATACTGTGGTTAATTTTGTTTGCGGAATTTTTCCTGCAACTGTCGTAATGAAAATATCATATCAGTGGTAGATGGGTTCCCACGAAAGCCACACTGGAAATCTGGGTAAACACGATCCCCCAGGATCTGGAGTCTTCGCAGAACAATTCTTGCGAGCACTTTTCCAACAGTACACAGCAGTGATATTCTCCTGTAGTTATTGTAGTCACTCTGATCACCCTTGTTCTTGTACATAGTTATGATGTTTGCATCTTTGAAATCTTGTGGAACCTCTCCCTTTTGCCAGCAGTGTTATTAGCTGATGGATGTGTGGGGTGTCTTTCCGACTCTTGATGATTTCAATAGGAATTCCATCTCTGCCTGGGACTTTCGCTGAAGCCAATTTGTCAATAGCATTCCCAACTTCTACAACTGTTGGAAATGTGTCCAGATAGTCAAGAGTTGGTAGCGTCTCCATGGCATTAAGAGCACCATCTGTTAGTTTATTATCAACTGAGTAAAGCTCCAGATAATGTTCCACCCATCTATCTAGCTACTTCTTCTTGTCATTAATAATCTCCCCATTCAAATTCTTTAGCGGTGCACATTTTTTAAAATTGTAGGACTGATGGTGTATAACTGGAGTATACGCTCCACATTTTCTGGTTCCAAGTCTTAATTTCAAACATATATTACATAATTACCATACAGCACATAATTAATCAATTATAATAATTACTGCATACTTAAACAACTCTTAGCCCCTTGAGGCCTCCAGCAAGGGGGCCTGAGCTTTTCCCGGTGCTTCTTTGTGTTGGTGCCCCCTATTGTATGCAAGCTGACTTGTCTTTGATGGCACTTAAACAAGTTTCACTGTGGGTCCTTCTTCATGTCTTCGATGGCAGTTTGTTGAACAAGTTTCACTAAAAGTCCTTCTTCATGTCTTCGATAGCAGTTTGTTGAACAAGTTTCACTGTAGGTCCTTCTTCATGTCTTCAATGGCAGTTTGTTGAACAAGTTTCACTATGGGTCCTTCTTCATGTCTTCAATGGCAGTTTGTTGAACAAGTTTCACTGTAGGTCCTTCTTCATGTCTTCAATGGCAGTTTGTTGAACAAGTTTCACTATAAGTCCTTCTTCATGTCTTCAATGGAAGTTTGTTGAACAAGTTTCACTGTAGGTCCTTCTTCATGTCTTCAATGGCAGTTTGTTGAACAAGTTTCACTGTGGGTCCTTCTTCATGTCTTTGACAGAAGTTTGTTGAACAAGTTTCACTGTAGGTCCTTCTTCATGTCTTCAATGGCAGTTTGTTGAACAAGTTTCACTATAAGTCCTTCTTCATGTCTTCAATGGCAGTTTGTTGAACAAGTTTCACTATGGGTCCTTCTTCATGTCTTCAATGGCAGTTTGTTGAACAAGTTTCACTGTGGGTCCTTCTTCATGTCTTTGACAGAAGTTTGTTGAACAAGTTTCACTGTGGGTCCTTCTTCATGTCTTTGACAGAAGTTTGTTGAACAAGTTTCACTGTAGGTCCTTCTTCATGTCTTCAATGGAAGTTTGTTGAACAAGTTTCACTATAAGTCCTTCTTCATGTCTTCAATGGCAGTTTGTTGAACAAGTTTCACTAAAAGTCCTTCTTCATGTCTTTGACAGAAGTTTGTTGAACAAGTTTCACTATAAGTCCTTCTTCATGTCTTTGACAGAAGTTTGTTGAACAAGTTTCACTAAAAGTCCTTCTTCATGTCTTTGACAGAAGTTTGTTGAACAAGTTTCACTATAAGTCCTTCTTCATGTCTTTGACAGAAGTTTGTTGAACAAGTTTCACTAAAAGTCCTTCTTCATGTCTTCAATGGCAGTTTGTTGAACAAGTTTCACTATAAGTCCTTCTTCATGTCTTCAATGGCAGTTTGTTGAACAAGTTTCACTATGGGTCCTTCTTCATGTCTTCAATGGCAGTTTGTTGAACAAGTTTCACTGTGGGTCCTTCTTCATGTCTTTGACAGAAGTTTGTTGAACAAGTTTCACTGTGGGTCCTTCTTCATGTCTTTGACAGAAGTTTGTTGAACAAGTTTTTCACTATGGGTCCTTCTTCATGTCTTCAATGGCAGATTGTTGAACAAGTTTCACAAGTCCTTCTTCATGTCTTCATGGCAGTTTGTTGGGTCCTTCTTCATGTCTTTGACATGGCAGTTTGTTGAACAAGTTTCACTATGGGTCCTTCTTCATGTCTTCAATGGCAGTTTGTTGTAAAAGTCCTTCTTCATGTCTTCACAGTTTTTGTTGAACAAGTTTCACTGTGGGTCCTTCTTCATGTCTTCAATGGCAGTTTGTTGAACAAGTTTCACTATGGGTCCTTCTTCATGTCTTTGACAGAAGTTTGTTGAACAAGTTTCACTATGGGTCCTTCTCCATGTCTTCAATGGCAGATTGTTGAACAAGTTTCACTATGGGTCCTTCTTCATGTCTTTGACAGAAGTTTGTTGAACAAGTTTCACTATGGGTCCTTCTTCATGTCTTCAATGGCAGTTTGTTGAACAAGTTTCACTGTAGGTCCTTCTTCATGTCTTTAATGGCAGTTTGTTGAACAAGTTTCACTATAAGTCCTTCTTCATGTCTTCAATGGAAGTTTGTTGAACAAGTTTCACTGTAGGTCCTTCTTCATGTCTTCAATGGCAGTTTGTTGAACAAGTTTCACTATGGGTCCTTCTTCATGTCTTCAATGGCAGTTTGTTGAACAACAACTATGGGTCCTTCTTCACAATGGCAGTTTGTTGGTCACTGTAGGTCCTTCTTCATGTCTTCAATGGCAGTTTGTTGAACAAGTTTCACTATAAGTCCTTATTCATGTCTTCAATGGCAGTTTGTTGAACAGTTTCACGAGGGGTTTGTTGAACAAGTTTCACTATGGGTCCATTCTTCAATGTGAAACAAGTCTTCTTCAATGGCAGTTTGTTGAACAAGTTTCACTATGGGTCCTTCTTCATGTCTTCAATGGCAGTTTGTTGAACAAGTTTCACTGTGGCTCCTTCGTTATGTCTCTCACCAAGGAAAGCAATGGCACCATGCCCATGTCTCAGCTGTAAATGGAGGACTACTGTTTGACTTGTATGGCATTTAGAAAAGAAAAAGGGCTGTTGGATTTGAAGGTTTGAGAATGCGTGTATGAGCTCCCCTATCACCTCTAATCGTACTCAAGCAATTTTAGTGCACCACTTCAGTCAGATCTTGTGTGGTGGCATGTCAGAATGTGACATGATTATGTGAAGAAGTGTTTCTTAATAAACTTTTCTCAACCCCTGCGCCAGTCAGTTTCAACTACATAATGTCCTTCCATACTGTTTTCAGACAGGAGTCAATAGTAAGAAAAAGGTCAAGGACTTATTTTGGCACTGATGCACAGGTCATATGACTGTCACAGACTTGTGGGTGACCTTGATGGTCCATCTATACTTTACGCAGACTGAACCTGAACACACATGTGGAAATCAAAGCCTGTGGTGGGCGGCCAAGTGTGACAAACAGGACTTGCTAAAAGACCATGTTAAAAGTTTACAAGAAAAACAAAAAGTCCTCTAATGTACATTATGGGTATTCTGACAACACCCTGGTCAAAGCTCCTCTTGCATACAAAAAAAAAACAATGGCACATAATTTCTAATTCATAACTTTATTACACAAAGGTTAAGCCTGGTCAATCAAACACCTCTCAGACATACTCAACTAACAAATTTGCCCTCAAAACAGAAAATTCAGCAAGCAAATGTTTCAAAAGAACATCAATATGACAAACTGTTTTCTGCTTTTGTACGACTGATGAGATCAGAATAGAACATGCAATCAATCGGGCACAGCCTCCATAATGAAAGTTGGCCTAATTTTCTCCACACTGGCTGTGTGTCATCTTTGGTTGTACCTTTGTGACAGATCACTGTTCTATCTTTTGATGTTATTCTCTCATGTGTATATGTATGTTACAAATGTTCACTTTTTTTTCTAATTAGAGTAAGTCTGCCTGTATATTATCTCTACTTCCATTCAACTCTTTTTGTGTATACAGTTTTCTTTCTCTGTCATTTCCCATTTTTTCTATGAGCCCCAACCATTGCAGTCGATGAGTCCTTTTGATGCCACAAGTGATCAGTGGTGATGAAAACAGTTTATGAATTACACTGTTGCTGCTCACTCACCATTCTTCACTGTTTGCATCATTCCAAAGATTCATTGTAAGACTAGACTGTCAGCACTGCAACATGACATCCTAAAACCCATAACTAAAATGCATCTACCATTTCTGAATCACTTGTTCAGTCAGTAGCTTGCCAACATTTGACATTCAGCGTTAAGAAAACTAGAATAAATCATACAAACAGAAGACAGGGCCCAGGAAAACCATGCAATATGAAAACCGACCTCAAACTGGTGACTGAGGTGCACCAAAGAAAACTGCGGAGCGTGTCTTAGGGATTGTCCCCGATTCTACCAGTCAGAGAGAAGAACTGTGACCGACAGAAGCCTCACTACAAGACAAACTATGAGGATTGATGGACTACAGCATACCATCCTGTTTATGACTCATACTGGAACAGACACACAGCAAACGACCATTAAAGAAAAAAATTGCCCTCAAAGAGGATTTCCAAGGTGTGAGTACATGTGAACTGGAAATTGTGTCAGCCTACAACAGAAGAAAACACATATATATTGTTATATTGTGCTATGAGGAGGCGTCGAACTCAAAGTACACAGCAATAGCGAGTGACTATCTAAAATTATTGACGGGTTCAAAGTATACTCATACCAAATGTATAATATTCTGTTTGCTGGCTAATACAAGACAAGACGAGAGCCAATACCATGTGACACATCTCTTGTAAAGAGATTTAATGAGGTCAACAATTAACAGATATAATGTCCAAGTGATTACTCAGCTGCTACAGCTCTACATGAATGAACTATTACAATCCCACATCACTACACTGTGATGATCTTTAATTATTACAATCTCCCATCACAACATTGTGATGATCTTCACTGAAAATATTAACAGGCCAGCAAAACATTTTACCATAACAGTAAAATATTAACCGGAATGGGAAAACAAGATTGCTGGCCCACCTAGTCAGACACACAAACAAACAGACAGACTGGGCTAACTCTTGACGAAAAAATACAACAAGGCATAATTAATTTATATTTAAAAAAATCTTTTTTGTTAAAACAAAAGCAATGTAACAAAAACAGTTAAGATAACCGGTTGGACTCTCTCTGTAACCGTTGGCTGTAGACTCTGGAGACTAAGTTCCATGTGTCCATGTATCTGTCCATACACATAGCAATGCATTTCTGAGGAACAGATTCATTCAACAAAGATGTCAGTTACAGGCGGCCAACATTTCAACAATGAGAATGACATGACACTGGAGCTTTTAATGCGTGGTAACAGAAAAACAGAAAACAGTAAAAGAAGGAAAATAATAGGGGGGGGGGGGGATAACATTAGAAAAATGGGACTGAGCATGTAGTTGAAGTTCAAGGTTCATTACAAATAACCTTCAGAACTGAGATGTTATGTGCCATCACCTGCCTGCAGTTCATGAAGCATGAGTGCGCATTAATATCCATATGTTGACGGGACGAGAGCGGATGTCTGAGCCACTTAAAGCTGTGAAAAACATGTAAGGCTTAAAATTCACGGGTAAACTGTTGCAGCCTGGGTTCTGCAAGGGAAACGGAGCCCTACGAGGAACTGACCACAGGTGGGAAAAACCCAGTGGCCGACTGATTCAGTAGCTGTCAGTCAGCAAAGTAATTCGGATGCATGGTAGTGATGTGTGGCAAAATCTCTACACCTGGGGTTCCTAATTAGCTCAAACAGTACATGTCGAGATAAGAGACCCAACAATAAGAGTGACCTCCCTTCCCAATGATGCCTCGATCTGGTGTAGCCTCTCTTCTATGTCGCAGGGGTTTCAGGCATACTGAGTCGTGTTTTACTCATTGTCGTCACCGGTGTCAACAAGTGAATCCTTTATAACTGAAGTATAATTTCAACAACGATCAAACGTGACGGCCTGTTTTTACCAGGGCAGCCGTAAAGACTTTGAGAGGGGAATGAGAGCTCTGCAGCAGTACCTCAGGCAGTCATATTTGATCGATGTTGAAATTGTACTTCAGTTATAAAAGATTCATTTATGTAATTGTTACCCTAGTATGCACCTGATGAGATACAGCGAAATATGGCAGGCAATAAATTGTGCAATCTATTGTTTGGGTCTCTTTGTTCAAATTTACAACGGGGAAACATTGTTCTGAATTATGGCAGATTGTCAAAAGTTGCACTTACTTGTTCAGAGTTATCTAGAGTTGTCCCAGGTTTAACTATACACTTCTTGTAGCACTTTTCAGACATTCTCTGTAAGAAAGAATTGTGAACAGTTACCTTCAAGCAAACAAACTTCTTCAACATCAAGTAATTCATACATTTATTCTCTATACATTGAATCAAATAACAACCTGTTCTAAAAACACAGCCCACTGTGGTGTAATCATTAGATGCTCGCCTGCAAATCCTAAGGCTTTTGGTTCACATCCAACTTTTTCACAGGGTGACCCAACAGTAACCCTTTCGCAGCTACATTCCCGGCCGTAGCTGTCTGCCCTGTGCTAAGCAATGTGGGGAAAAAAGTCTCTGCTGTGCGCAATACTTTTCTATCCTCTAAATACAAAGGATGCGTCGGCGGTGAGGGCTATAATTTGTACACCCAAAATTTTTACCCTGTTAAGTTGTGTGGTTGGCACGAGTGGTGACAAGTCAAAGGCACGATGGTGCCCCACAAACTTGACCAATGAAGCTACCACCCCGCTGGGGGTGGTGGTGGGGGGGGGGGGGGGGGGGGGGGGGGGGGGGGGGGGGGGGGGGGGGAGAGAGAGTTAGGAATTAATGGGAAGAACTGTTCCCAGTCCGTATCCTATAAAATTTGATTGACAAACCTACCATGGCTCCAACTTTAATCATAGTTATTTTGAGTCACCATGTTATTACACACACACACAAATTATTATAATACTCAAGACATCCGTTGCTGAAAAGTAGCAAGAACTGAAAGGAAATTTACAATTTAAAAAAAAGTTGGGGATGAACACACGACCATCCGATTCAAAGGCGGATGTGATACCAACTACACTAGACTATCGCTTGACGCAATGTACTGTGTGAATGATTATAATGAATTATGTGAGCAGACTTTCAATAATGTGTCTAATTTTGTAGTCTATTGCTGCCTGCATGAGCACTGTTGTCTGAGAAATGTAACATTCTCAAAAATAGTAAAAACCTGTCCCTCAACATTATTTCACAGGAGTTTTTAATCAAAAGGTCTTTGCTCCAGTACTAATTTATTTTGAGTTTCATTGTTCTAAGCATTAGCAGACAGACGGGGGAAAGTTCGTCCGAATCTGTTTCTGTCCATCGGGAAAGACGAGAACTTGTAGTGACAGGTGCCTTCTCAATTACTTCCTTGCAGAACCTGTTAGTTTCTTCTGCGATAAAACTCATTAGTAATTCCGTGATAAAAAATATTTAAAAATTTTAAAAATCAAGCACTGAACTGTTTGAATTTACAGTAGCAGAAATACAGCTAGAGCTGGAGTCATCAAAATAATGCACTACTGGTATCAAATCATCGGTTTACCAAGACAACAGATCAATTTTTTTGCCGTTTTGATGGCGCTTCATTGTCGCTGCTCTCTGATTCTGATGATGAGGACGTCGGACAGGCAAACAGCTTTTTCTTAGACACGCCGGTCTGAGCCGTCGCTATCACTTCTTGACAGAAACTCCATCGATTCTTCATCAACTTTAACAAGTTTTCTTGCCATTTAGTATTAACGAAGTGTAGAATAATCCAAAAACACAAATATATCTCAGGGCACAAAATACACAGATCACCGACCACGCTGTCACGGTAAACAAAGCGATGGGCTAACGTGGAATGCAGTAAACACACCTTAAATGCATGTGCTAGTGCTTTTAATCATATGTAAATGGGGCAGTTGAATCTAAATATAGCTAATGTATATTGCCCTTTGGCCCCTGAGACAAGAGGTCACAGAAATCTGTAAGGAAAGTTCAAAAACGGATTGGTACGTCCATAGCACTAGGGGGTCAAGAAAAAAAAATAACGTCCAAAGACGGGCGTAGCAGCGTACGGAAAAACGGGAAAAGACCCCATAGCAGCGAAAGGGTTAAATAGGTATAGGCCGCGTGAGCGGCGCGGGGAGGATACTCTCGGCGTTGGCGGAAGTCGCTGGAAGTGCACAATTCACATGTGACTGAGACCCTGTTAGGGTATATTTTCCGCCTCGATAATTTAGGACTGTTATTCAGGGGATAGCCTAATTTTCTTTCTTTTCATTCACCCTTGAAAAGGCGGTTGGCCTGTTCTGTAATGGTTAATAGCTAGGCTGTGATATCTGCCTCTTCTGCACAAAATCATAGAATTTCAGTAAAAGTGCTAATTAGCAGCCTTTTACAACATGCTTTTAGGTGGCAGTGGATCAATTTTTGTGTGTGTGTGTGCAAACATGTAGCCCTGGAACCCACATGGGGAGATCAAAAACTATTTCTCCCCATGCCTCTTCAATGGATCGAAAACTATTTCTCCCCACGGCACTTAGCTTAGGCTTAACGTCTAAACATTGCTATCATTATCATCGAGCAAAAACAGCGAAAGTGGAAACATGATGATGATGATGGCCTAAATGTTTTTACTGCATAACCTCCTGAGGCTCTCAAAGGGATGTTTTTTGCAGTAAATAATTTGAGACCAGTATTCGGAAGAGTGACCTCCATGGGTTATTATCCACTAACGGTTGGAAAGGGATAAGACTTTAGACACGGATGCCGGATGCAGAGAACGTACTGAACTGTTGTAAAGTTGTAGTTGTAGTTGTTTGTTGTGATCGCTAGTTCAAGAGTTAATCTATCAAGTCAAAACGTTGTCTGTCTTTTGAAATTAATTTGTTTTAAAACTAAACAGTGTCACTGTAAGCCCAGTTTGCACATATTTTATGACTGATCGGTAGATCATACTTGAATGATGGTCGTTGACGAGTTACCTGTAGAAGCTCCTGTGCATTGGCTAACGCAATCTGTTGTCTGACTTGTGTCATCAAGTTATCTCTTGTTGCCGCATCCATTCGTCCTCCAGCGGGTGGCGTAGAGAAATCCATTGTGTAATTATAGGGTGTCAATAAACTAAATCAGTCAATAAAACAGGTAATTAATTGAATAATAAAATCAGTGAATGTGAAAAATAAACTGCTCTCCGATCTTCAAGCACACGGTGAGTGACCCTGAGAGCACACAAGGAGAACATTCACTTCCGGTTCATGGAGCGGCAGATATAAAATAGCAATCATAAAATAGTAACAGTTTGCGAAAAGATGCGAGAGAATGTTTTTAAACTATATATATAGGAGTTAGAAAGCAATGGCAAACTACTGGATGTAAATTGCCTAGAGAAACCACACAACAGCCAGGGGCTGTTGGGGTTGGTTCTGCAACGTCCTGTAAAGGATACGCAACTAACTTTAATATAGGACTTAACTGACGCAAATGTTGCATAGTGCATATGTAAGGGTCGTCTTTACCGTATTATAGGCCCCAGAGAAAACCAGCGTTCTGGGACACCTATGTGAACCACGCACGGGAATGAGATGTAAATTGTCTATAATATCATAATTTTGTTTGCCTTTCAGCAAAACTAATGTTAAAGCAGACACAGGTTAGACGGCACAGTGAGGAATGACTGCGAACTTCTGATCTGTTCATTATCTTAGAGTTCACGTACATATGTTCCCTCCCTTGTGTGTTTCTTGGTTTCATGTTGACCTTGGTTGTTCAGAAGCTCTGTTCTTCTTTTTCTTCGCTTTCACCAGCTGTAAACTCTGGTGGAAAGTTCTGGTTGTTCGTCCACTTCTGCTTCTGTTATTTTGTCCTTTTGAGTTTTCCAGTCACAGTTTGTATTTTATTTAGTACTCCATTGATAAAGACTTTGATCGAAACGTTCAGTTTTACTTGTGCGCGTCCTTTGAGCCTTCTAGACTAGACCTATTTTATTTTTTATTTGGCAGTACCTGCCATCTTAGCCGGGATCGACCTGACAGCCCGTGTCAATTTTGCTTTTTTTTTAAATTAGGGGAAGGGGGGCATGGACGCACATTTGAAACCCAAGACTGTTGAGCCCGTCAGCAAACATTTAGCTACTATCACTAGACGCTTGTCATCACCGATTCCATGCCGCAAGATTCGGTTCAGGAACTAAACATATCAGTATTCCTCCAGAATTGTGACATTTCTTAAGACAGACGCGCCCTAACCCAGCCCAGTCCCCATCCTTCGATCAATTATTTCAAGTATATTATTAGAAAATTTGATATGCAGAGTAGACACCTTACCCCCCGCCCCCAATATAGATTTTTTATTTGTCAATAGTCAGATATAATGTCAACTCTGTGGCTCAGTCGATGTGAACGCTTCGTAATGACGGAATGCTGGGTTCGATCCCATCTGCGGGCCACGCGCCTTGCGTTGGTTTCGACAGTGGTATCAAGAAAGCCGACCGTCCAGTTGGCAATGGCAAACTACTGGACGTAAATTTGCCTAGAAAACCCACATAACAGCCAGGGGCTGTTAGGGTTGGTTCTGCAACGTCCTGTAAAGGATACGCAACTAACCAGTCAGATATAATACTGACAATATGTATTATTTTTTGTTAGTATATATTAAGCAGGATTTAACCCTCAACCCCCCCCCCCCCCCCCCCCATTTTGAGTTCTCCATGGCTGCGTCCAAATCAGAGACCGGTTTTCATCTAGTTAACACTAAGGCTTGAGTTAGAAGTAGAATGGAGCACTTATGGGTTACTACCCTTGTGCCATGATGTTGATTGGTTGTATAAACCAATACAAATCAAATGAATCAACTATTTCTCGTGTTTGTACTAATTTGAACAGTTGCTGGATTACTGTATGGGTTCCGTGGACTCATTGTAGTGGAGAAACAAAAATTAAGAATACTCACTATCTTCCCAAACAAGCATGTCATAAGAGTCAACTAATCAGCAGCATCCTTCAAAGTCAAGAGTGTGTCTGCCTGAGAGGCAAGGAACTAACGGTCTGCATCTAAATAAACCTGATCTGCAAAAGGAATGTGCATACAAAACTCAAATTCTGGAAAAAAAGGACTACAGTCCAGAAGTAGGCAAACAACCAGAACTTTCTGTCGGAGTTTATAGCCGGGGAATGTGAAGAAAAAGACTCAGAGTGCACTAATGACAACTGTTGATGGACTGAGTCCTTCATTCACTCAATGATTCTTTCATTCGCTCACTCACTCATTCATTAAAAACAATCACAATTGTATTTCTTCATTAATTTATTATTCACTGTGAAATTCGAGAGCTAATAATGGACATCAACTACATCAGCTGACGATGACATTGATTCAATCAAAATCAACTGTATGCCCATATATAAGAATGTAATTCTCATACAGAATCTCTCACACACATAAAATATCAAACATAAGACAAATCACACAGAAACACTGATATGTTAAACTACTGCCATACAGAAAACTGGACAAAGAGCTAAACTACAAATCAGTTTGTGTGCTGACACTTCACCCCGCTATGACAAATGGCTTAAAAAAAAAAAAAAAAATAGAATAACTCAATCCCCTTACTGGTTGGTCGAACTGGGGTCTCCAAATTGAGAGCCCCAAGTTGTAACAGCTCGGCCATCGCTCCTCTAGTCCTCTCATAACATGACCAAAAAATGATGACTGTCTCTTTTTGATGTTTGTGGTAACCTTTCTTCAAGCCCTCACCTCTTTGAAAACATCTGGGTTGCTCTTTCTGCCTGTCCAAGGAACTCTACATTCCTCTACACACTGATTGTTTTTGTTCCTGTTACACAGAAGAATCCTTCATGTTCTCTTGTTCTTCAACAGGTCCTAATTCTCTACCGCATTTAATACTTTTACAAACATATTGTAAAGTAACCCATTAACTGTATAATGAGACGTGTGTGCGATAAGGAAGTCAAAGACCCCTTTCTACATCTTGAGGCATGTTAGGTATATGATGCCAGCCACATTACCCACAGAGTGCTGATGGTCTGTAAAAACATGGGACGCTCTGCCCATATGCCCGATGCGCCGAAAGGTGTGAAAAGGGATCTTTACTTTTTTTTTTTTTACTCAAAGGCTGATGTGGCATTGGCCACATTTACTTTTCAAAACATTTTCTGGTACCCCTTTTAGGTAAGGCTGACCTGGAAGTCTGGATTTTTTTTTTTTAATCATTGCTTTGAGAGGATCACACAAAAATGATAACTGGACCAGTGGGCCAGGACAGTCACAACATAAGCAAATAAAAGTGTACAAAGTCAAGAACCCAATGGCCAGCACAGGACAGGAATGACACTGAAATAACTAACAAATTGAATATAAAATAAAGCGCAGCAGTTGATCAGCATTACATGAAAGCATTGGACACAATTTCATTAGTGTATTTCTACATGTTACTGATATTATGCAATTATCAGTATACTCAATTCTCTCTCGCAGGTGTTCAGTCTCCCATAACATAACTGACCTGCACATGAAATATTAATCTGGTCCTGTGTGACTTTGCTGAGACAACTATCTATTTAGGCAGTCTACACTGTGTGAGTATACTGCAAGTATGAAGATTCTTTTTCTGCATACGGTCTCATATGGGCAGATGGCGAGTTATGTTGTGATTTATAGTAAAGCTGAAATATCTATCCCTTTAAACCCAGTACATACAAAGTCCCCCTGTTTCCCATTTAAAATCCTCGTTTGATGATTCTCGGTGGCATCTCTACAGGATATGCCCAGTATATTGCAACCTTCTTTGTGTTATAACTGTTGATGCCAGCGGATGCCTAGACATTTCTCTATATACTGCCACCTTCTTTGTGTTATAACTGTTGATGCCAGCGGTTGCCTAGACATTTCTCTATATACTGCCACCTTCTTTGAGTTATAACTGTTGATGCCAGCGATGCCTAGACATTTCTCTATATGCCACCTTCTTTGTGTTATAACTGTTGATGTCAGCGATGCCTAGACATTTCTCTATATGCCACCTTCTTTGTGTTATAACCATTGATGCCAGAGGTTGCCCAGACATTTCTCTATACACTGCCACCTTCTTTGTGTTATAACCATTGATGCCAGCTGTTGCCCAGACATTTCTCTATACACTGCCACCTTCTTTGTGTTTTAACCGTTGATGCAAGCTGTTGCCTAGACATTTCTCTATATGCCACCTTCTTTGTCTTATAACCATTGATGCCAGCGGTTGCCCAGACATTTCTCTAAATTTATTTTAAACAACAAATAAAGTGACTGTGTAACTACAGGGAAATAACTCATCTCTAACATGTACAGTCAATGAAAAGGCACAAGAACCCATCTTCTGCCAAAGTTTATAATCCCATTATTTTATAAATGTGACATTTGAACCTTGTGACCCTCAGATGTCAAGGTGGTTTTCATTCTGCACAATTCTGTTATTTCTTCCCTTCCCTACTCACTCAAGAAACACAGGTGTAAGAAAAATGAAGGAGAATGTGATGCGTCATTTAACCTTGTTGCCTCAATAACGCTAAGGTAAATAGGCCATGACTGTGGAAATCTCTAGAAACAAATACTATTAAATAAAAACAACTAATTTACACAGCTCTCTGACTTCATTCATCTCTGTGTTCGGCCTGCTCTTTCCAGTCAGTGACTTCATTCATCTCTGTCTTTGACCTGCTCTTTCCAGTCAGTGACTTCATTAGTTTGTAGGTCTGCCAGTACATTATCTCTCCATCATCTTCTTTGTCTGCCTTATGGTTCTTCAGTCCTATTCAACTTTTCTGAGTACACATTTTTGTTTCTCTTTCTGCATAGGCCATCCATTGCAATTTACCACGAACTGAAATATTCTGGCCAGACTGAACACTGCATGTGTTCAGGAAAAAAAACCTGCTAGTGTTTAGGAAAAAACACTTCTGGTTTTAAGAAAAAAAAAAACACTTCTGGTTTTAAGGAAAAAACACTTCTGGTTTTAAGGAAAAAACACTTCTGGTTCTAAGAAGAAAAAAACCACTTCTGGTTTTAAGGAAAAAACACTGCTGGTGTTTAGGAAAAACCCTGCTGGTGTTTAAAAAACACACTGCTGGTGTTAAGGAAAAAACACTGCTGGTGTTTCGGAAAAAAACACTGAGGGTGTTAAGAAAAAAAACACTGCTGGTGTTAAGGAAAAAACACTGCCTGTGTTCAAGAAAAAACCCTGCTGGTTTTAGGAAAAAAAACTGCTGGTGTTTAGGAAAAAAACTGCCTGTGTTCAGGAAAAAAAAAACACTTCTGGTGTTTAGAAAAAAAAACTGCCAGTGTTTAGGAAAAATCCGTCATGGATGGAAAGGTGAACCAGCACAAACGTGGACATACAACACTGAATATGCTCTGGGTATGAAAATAAAACAGGCAGTTTAACTGGCAGAAGAATGAGAAATTCAAAATATGTGGTGATGAGAGAAACTTTCTTGAAAGAACCTGCTACGTAGGTAGGTTGGTAGCTGTACCCCACCAGGACATCATACAAGCGATAAACATTCAGTGACACAATGTGCCACCATGAGATGAGGATCATCCGTGGAGAGGTCCCCGAAACCCCTTTTCAGTTGTTAGGCCATATTTATGCCCAGGCTATATTCATGGCCCCCGCAGAAGACAGGGTGGGGCTTTAATTAATTAACAGTGCTGGGTCATTTAATATGGCTACAAAATGTTGAATGGTCTTTCTTTTTTTAATTTTCTACCATAAGTTCTTGTTTCTTTCCAGGACTTGTTTTTGTTTCCACAAGCATGGTGAGCTTTCTACATATTCAAATTTCCAGTCTGAATTTCCTTTTCAGATTTGATCTTTGTACACTCTTCTGCATTAATTATAGTGCTGAACAATAGTACGCTTCTGAACTCATGTTTCTCAATAAAATGTAGATATCTGTCATCTTAAACATAAATAAAATATACAATATGAGCAGATTTTCTGTGCAAACAGTGTCTCCTAGAAGCATGTCTGGAAACCACAATCTCAGTCATCTATAAAGGTTCTAAAATTATTTATTTCAGGCCCCTGAGCTAACCAGTGTTAGTAACGCTTTTTCTCTAGATACATATTCCCGTAAGCAGACCCTAATATTGTAGGGTAAGGACGTGGTTTGTAGGCTCGCCAGAAAGCACTGGCTCCACGTTTCAGCTCGCCTTCCTGGGATAAGGACCTCATGCAGTCCAACCAGCTGCTGTAAACTGGCATATGAGGAAACTCACCAGCAATCAGCCTGCAATATACCAATAAATAATTATTATATAATGAACAACTGAAATATATATATATATATATATATATATATATATATATATATATATACATATGGAAGTCGCTGTGGCGTAGCGGCTAGGCGCTGCGGATCAGAAGTGGGTTTACTCCCTGACGGAGCTGAACCTTTTTCAAAAATGTTGCGTGATGGTGACCACATATATATATACATGCATATATATATATATATTTTTTAAGAAATGCCTCCCAAGTCGACCCAATCTTAAATGGGTATCAGATAAAAGTCCTGAGAAGTAAAGGCGACCGGCGTGATGTTGACTCCATCATCCACTAAGTGCTGATTGGGCTTAGAACACAGATCTAGCCCTTTGCCCAATATGCCTGAAGGGTCTTATATTTTACTATATATGTTTTATTGTTAACACAGAGACAGAACTTCATTGATTGATTCCTCCAGCAATGTTTTTTCCATCTGAGTTTGTTCAGAATTCTGTTTTCAATCCTTTCATTTTAGTTCACCCCATCTGGGGAAATCAGAGGGTTGCTGCGACAAGTCCAATATTATAGGAGTGTTACGATGTGAAATGAGCACAGAATAACTCTAACCTTAACCCCCTTTATTTTTTTTTTTTTTTCATTGAACACCGGCTGTGAATTCCAGTGGAAGGTCCCGGTTAATCGTCCGCTTGGACTTTTGGCTTTCACCTGGACCTGATTTTTGCGTGTACAACCGTTTTTCATTTCCCTGCCTCGTGGGCAGCTGTACGCCGACTTCGAAGGAAGACGTCAGGCCTATTTCTAGGTTGACTGTGGCCATTGTTTTGTGTGGGTCGAGACGTTGCCTGATTTGTGTGGTGTCCACTTTGTCTCCTTCGCCGCAGGTATTGCCCCCGGAGTACTCCTTTGGGTCAGCCCCCTGTGAAACAGTTAGCCCTCAAGGGAAGGCAGGGGCAGATCATGGGCATTCCCCGCCATCCAAGGAGGCATCCATGTATGCAGAGCCGGCACATGGCGCTCTGGTTCTGGGCTCACCCAAGGAATCGTCACGTCCTGCACATGCCTGCTTAACCTCACAACCGTATCAGGCCTCCCGCTCGGCAGGGGCTGCGCCCTCTGGAAGTCAGCAGGGAGCAGCCCGTGGGTTTTGGACTTTTGTGACCACACAAATAGGTACATTCTTTTTTCTTCGCACGTTAGATTTCTTTGACGAGCCGTTAGCCCGACAGAATTTTACATCCTGCATCGGGCATATCGTTTTCAGTTTTGTCCCAACACTCGGGCGAGTGGGGTCTTTGGGTGTGGACATTCGGTCTTTTTCAGTTCAATACCAATTTTGATGGTCAGATTTTGATCCGTATGATCTAGTTTTGTCGGACATTTAGGCTTAGCCGTCCGATGGATGGTTGCTGTTGTGGTGTACCTCAGCGCGGTGACGACGACACTGAGGGTTAACCGAGGATGTGTATGAATGGCCAGCCTATGGATGGTAGCTTTTGTGGTGTACCTCAGCGCGGTGACGACGACACTGAGGGTTAACCGAGGATGTACAAGGATGGTCCGCCTATGGATGGTTGCTGTTGTGGTGTACCTCAGCGCGGTGACGACGACACTGAGGGTTAACAGTCTCCGCAGTCTTTTAACCAAGGGTTGTAATTTTGGCTGTACTTTTGGCAAACCTACTCATGTTCCTAATGAGTTTTGATAACATTTTTCACCCAAGCGTTTGGGGGCGGGCTGATGAGAGCCACAAGGACACATCACCTCTGGGGGCCGCCGAACTCCGAGATCCCCTGACAGCTCTGTTAATGCTCATTTGAGACATTATCCGTGGCGCACGACAAGGACGTGCTGTAGGGGTCTTGCGTGAGGTTCCGTACAACCAGGATAGTGAAGGACTGGCGCCCGAGTAACGTACGGAGTATCTCCTTATACACGTCATGTTGGACTTAACTTCCCCTCACGCCTGTGACATAAATCACCGTGCCACAACCCCCTTTATAATATTTGACATTCCCCGGGAACTCTCGGATCCCCCGAGATAGAGTGAACTAAAATAAAAGTACCCTTTCCTGTCTTTTCTGCCTTCAGCTACCTCAATGAATCATTGCAGGACTGTGTGCTTTTTTTAACACATGTGACAACTAACTGGTCTTTGTTGATCTCAGGCTGTTCTTGATGCAATTGATCCATGTTTTGCATGGTCTTCCCCTTGCCATGTGCTCATTATATTTCTTTAGCATGGATCTCTGTTGGCAGTTAGCACTAGGGTGTTCTTGTTAGACAGCCAAACTATCTCATCTGCTGCTGTTTATCTCTTTCAGTTCCAAACAACGCACCAGTTAAAATATTATTATGCTTCTACATTTTTATGTGTAGGCAGGACAAGGCAAAACTCTCTACAACACACCAGACAAGGGTTGCACATTCACCTCCTACGGATTTAGCATGCCCATGAGTTTGTTAGTTTCACTGGTGCCTCCTTTAGGCATCAGCTATAACCTTCAGGGGTTGAATGAGTTAATGAACTATGTAACAGGTTTTAGCCCATCTTCTCTCAGTTCTTCATGTCCTAAGACATCTCACCTCTGTCATGGTGGTTCAGTAGTTGTCAATGTGATTAACACATAAGAAATAAAATGCCAAAGACATCATACAACTACAGCACAAACCATGGTGGTTTGCTCAATAGCTATTATCATCAATGCTATTAACAAATTTAAAAAAAAATGCCAAAGAAATCATACAACCTTAGAACAAACCATGGTGGTTCACTTATTAGTTGTTAATGTGATTAACAAATAAAAAAAATAAAAAATACCAAAGACATCATACAACTACAGCACAAACCATGGTGGTTCACTCAATAGTTATCATCAATGCTATTAGCACACACACACAAAAAATGCCAAAGAAATCATACAACCTTAGCACAAACCATGGTGGTTCGCTCATTAGTTGTCAATGTGATTAACAATGGGACTGATAACAGAAGAGATAAGTATGGCATAAACAACATGGTGACGGTACCTACCCACAATTGTTCACAGCCATGATGTTGGTGACAAGTGTAAATGGGTAGGTGAACTGTGACACAACCAACTGAAATCAGACAAGTATCTTGTTATTTTTCCCATTTGATGCTGATGATTTACTACACGCACCCAGTCTCTAAAGGCTGAAATGGCTAGTAAACCCAGAGGATTCACGATGGTAGAGTCCCTAAAAACATCCACTGTGGTGAATTAAAAACACCAGAAAGGCAGGGAACTTTCCACACCTCGGGCATACAGTGCTAGACCTATATTTGTATAGACCAACTGGCACTCGATGGCTGATGTGGGTGACATCATACTGCCCGCCTTTAATTCCCATGTCATTATCTAGTACCTATTTTAGGCTGGGTCAACCTTGGAACCAAGTTTTTGAAAGAAAAAAAATATGCCTCAAACGTGGATCTGAATCATGGTGAAATAAACATGGCGGAAAAATCTAGAGCCAGCCTCTGCTCTGATAGAATGTGTGTACGCGGGACATGAATGACAGGGGAATAGTGAGGAACCACAGGAACACAGTGCCATGGTATTACATTCAGGAGAAAGATCAGGGAAAGAAGCAGACATGTTGTTTTTACGTTGACTCTCACAATTTCGGATCCATTAGCACTTTACCGTCTTGCAACTGCCAGTGATACAGGAGCACTGGAATCACAGCGTATGCTATGGTGAGGGTTACTAGCAAGATCCACTTTCATTGGGAGTCCCTGTGGCGGAGCGGCTAGTTGCTTGCCGCGGATCGGAAAGTCGTGGGTGTGCTCCCTGGTGGAGCCGGCTTTTTTCAAAAATGACCTTGGCTCTCAGGTCAACCCAGCCTTGAGTGGGTACCAGGTGCATTCCCGGGAAGTAAAGGCGGCCGGCGTGATGTTGACCACATCACCCATCTTGTGCCGACTGGTCTATACAAATATAGGTCTAGCCCTATATGCCCTATACGCCTAAAGGCGTGGAAAAGGGTCCTTTACTTTTTACCACTTTCATTAACCTCAGTGTTTGGTGTCTGTAACCTTGTTTTCCAACTTAATGCCAAGCATTCTTCATGGGCATCAAAGATGAAAGAATTTAGCTGTTTTTTTCCTGTTGTGAATAAGTCAACCAAGTTTCACTGCCATTAAGAAGAGTGCTCGGAACACAAGCTTGATAGACATGTTTTAATTGTCAGCTTTGTGTTCTCCCAAACTCTTATTTTGTTAACCTGCTCACTGCTGCTGCCTGACCTAACCTGATGTTGATTTCTTGGCTTCATTGATAGACTGTTATTGACTGAGTGTCCCTTGTACTGAGAGGCTCACCTGTCTCCAGCTCTTTACCATTAATGTAGATTACAAGTCTATCATTAGCACCTTGAGCTGTAATCTTTGTCTACTTTCTGCTGATGGTTAGTCCAAATTCCTAACAAGCATCAGTGACTGCAGATAGTAACCACAACTACCGACACATAATCTTAATACTGCCATCTAGGTCAGAGTTCTTCAACCTTTTTACCCTGGAAAAACAGGGAAAATTGATTAGCAGTGCATGTGACAGCCAAACCCAACACAAATGTAGACAGCAATTTATCTGTTGAATCCGATGTCCCACAAATGTAGGCAAAATATTTTAGCGGACTGTGAGAACACTTCCGCTGGGCAGTGGTGGCCCATAGACCGCCGCTTGAAGAACACTGATCCAGATCAAATCTTAAAGCCATGAGATAACCTGTAACAATACACAAAAATAGTGGTCCTTGAACCACCACTCAAAGAACACTGATCTAGGTCATATCTTAAAGCCACAAGTTGAGTTGAGTCAAGAATTGACATCACAGCGCTCGGGGCATTCCCATGCATGCTCCATCCTCATCTTCAGCAGCCAGCACGGAGTTCCAATACTCATGGTACCGGTTACAATCTATGTCCGTCTTCTGAGTGTAGTGAGCCGGCCAGACTCTCTGGTTACACCCAGGTGCCTCATTCTCTCCAGCCCATAATAATCTTCACAAGGTAACCTGTAACAATACATACACATAGTGGTCCACTACTTGAAAAACACTAATCTAGGACAAATTATAAAGCCATGAGGTAACCTCTACCAACACACAAACAAGGAATGCTACCTACCCCACAAGCAGCTCCAGTGTAGGACTGTAGATCCTGAAAATATTGAACAGGAGAATATTACTTTCTCATTCTCACTGTCAGTAACAAATGTTATCATAGGGTGAGCTGGTAAAATATGATCTCCTCTTTCATGTCTTTATGTCAATAACAACCGTTATCACATGATAAGTTGGTAAAATATTATCTCCTCTTTCATGTCTTTATGTCAGTAACAACTGTTATCACAAGGTAAGCTGGTCAAATATTATCTCCTCTTTCACGTCTTTATGTCAATAACAACCCTTATCACATGATAAGTTGGTGAAATGGTATCTCTTCTTTCATGTCTTTTTGTCAGTAACAACTGTTATCACAAGGTAAGCTGGTCAAATATTATCTCCTCTTTCACGTCTTTATGTCAATAACAACTCTTATCACATGATAAGTTGGTAAAATGGTATCTCCTCTTTCATGTCTTTATGTCAGTAACAACTGTTATCACATCGTAGGCTGGTCAAATATGATCTCCCCTTTTATGTCTTTATAACAGTAACAATTGGTAAAATATGATCTCCCCTTTCATGTCTTTATGTCAGTAACAACTGTTATCACATCGTAGGCTGGTCAAATATGATCTCCCCTTTTATGTCTTTATAACAGTAACAATTGGTAAAATATGATCTCCCCTTTCATGTCTTTATGTCAGTAACAACTGTCTACACATGGTAAGCTGGTAAAACCAACAATAGGTTTTAAATATCTTGGTCATCTTAGTTTCAGCTTCATAGCAAACGGGTGGCTCCATAGTTGCTCCGCTGCTGTGCCGACAAAAAACACACAGAATTTCCTTGAATTTCTCTCGTGGATAAATTGACAAATTGTCATGTATGTACTACTGTATGTAGCAGAAATGTATAATGAATAAAATAGCTGTTTTTCTTCCTTAAAATAGTGACTGACACACTGTGTTGCAGTTTAAAGTTAGGCTGTGATATCTGTGCCTTTTGGCCAAACACATCTGATTTCAGCAACATTTTAATTAGCTGCCTCTTCTAATACTCCAGCGGGGTCATAAACCCAACACAGGGAAAATGTAAATCTAATAACTGTTCTACGTTAATCATAAGTTTAATATTTGTTCCACAAACCTTCTCCTGAATCATATATTTGTTGATAACCTGGGTTAGAAAGCTGGTCAACCAGATAGCAATCACTTCACCAATCAACCTAGGTATCAGCCCCCTGTTCGAGAAATCAACATGGAACAAAGGGTTATCAATGAACAAACAAAAGGGTTATCAATGAACAAACGAAATGGTTATCAATGAGCGAGCGTAATGGTTATTAAAAGCACGAACAAAAGAGTTATCAATGCAAAATATACAGGTTATTAATGCATTAACATAAGGGTTATCAATGCACGAACATAAGGGCTATCAATGCACGAACATAAGGGTTATCAATGCAGGAACATAAGGGTTATCAATGCAGGAACATAAGGGTTATCAATGCACGGACATAAGGGTTATCAATGCACGAACATAAAGGTTATCAATGCACGGACATAAGGGTTATCAATGCACGAACATAAGGGTTATCAATGAAGAGCATAAGGGTTACCAATAAATTATATTCAGGATTACTGATACATAAACATAATATGTTGTTTTGTTATTTATCTCAAGAATCTGGGTTTTTTTTAGTGTCTTAATTTTATTCTACCATCAAAAGGTCAGGTACCATTTCTACACCAGTGGAGTCTTGGGCGTATTAGGCTACACTCATACTTCTAAAGATTAACTGGCACCTGGTGGGCAATGCAGTCATCGTCATGTCAGCCACTTTGACTTCCCAGCACTTTAGTTGGTACCCATTTTAGGCTGGGTCCACTTCTCACATAAAAACTGCATTTCCTGCCCAAGGTGTCTATCATGTCTTGTGTGGACCTCCGTACTGGTAGTTTCCTCCGTCTTATTCAGTATAATGCCCTCTGCTACTGTTTCTTCCAGTACCCCGTGATGTTTCATATGGTCAAAATATTTCAGTTTCCGAGACAAATGTCCTCGACGTTCAGATCTTTTAGGATGTTAGTATTTCTTTCTTCTTAGTCCATGGTATTCTGAGAATATTCCTATAGCATTTCAGCTGATAAGCAACAAATGTCTTCCTTAATGATTGCGAGACAGTCCACGAATCACATCCATATACTGCTAGAGACATGGTGGATGCTCTCAACATTCTACTGCTGGTTTGCTTGCTGGTGCTAAGACAGAGACTTCTAATGCTGTTTACTGCCCGGTAACATCTTAACAGGGCTCTCCACAAACGGGACGTATCAGTACCATACTGGATGACTTCTGGGTAAAATGGAGGAAAGGCTTGCCAGAATGTTAAGCTTGGAAGTTGTTTTTTGCTTCCAATAGCACTTTGCTAATGCAGTTTCCACATAAGGACAACAGTTTCGCTCCCTGAGCTACTGCCTGGTTGCAGCCCTGTGAGTTGTGATTTCCTGTGGGATGCCTTTCATTTGTGCAACTGTTGTGTTGTAGCACTGAATATGGCTGGAGCCGGTTTAAGTATGAGTTGTGAAATACCTTACGTAATAATTCTACATGTGTATAGTAACCGGCTTATCGAAACTGAATTTCTGGTGGCAATTGCTGGCTCTGGCGTTTCTACAACTGAAATACCTATTTATTGTGTGCATATATTTCTGGATTGTTCCAGACTAGTTGTTTATTCACCAGTTTTTCAAATGTGACAGTGACGGACATTTAATTTGATTTGCACAGGCACAGGAATGGAGCAAGTAAGGGGAACCTCATTGTGGTGATGTTGAAACCTCGACTAAGACTAAGTACCATGTTGCAGATCCCACTGTTGTCTTAGCTGGCACAGGATAAGCACAATCTGCAGTACAATTCCTAGAGACTGTACACATTGTGCTTAACTGAGAGAAACGCTTCTACAAAAAATTATTCACTCCGTCCGATACAAGATCTTTTCAAGGTTTAGTTCATTTGGACACTAATGAGTTAACAGAGTGAAAACTCACTGGCTTCTACAGGGTTCACAAACAGCCAACAAAATAAAGATTATAAGTTTCACTTACGCAAAAAAACCTAGAATACCATCTCTGTCGTAGATCTCCTTTATAGACGAAAATATGGAGCTGGAAATCACAAAATAAGCACCAGATAATCGTCAATAACCATGAAACAAAACATCACAAGCAATATAACAATGGAGGTTTTGGCAGTAAGAGTGACATTTCCTTGGCTTCAGTCATGACACTTCAGCTACAGCTGTATACTAAATGTTCCACTGAGGATGATCCAGAAACTGGATGCAACTGCCACAGAGGTCTATAATTAGTATAGCCATGTTTATCCTCACACCAGGATATGCAGGTGCTGTGGGCAATGAAAGAGTAGACAGGATGGTCAACAATGAAGAAATACTGTCTGTGGTATGAAAAGAGCAAGGTATGTGAGTGAAGGAGTGTAAGGTATTATAGGCACACCTTTCTCTTTTTCTCTCTATGCACATGTGTGTGTGACAGAGAAAGAGAGAGAATTCACAGCTTTGAATACTGTCACCTTTTTTTTTCTCCAATAACTTTCATCACTAACCAAAATACACCATTTTTACAAATTTATTTTTCAACTTTACTAATTCCACTCTAAACCACAGAAAAAATTCAGTATCCCTGTACTCCAACATCTTCTGAGATTAGACCAGCAAAAAGTAACAATCAGGGCTGGGTTTTTTTTTTTTGGCAATACACAGTACTAGCACTTTTTAGACATAATTACTGTAATTTGTAATAGACACTCTCATAAGTACTGATACCTTTTCACCTAGAAACAAGCTCTGAGTGCTTCAATAATGCATAATATTGTTGATTTCTATTATTCATTTAGTCAAACCTCGGAAATGAGATGTCTGAGAAGGGCTACAATCAATTAGTCAAGCCATGGAAATGAGATGTCTGAGAAGAGAGAGCTACAGTTATTTAATCAAGCCATGGAAATGAGATGTCCGAGAAGGGCTATAGAAGTGATCAGAATTGAATGGGGGAGGGGGGGGGGGGGGGGGGGGGGTTTGAATCAGGAATGGGTTCATAAGAAAAAAAAGTTGGCATAGAACCAATTCTCAATTACATACCAAAACAGAAAACCAAATGGTTTGCACACTTAGAGAGAACGCTTTGTGATGCCATACCACATAAGGCATACATAAAAAGAGAAGAAAGATGCAAAGCAAGTGGCAGACCAAGAACAAGATGGAAAGATAGCATCAGAGAAATTCAACAACATAATGTATATACTGTTGAGGTGGCCAGAAAAGCAAGAAGCAGAACCTCGACACCCAAAGCAGTAAAAGAAGAAGAAGATACAGTCAGGAACAGAGTATTGAAACAATGAATGCAGATTGATGTTTGCACTGTAGCAACTTTATTTACTGTCTGTGAACCATTGTTAGGGCGGTATAGGAGAAACTGGTACTAGGGAGGCGGGCTTGCTTCTTGAGCCCGAGGCTTTTCTGTCATATGGCTCGTGCAGTCACCACCAACTTGCAGGTCAGGATTTTTTCGCATTCGATGTTCATCCACCTCCGGACTTTGGTCTTGTTTCAGAACATGCATGCTGCATGCACATCTGTTTCACAGCTCTGACTTACCTGTATGCAGACTCTTGGTTTCTTGTCTCTCAGGCACTTAAACTTCCAAGGATGCCCCCAGTTAGTCAACTCCCACAACATACATGTTGGGGAGGCAGTGGGTCTGTTCTTGTTGTCCTCAAAATGGGGCCTCAGAACCCATACAGGGATGTTAGGATTCTGTTTTTGCCCCTGACAGAAAAAATCCACCTATTTATTAAAGATTCGAACCTCGGTCTCCCAAATAACAGCCCAGCATTCTAACCATTTGTTACAACAATTAGGATTATTGATACACATTTATTTTCAAACTGTAGCAATCACTTCGGTGATCACGTCCTCCAAGACTGTCCCAAATAAAACACATCAAGACAAAAACTTCTGGCCAAGAGAAACACTGGTGCAAGTCAGACTTTACGGGTCGCTGAGTGAATTACAAAAGACAAAATTGCAGATGTACATATTTCAAGTGAGCGAAAGAAGATGAAGAATTGTGGCGATTTATACACATCAATTTTAAATTTTTTTTTTTTACTATTAGAACCGTTGCAGTCAATTCATACAGTTTTATCCTTGTCAACCATAGAAATAAATCCTGCAAATGAACCTTTCAACTTTATAAACTTACTCATATTTGGTCTCCCGGCCAATAAACTGCACCATGCAGCGCACCATAATCACTATCAGAAGAAAAACAACACAATTTGTTGAATAATCAAGAAACAAACCATAGAAGAGAACCGTGGTGGTGTAGTGGCTACTTGCTCACCTCACCTGCTGGCCCAAACATCTTTGGTTCAAGTCTGCATCGAGTCAAATTTTTTTTCTTCACAAACTGACCTTCGCTCCCAGGTCAATCTGGCCAAAAATGGGTGCCAGGTAATGTTCTGGGAAGTAAATGTGACAGGTGTGATGACGACCACATCACCCAGTGAGTGCCGATTGGTCTCTAATAATATGAGTGCAGCATCACATTCTGACGTTCTACTGGTGTAAAAAAAAAAATGTGGGTGCTCTTTACTCTGCTTGTACTTACAAACAGAAGCAACACTATCGATTCTTCTAGCTGAAAAACTCATGCATACCTTGTGTTACCAAGTAAGTTTTAAACTGACTATCATATCACTAACATGGTAAAACAAACACAGCAATATTTTCTTTTTCAGTAAGACTAAATGCTCGGTATCTACCTACAGATTTAAAGAATGTTATTTCATAATTGTGTAAAAACAATATATTAAAAGTAAAAGTATAGGACCCTTTTCCACGCCACTTCCACTGACATGAGTTTATATGAACCCTGAAAAGGACTTACATTGATATGAATGAGGTGGGCATAGAGATTTTTTACTAAAGTACCACTACCAAGGGACTGTAGTGCAAAGTCTCCTTCCCTTCTCCAAGAAACCAACAAGATGTGCAACACTAGCATTTTGAATCATGTTAACAGATACTGTGTTCCTTAGAAGGTTAGCCAACCAGATTCCCAGTTTGTACAGAACCTTTTCTTCAAATATGGCTTCATTCATTCATAGTTTCAGCAACCTCAATCCTGCTGGGATAGGCATTCAGCAGGCCTTTATTTAACATGTTTATACCTCCCCCCCCCCCACCCCCTACTATTTTTTCAGATGCTTTCTTATTTGTTTTGTTCCATAATAAAGCCTAAAGCCCCTCATGACCATATTTTCTCACATCATGTATTTTTAGTTTCATACCGACCTTAGCTGTTTGTAAACGCTTGAGTTTTCTAGTCACAGTGTGTGTTGTATTTAGTACCCCACTGATTTCGACTTTAGTTAAAAGGTTTTGATTTATTAGAATGTGTCTTTTCTATTCCTTCAGTTGAGCTTTTTTTTTTAATCAGTTTATGAGATATTTAGTAATATCTTTACATTGCTAGCACTGCAAATAAGTGCCTCAAGGTCTTCCCAGTGTAGACATTGATCCTGTTTATCTGTAAAAGTAATTACCATGGAAGGGATGGCTGACGATCACACCACAACATCTGCTCACAGTGTCTTCAGAAGTCTGCAGGCACAAGAAACAAGCATTGAGTACATGGATTTTCTGCAGATGAATTTACAAACATCGACGACTGCAGTGATAGGCACACTGTAACATTAGTCTACATATAATTAACAGCTCTTATCTGGCACAGCCAGTCTGTTTTTTTACAAAATGCCACATTTCTGTTAACATAAAATTACAGCTGCCAGCTGGCTTTGCTAATCTATTTTTTTTTTTTACAATATAGGATATCATAACTGGGAAGGCTAACCCGGTCAACAAATGCCCACAGAAGTCGGATGTGTTGGCCGAAAGGTGCAAATATCGGAGCCATGCTGTAAACGGACACAATGCAATTACATCTTCGGATGAACGCAGAAGAAGAAAAAGAAGGATATCATAATCACACAAAATCTGGCTACTATTGTCAGCACATCTTCTTTTGCAATGTGGCATATTTTGTTCATGGGAGCAGTAGTGGCACATGACAAACACACACCTGCCAGCCAGAAGGTCTAGGGTTGAAATCTAGATGTATTGCTTTTAAAACTGATCTCTGCTCCAAGATCAGCCAGCCTCAAATGGGCACCAGGTAATGTCCTGAGAGGTAAAGGTAGCTGGTGAAATGCTAATCAAGTTGCCGGTGATATGCTAATCAAGTTGCTGGTGATATGCTAATCAAGTTGCTGGTGAGATGCTAATCAAGTTGCTGGTGATATGCTAATCAAGTTGCTGATGAGATGCCAATTAAGTGGCTGGTGATATGCTAATCAAGTTGCCGGTGAGATGCTAATCAAGTTGCTGGTGAGATGCTAATCAAGTTGCTGGTTAGAAGCTAATCAAGTTGCCGGTGAGATGCTAATCAAGTTGCCGGTGAGATGCTAATCAAGTTGCCGGTGAGATGCTAATCAAGTTGCCGGTGAGATGCTAATCAAGTTGCCGGTGAGATGCTAATCAAGTTGCTGGTGAGATGCTAATCAAGTTGCTGGTGAGATGCTAATTAAGTGGCTGGTGATATGCTAATCAAGTTGCTGGTGATATGCTAATCAAGTTGCTGGTTAGACGCTAATCAAGTTGCCGGTGAGATGCTAATCAAGTTTGCTGGTGAGATGCTAATCAAGTTGCCGGTGAGATGCTAATCAAGTTTGCTGGTGAGATGCTAATCAAGTTGCCGGTGAGATGCTAATCAAGTTTGCTGGTGAGATGCTAATCAAGTTGCTGGTGAGATGCTAATCAAGTTGCCGGTGAGATGCTAATCAAGTTGCTGGTGAGATGCTAATTAAGTGGCTGGTGATATGCTAATCAAGTTGCTGGTGATATGCTAATCAAGTTGCTGGTTAGACGCTAATCAAGTTGCCGGTGAGATGCTAATCAAGTTTGCTGGTGAGATGCTAATCAAGTTGCCGGTGAGATGCTAATCAAGTTTGCCGGTGATATGCTAATCAAGTTTGCTGGTGAGATGCTAATCAAGTTGCCGGTGAGATGCTAATCAAGTTTGCTGGTGAGATGCTAATCAAGTTGCCGGTGAGATGCTAATCAAGTTTGCTGGTGAGATGCTAATCAAGTTGCCGGTGAGATGCTAATAAAGTTGCCGGTGAGATGCTAATAAAGTTGCCGGTGAGATGCTAATCAAGTTGCCGGTGAGATGCTAATCAAGTTGCCGGTGAGATGCTAATCAAGTTGCCGGTGAGATGCTAATCAAGTTGCCGGTGAGATGCTAATCAAGTTGCCGGTGAGATGCTAATCAAGTTGCCGGTGAGATGCTAATCAAGTTGCCGGTGAGATGCTAATCAAGTTGCCGGTGAGATGCTAATCAAGCTGCCGGTGAGATGCTAATCAAGTTGCCGGTGAGATGCTAATCAAGTTGCTGGTTAGACGCTAATCAAGTTGCCGGTGAGATGCTAATCAAGTTGCCAGTGAGATGCTAATCAAGTTACCCATCAAGGACCTGCTGTTCTATAAAGATACAGCATTGTGTGCCTGATGACCCAAGGTGTGAGAAGTCCTTTCTTTACTTTACTTTTATATCTTGTTCACACTCACTGTGTCAAACAACAACACATTAATACATGTATACACACACACAGAGACTAAAAAATAGCTACCAAGCATAGTTTTAAAATACCGGGGGTGGGGGGAGGGGGCAATTCAGCAGATCACACAAATCTAGAAAGAGTGTGGCAGGAATCGGTTGGGGTACTAAGACAAGAGAAAAAGAAATCAGTAACTATATTTTAACACATCAAGAATACAATCTTCTTCTTCAGCATTCAGAGCCTTCCAGTTCACTGCTGCAGATATCACCTGCTTCCTTTCATCTCTGTGATTAACCTTTTTTTTTCCTAGTTGGTGATGTCAAGTGTTTGTAGGTCTGTCTGGATATTATCTTCATACCGACTTCTTGGTCTGCCTTGTGTACAAAGTTTCTACTTCTCTGTCATCTTATTTGTAGACCCCAACCAACTGAGCATACGAGCCCCTATGACACCATTGATTAGTTGTCATTTAAACAGATTGTGAATTTTGTTGTTGCTTCCCACTGTCAATTCTGCACTGCTGGCATCTCTGATGGGTTCAAAGATTCACTGTAAAACTATGCTCAAAAATATGTAACAAGGCTTCATCTCTTTTAGATGGTTTTGTAACCTTGATGCCAATTTAGCAGATGACGTAAGGCTTAGTATACTTTATTTCCAGACAGTAGAGTATATTTATTCTCTTAGTATGTTGAAGTTTGTACTCAAGTACTAGTATGCTCCTGTTTGCTTGATTTCCTTATATAGTAGGAAAAAGAATACAAACAACCACATACAAATAGATAGTTATCCACTTGTATGTGGTTGGAGTTTTTAATCCTTTCCCTGTCTTGTTACTACCATGTATTCTGTCTTATCTTGATGATAACTAGAGGCAGCTATAATTTCGAGGTTACCTAAAAAAAAAATGACATACTCAAAACATTCACTGACAAAATTTACCTCTTTAGCAAATGCTTTCAACCATGCAACAAAGTCCTCATCAATCTTTTCAGGAGACTTTTCTGTTTCTTTTGAGGTCTTTTTGTCCTGACTTAGTTTAATTCTCTAGCAAACGAAACATAATAAATTAGAACCATAAAATAACTATTCTTAAACCTAACTGAAATTGCTGATAAACAACACTATAATGGCACTACAACTAGGAACACATAATTTGAAACATTTTCCCTGTGTGGGTTCCGTGCGCCTCATTGGGGTAAAACAAGAACAGACCAACTGTCTCCCCAAACAAGCATGTTTTAAGAGTAGTCTAGTTGGGGGCTTCCTAGGAAGCTGCAGGACATCTGCCACAGAGGCAAGGAACCAACAGTCTGCATACAAATAAGTCAGATCTTTAAAACTCAGGTTCTAGAAAAAGACTAAAGTCCAGAGGTGGACAAGCACGTACAAATTTCCATCAGAGTTTAAAGCTGGTGAAAACAAAGAAGAAAACATTTATTTTAGGATGCTGAGTGGATTTTTTGAAACAAAATAATGAAAGGATGATGTACACCAACAACCTGCTAAACTGTCCTTGTCAAAAACTATTCTCCAGGGAACAGCCACAGACAAGTTGTGATGAGATAGCTACAGACAAGTTGTGATGTGACAGCTACAGACAGGTTGTGATGAGACAGCCAGACAAGTTGTGACGGGACAGCCGCAGACAAGTTGTGATGAGACCAACAACACAAATTCTGACCTGATTACATTAAAGAGCCAATCACCACCATCAACACAAGCCATACCAGTATGTCACAGGAACATCAGAGGTCAGACTAGACTTCTGTTCTTCCCTCAATTAAGCCATGTGGCAAAGCCATCAGGTATTTATAACTTTTCTTGTTGCTCTTTTCCCTTGCTGGTTTCCCTATCAAGCTGGGCAAATGCCAGTTTTTACTAGACTGTCACTAAGACTAAATCAGCGGGCTACAACACTGCCACACTTGCAAAGAGCATTGACAGGAGAAATCCGTGCAAGACCTCGGTCACAAACTTTGGTTGGCACTTTTCCACCTTTCCAGACAACAGTGTTATCAGTCAGCACACACTGAGGGAGATACTGAAAATAGGTTATGTGTACATTTGGACATGTACAATGTACAATGAGGATGTCGATCAATTACTTAATAACCTAAGGGGTAATTACACAGAAGCCATGGACGGTATTGTGTGGAGGGGGAACTTCAGGAAGGGAATGAGAATGAAAGAAGAAATAACTGAGAAAGGATGATAGCTAAGCGTCTGAGAAGAAACACACTAAACACAAATGGTAACAATGGTGCTGAAATCCCATGCTATAACTGTGGAAGACTTTTCTTAAGGCAGGCAAGACTTGCTAGTCATACTCGCCATCGCCATGGGCTGTGAGCCCCATGCCTCCTCATAGCGCAATATAACACTATCATCTGAAAAGACGGAAAGATGCAAATCACATCAATAACACAGAAGGACAGGCACAGACACGAAAATTAATAAACATGTGCGAGGAGCCAGAAGCTCAAATAAAAAACAATGTGATGTAAAAGCCAGAAAAATACAGACCAGTCACAATGAAATATAAAAGCACTTACATTCTGTATATTGTACTGGACTAAGTTTCCAAGTGTTCCGGCCACAATTCTGGGCAAAACCCCTCTGTACAAACCAGCAAACCCATCCACCTTTTTTATATGACCAACTGTGGGGAGAATCATGTGACTAATTAAATCACGCACATATATAATATAATTTGCACAAACATGATTCAAATATAAGACAAAGAAACTTCATCCATAACTCACGCTTGAGTTGTAGGGATACCATGTTGAAAGTACCAATAGACAGTCTAAGCTGGAACTAACGTGTTGAAAACATCAATACTCAGTATGGAATATTCATTAAGTCCAGGAGGAATAGAAGCTACCTGCTAAAGGAGTCACCTCTCTGTATACAGACTTCTTCTTTAGGTAGCTTGTTTGCAGACTTCTGTGATCATGACATTCTAATACTTTCTTTCAACTGAGATTCTGATGAAGTTTTTGTTGCCCAATTGGTTTTGTTGTCCGGCAATTTCAACATTACTCATAAAGCTTTCTTTGTCTTAGCCTACAGCTTTTCCCTAGTTACTTTCTAACTCTGTTTTCCGATTTTCAACCCCCCCCCCCCCCCTCCCACCCACGCCCCCCCCCCCCCCCCCCCCCCCCCCCCCCCCCCCCCCACGCCCTTACCATTTCTGCCGGCATGCCTCATAAATTTTCAACCGTCTTTTTCTCTTGATTTTTATAAATGATCGTCAAACCTGTAGCAGTCAATACCTTAGTGAGTGTTTTCTTGTTTGTCCATGATTTTGTTCAACATTTAAAAAAAAACACATCTCGACTAAAAATTTAAATAATAATTTAAACAAAAAATTTAAGAACAAAAAATACTAACTGTATTTGAAGATATTTGGATATACATATACTTCTTTTCTTAAGAAGAAAGTTTTCGTCAGTTCTGGCAACAATGGTTCATAGCCAACCTGTAAAACAAAAGCTCCGTTATTTCAAGCACTGTAAATGAAATCTGTGTCATTCATATAAAGCAAAAAAACTTACTGTGCTTTAAGTTGCACATAATTTCTCAGCGAAGCAAAACATAATTTCTAATGCATCAAATTAAAAGTGAAAGTTCATGCTCTCACCCAGAGAAGCACAAAACCCATAGCTTACAATCTGTGCCACTGTTCCGTAAATGTCCCTGTCTCAGCTTACTATAGACGGTTGTTTTCCAGCCGCCCTGTCAACACCACTGTTTCAGTTGTTTTCCTGGGCAACTTTTTAGAATGACTGATAATGAGCAAATTTGCTAAAAATAGCATTCAGGTGAGGTTTCCTTGCAGAAAATTGCTTTATTTATATAGAAATTAGGGCATCAGAATTCCCTAATTTTATGTTATGTTATCAAAATCTTAATTACTGCATACTGGGCATTCCCATGTATGCCTAGCCCTTTGATGCACTAGCCACTCCAAGGTACCTCTACTGATTGTTCCCACGAGGAGTTGGTTATAATGTCACCTATCTTGGCCTGAAAGGCAGCACAGACATGCTTCACTATGCTTTACCCCCATGTAATGTAATCGTGTTAGCTCCTTCTCATTACTTAGTGTTAACTGGCTAATGGGTCAAGGGATTTAGAATGGGTTACAATAAATACATTTTTAAAGCTTGGAAAGTCAGTTCACAAATTTACTGATTATCTCATATTTTGTATGTGAATAAATATTGTTTTGGTCGATAAATATAATTTTTTATGATTTTTTTTGGGTGCGACTTGGGTACACTTTTTTTTTTTTAATGATTATTTGTCTGGAATACCAGGATTTAAAATGTATGGGTCTTTGACATTGTTTTTTTTTAGATCATTTGAGCACAAGGTTCAAAGTCCAGAGAAACGACTTTATTGCACTGACTTTTATGCCATATGACTCTCTCTCTCTCTCCCCAAAAAAGCTAGCCACCTGTCCAGAGCATCACACAAAAGAGGAGTTCTGTAGCTTCAGTGATGAACCCTAATCTCTGTAAAAATTGCAATTGTTGACCTTTACAGCACATAGCCTAATTATTTCCTCACATAGACTCCTGAATATTCTTCTTCTCCTCCTGCGTTTATCTGAAGATGTAATTGTGTTGTTGCCCATTTACAGCATGGCTGCGATATTTTCACCTCTCGGCCAACGCATCCGACTTCTGTTGGCATTTCTTGACCAGGTTACCCTTCCCAGGACTTCCGAATCTAATTAAGGTACCATATCAACATCTAGGGATGTTTTGGATGGACAGTTTCATCTTCTTTTTCTTAAGTTCTTCTTTCACCCCTTTGGGAGCCAAGAGAGTTCCAAGGTTCTGGATCTTGCTCCTCTGACCGCCTTGATAACAGACACATCATACTGTTAAAGAGCTTCTCTGATGTAACCTTTCTACTTCGATCTTAGCATATAACTCTGGCTTTACATCCCTCTCCTCTTTTACTGTATGCCTTGTATGGTATAGTACCACAAGGTATTCTCTCCAAGTGGGCAAACCCTTTACTGTTTTTGAATGTGAATTGATTGGCTCTGTGCCAACTGTTTTCTTAGGGCTTCATTCCTGGTTTCATCTCTTCTGGCACTTCTGCAACTTTTCTCATACTTCACACTCACTTGGTGCTATCCAGGACTTTCTTCTACCTAGAAACAAAGGTGCCGGTACTCACAAGTCTAAAAAGTGTCAGTACTCAAGTACTCACTTGACTTGTGCGGAAAAAAATCCAGGCTCTACTGGCAAATCCGGACGAAGAATAAAAAGCCTTGGACGACTTAGTCAGAGTTCTCTCCCTTGGCCGCAATCCCAACAGTGATCGGAAAAGCCAACGAAACAAAGAAGACAGTCACGTCGACATCAGGGCTGCCAATGCTTGGTTGTTTCCCCCAGATCTGGGTTTTTTTTCGACGCTGCAGGACAAATCTGGGTTGTTTTTTTTGGGTGTGTTTTGTTTGTTGGTTTTTGCCGATTTGTATGCTTTAATGATCGATAAATTTGCGTGGTTAGGGGTAGGGGTTAGGGTTAGGGAGCAGGATTAGGATTAGGGTTAGCGGTAGGGTTAGGTTTAGCGTTAGATTTGACAATTTTGACGCCGGATTTCCCTATAATCGCGCACAGTCACAAACAATCGAGGGCCTCTGGATGCTGGTCAAACGCACAATTCGCCAACGATTGGGGGCACCAGCCGCACGCTATTGGCGTCATATTTGGCAGAGTTTCAGTGGCGCCACTCCCACAAACATCTGATTGTCGGCCAGTATTTTGAAATCCTACGTCAAAATTTTCACATCTAACCCTACCCCTAACCCTAACCCTACCCCTAACCCTACCCCTAACCCTACCCCTAACCCTACCCCTAACTCTAACCCAACAACCGCATGATGACTACACAACCATTCACGATGCCTCACGCAACCGTACGCAACCCTGCACGCAACCATATGATGACCACGCATCCCTTCACAATGCCTCACGCAACCGTACGCAGCCCTACACGCAACCGTAGAATGATAGGTAAGTGTGTCGTTTGTTTCGTTGTGGCTTTTCCGATCACTGTTTGGAGTGCGTCCAAGGGAGAGCCAAGGGAGAGAACTCTGACTAAGTCGTCCAAGGCTTTTCATTCTTCGTCCGGATTTGCCAGTAGAGCCAAAATCCACTTTGATAAGAGAAAGGGAAAAACTGTATACACAAAGGAGCTTAATTGTCATAGTGATAGAACACGAGGCAGGTATGAGACGATGGATGATTGAAGATAATATCCCGACAGACTTACACACATTTAATTTAGTGTGTCACTGTCACCAAATGGACAATGAAGGCCAAACTGAGTGAGATGACTGCTGGAGGCGGGTGACAACTGCAGCAATGAACCTCGAGGGTTCGGATGTTGAAGAAGATACGGATTCGAACCTCTTACCATCGAACTAACAGGCAAACGCACATCAAACAATCTACCTAATGCCAATGTCAAACATTAACATAAGAATAGGAAAGTAGCAAAAAGCTGGTGACTCAAGTGTCTGCGGGGGGACAGTCAGCCATCACCAGTGTAAACATTGCAATTTAATTCCGACATTGCCATGGCGTTATTTGCATTCTTCTCTAGACGCGACAGAAGAAGGAAATGTTTTGATTTGATAACCTACCTGCATCAACACTTTAGCATAGCCGAAAGGATGCAACAAGGCGGTGATCGCGGCTCCGCTGCCGTACTGAACCACTGCAAGGGCAACCATCTTTCCGGCTAGGCTGTCGAAAACTTGCACCGGAAATTGGATGTTTCAAGGAATTTTATTTTAAACCACAATTGTACATAACATTGAATATCGAAATTTTTTTTTTTTAATTATTACAGTTTTACTACCGTATGTAACAGATGCAAGTTAAAAACAGTTGTAATAAAAGGATCTTAATTAGTATAATAATAATAAAAAGATTTCAGGTAAACTTTTTTTTTCTCCTAATTACTACTATGGCCTACAAGTTGATATCTCTGAGGGCTCTTTAAAAGTAACATACGATAGACTAAAAATATCAGTTGGTAGGCATAATGTAAACAGCCCGCCATAAACTATTGGTATGATTAATAGAATGCAACAATTAAAAAAATGCGGACAGTGCGCAAGGGAAAAGACTCGGTCTTGTCAACTGGCACAATAACTGTTAGAGCTCTTAGCTGACCTCTGGCTGGCGCAAAAAACGTGTGAGAAGGTTTCCAGTGGGGTGACGCCTGTTCTAGAGTCCTTAATTCATGAAATATTGGCGATACCTTGTTGTGATGTAAAGACAAGTATAAGCCTGTTTGAACAGAAGTAATGGTCATTACAAATTTAAACAAAGACGGCAACCAAAACGCAGCCCTAAACTACACATTATTTCCCCCATTTCAGTGTGTCGCTTCCGGCATTGCAGTCCGCAGTATTACCACCTCAAGGACGAGAATCCTACATGTGCAAATCCTTGTTCAATCCTAACGTAATATTGCTCCTCCCTTCCGCCCCGATGGCTACTGGGCATGGTGGTGTGTCAGCACACTAACTGATACAGTTTTAACATATGGCTCCACACAGACATCAGAAAGAGATAGTCATCATTTTTCGGCTGTTATGAGAAGAGCTGACACACCTCCATGCCATGCAACAAGACTTCAAGAATCTTCTCTCGTTGGCTTCCTCTATCCCTCCTTCCACAGATCTTTCCAGTGGTCACAACATGTTCTATTTTCCCTCTTCTCATAACATGGCCGAAAAATGATTACTGTCTCCTTCTGATGTCTGTGTGGAAGAATTTGCCTCAGTTTGAATAATTGGAAGACAGAAGTAATGGTGGTATCAAAGAAACGAATTATTCCTAAATGTGTAATAAAAGTCGATTGTGTTATTTTGGGACAAGTACAGAAATTTATATACCTGGGCACATGGATAACATCAGATGGAAGATACATAACTGAGATAAGAAACAGAATAGGACAGGCAAAAACCGCATTTTATAAAATGAAGAACATCTTGTGCAATATATCTTTGTCATTGAGAGTTAGAAACAGAATTCTTGTTTGCTACATACATCCAGTTTTAACATATGACTGCGAATCCTTGACAATCGGTAGACAGGCCAAACAATTTCTTGAGGTCTCAGAGATATGGTTTTACAGAAGAATGCTTAGAATACCTTGGACAGCAAAAAAGATCAACCAAGAGGTTTTGAAAGAGACGGGAGCCCGAAGACAACTTATCACAGACATCAGAAGGAGACAGTCATCATTTTTCGGCCATTTTATGAGAAGAGGGAAAATAAAACATGCTGAGACCACTGGAAAGATCTGTGGAAGGAGGGATAGAGGAAGACAACGAGAGAAGATTCTTGTTGCATGGCATGGAGGTGTGTCAGCACACGAACTGATACATGCTGCAGGAGATCGCAGATTGTGGAGAGGCATGATCGCCCACGCCAGTCGGTAAGGATATAGATTTTAGTTAGTTAGTTGGGTTATCATCATTGCACTCCGGACATGTCCATAGGTGCTCAGATCCTCCCCTCAGTATGAACCCTAACGTCCGATGGCTAATAGCTTCTGACTGTTACGCAGACAGTGGTTTGAGTCGGTGCGAAACTCTCTCTGTGTGTGAAGTTATCTGAGGTGAAGACGTGACACTGGCTTTTATGCGGCTGGGATCACTAGAAAACGATACCCGAGTGTGTGTGCCTGAGTGTTTCATGAAGCATGATCCGCGTGTGTGGTTACCGCAGACATGAAGTCGTTGCGTAACTTCTGAGGCACATGTCAATCTTTATATTCGTCCCAGATCATGCAGGCGTTGCTGGTAATGAGAGACCTGATAGACTGGCGGGTGCTGCATTAATTGAAGTTGGCCGACCCATGGATCACGCTGACATTGTCAGTGCCCTTAGAGAGACAGGACGTTCGGAGGATTTATTAAGCTATATGTCCACATCACTGCTAAGAATACGCGAATTTGGAGTAAAGATTCGCTCAGCCAAGCATGAGAAGCACACCGGAGAAGTCTTGTTAACCAACACAGCACTGGTACTATTAACCGCACGACGCTGATGAATATGTTGAGAAAGGAATCTGAGCGCCTATGGATCTTTCCGGAGTGCTGTGAAGATAATCCAACTCATATATATATATATATATATATATATATATATATATATATATATATATATATATATATGTGTGTGTGTGTGTGTGTGTGTGTGTGTTTAAAAACGTTTTAACGGTTTTAAATTAAACATTTGGTACTTTCTGGTGAGTTTTAGTACTTTTTCAAAATAAATGCGGTACTATTCCGAAAAAATTGTGTGTGCGATCCCAGGCACAAAAGTCTTTAACCTTTGACCCAAGTCACGTGACACAACACTACGCACAACCGGAAGTGGTTGCAACAGGGGAGTTCAATGATAATGTCGCATTGATTATTTTGTCAACATTTCTCTACACAACAACAAACATCAACAAATACCCGCTGTCTGCAAACTTCGACAATGTGCGACCCTATCTTCGAGTATCAGTTCCGTCTCATTCTTATCGGCGACAGCACGGTGGGCAAGTCGTCCTTGCTGCGATATTTCACAGATGGAAAGTTCGACGAGGCCTGTGACCCGACTGTCGGGGTGGACTTCTACGCCAGACTTATGGAAGTTAAGCCTGGAGTTCGCGTCAAACTTCAGCTCTGGGACACTGCCGGACAGGAACGGTTTAGGCAAGTGTTTGATAAACATGTGTCTCGTTCCCCTTTGTCAGAGACTTAAAAAAAATTAGCCAAAAATTGTTACCTAATGGGCAAACAGCCATATGCCCATAAGTCTTCCATCAGACAGACTGCTACGCATATATTAGATATGATATAATAAATTATTTGGCTCTACTGGCAAATCCGGACGAAGAATAAACAGACTTGGACGACTTAGTCAGAGTTATCTCCCGTCGCCGCACTCCGAACAGTAATCGGAAAACAAACGAAACAAACGACAAACTTACCTATCATCCTGCGGTTGCGTGTAGGGCTGCGTACGGTTGCGTGAGACATCGTGGCATCATCATATGGTTGCGTGCACAGTTGCGTATGGTTGCGTGAGGCATTGTGAATGGTTGTGTAGTCATCATCATGCGGTTGTTGGATTAGAGTTAGGGGTAGGGTTAGGGGTAGGGTAGGGTTAGGGTTAAGGTTAGGGTTAGGGTTAGGGGTAGGGTTAGGGTTAAGGTTAGGGTTAGGGGTAGGGTTAGGGGTAGGGTTAGGGTTAGGGTTAGGGTTAGATGTGAAAATTTTGACGTAGGATTTCGAAATACTGGCCGACAATCAGATGTTTGTGGGAGTGGCGCCACTGAAACTGCCAAATATGACGCCAATAGCGTGCGGCTGGTGCCCCCAATCGTTGGCGAATTGTGCGTGTGACCAGCATCCAGAGGCCCTCGATTGTTTGTTTGTGTGTATGGGACTGTGCGCGATTATAGGGAACTCCGGCGTCAAAATTGTCAAATCTAACGCTAATCCTAACCCTACCGCTAATCCTAATCCTAACCCTAACCCTAACCCTAACCCCTACCCCCCTAACCACGCAAATTTATCGATCATTAAAGCATACAAATCGGCAAACACCAACAAACAAAACACACCCAAAAAAAAAACACCCAGAATTGTCCTGCAGCGTCGAAAAAAAAACCCAGATCTGGGGGAAACAACCAAGCATTGGCAGCCCTGATGTCGACGTGTAAGTCGTCCAGGGCTGTTTAATTCTTCGTCCGGATTTGCCAGTAGAGCCAATTATTTATATTTATAAGATGAAACAGTATTTATTAGGGTGGGAAGGTTATTATTTTAATTATTATCAATCTGTTTTTCAGAATGTCAGGAAACGAATAACTGCTTGATTGGATGATAATGTTTATATTATGGACTGTGCAAACATATTGCTCCAATACGGGATGAAAGGGGGGGGGGGGGGGGAGGGGGCTAATATAATCTAAAGGTTGAACAGGGTTTTGGGGACTTGTGCCCAGGTGATTCTCATCCGAAAGATGGCACTTTGTGTCACTGGGTGTTTATCTGTCCTTGTGCAGTCCTGGTACTAGGGTTGAACAACATTTGTTTACATTATTATTTATAGAAAGTAAGAAAAGTAAAAGTAGCTATTTTAGTCAAAATTTAAAAATTGGGTTTTTTACTTTTAAACCAAGACAGCTGAATAGAGGTTGAAAACCCGAGTCCAACGGTACCTAAATGAAGTCTGTATGTCAATTCTAAGTGGAGATATTCACATTTCAGTGACGGAAAGTTGCCCAAAAAATTTATAATGGAAAACACAGAAACAAGATGGCGGCATGTTCCCAAGTGAAAACTGGACCTCAATTTATCATGTTTAATGTCAATAACTCTCAAGTTTTTGGCTGAACCCCTTAGCAACCATATGTCATTGCTTTCAGGACAGCAAGCTCTAACTAAAGTTGTTGTCTTTTAAAAAATATGATGTGATGCAAACCTAAATAACATAAAAATGAGTCAATTTATCAGTATTCATTAAATACCTTATGAATTTATTATTATTATACAGTGAGTCTTGCAAGACGTATACTGTAATATATATATATATACTTTTGTAACTATTCTTCCTGCTATGATGCATCTCTTTCTGTTTGTTGAATAATGCTTTTTCTCGCACTGTCACTTGTGTGTGTGTGTGTGTGTGCATACACCTGACCGAAATTTTGCTTTATTCCACTGTTTAAAAAATGTTCAATAGCAAGTGGATCGACTTCATTGCATCGTTACTGGTTTAGTATGGCTTGGTCTTTCTCCACATAACTGAACGGCTAGTGCATGCTAAGAGCTTAGCACGAAGCCTGAATACCGTAGCTCCAGCAACAGCCCTCAGAGGTCTCCGCTAACCAAAAAAATTCATTTTTTAGTTGAACAGCGCAGTGAACGTACTGCAACCTTCTGAGCGCGAGGTTAATGGCTTGACCACTTTGCTACGGAGACCCCCATATTGTTTTATAACCAAGTGAAAATGAGAGCCCCTCTTACTGATTTAACATAATCCTTTTTTCAGTCTTTGCGAGTTATTCTTTCATTTTATTGATGATGAAGACATTTCACCATAGCGTTCCCCTCTTCTTCTTAACTAGTCACAGCTTGATATTTTATTTACTTGTTCAAAATAATCTAAGGTAACCGCCCGATTTGTGATTCAGTGCTATATTTTTCATGGAGTAAAATTATTAAATAAGCTCCTTTGTGATTCGCTTTGGATTTATGTTGTGTTTTCATGGAGCAGGATTTCATAAGGTAAGAGGAAAAATAACATTTTAATTTTATAAGTATCTATGTCCTACATGATCTGTTTGCTGGCTAGTATATATTAGTGTATATAAATAAAAAATGATCAAATATTATTAATCATAAGTTGTAAGTAGCCCTAGCTGTAAGTAAGTAAACTTATACTTATGCAGTTAAACAAATTATAATATTTTTTTTAAAATTAATTTCATTAATTATCAACTTTCTAAATAAGCATATCTAAAATCTAAGGAAGTAAAAACTACAATTTTAATACTAATACATAGTATCAGTCATAAATAGTACTTGTTATACTATCTAAGACAATAAAAATGCACCACAAAATCATAGTGCAGAAATATATGGCAGACATTTTTTAAATGTCAATCTGGGAGCGGAGAGTGGGGGTCAGCAGGTAAAAATGCCTTAAACAGGTAAGGTCCTTCATGCCCAATGATAGGTTATGGCTTAAAAAATTATATAATGGCTAAAGATTCCAAAAATGATTTAAAAACTACTTTAATGTGATTTAAAAGTATATTAAAAAAATGTTCAAACCAATGACTGTGTCCATTTTAAATGCTCAAAATACCCTAGCCAAATGGTCCATGTCAAAAACGTGGTAAAATATTATTTTCAGCTATTTACAACTATTAAAACTGATGTCAAATGAAAGTTAGAGACCGTTAAATGATTAATAGAAACAAAACTTGCATTATTTTTCAACTGCTTTTATAAATAACTAGATATTAATCAATTAGTTCGTTTAGACCACGTGGCGGCCATTTTGAGAAATCTCAGATTTAGCTCTCAATACACGATTGGGAACAAATTCAAACTTTTAACTTCGTCCTGTACAGATTCCAACAAAACTGCCCAACTTTATGTAAAAATGGACACAGAATCCAAAAATGTCACTTTAGAGTCTTTTATTTTACCGAAAACAAGAGATATTAAAGAAAATTTACTTCCCGCATGGCAAATAGGGAAATTTATTAGGTTGAACAAAGATCGCTACGTAAGTTAGGTGTCGTTTTGTAGAGCAACCTCTTCTGAACAACTTTGAGCCCACGTATTCGATTCAGAACAGCCAGTGTTGAGCGACGGGTTTTCAAAGTAACTGATACGCAAAGGAGCCATTTTCCGTAGACCACCGACTCCATCTTGTAACTAAGCGCTCTCTACTTTCGTTTTTAAGTGGGTCACTTGAATGATCGTAAACGCTAGTAAAAGGCTTTGAATGAAGCAGCTGATAGCTGCAGTTCATTCCAGGCGTATCAAATAAAATATGAGATAGATACAGAATTGTTTATACTCCAACAACGATATTCTTCGTACTAAGATAGATAGTTGTACCTTCCTTTTGCCTGAGTTTTAGTGAACGAGGGTTATGTGATCTGTCCTACTATTTGGCAGACACAGTTGAACTGTTACTGTTCTAGGTGATTGTTACTGGAAACCTTTTGGTTTAGGAATGAATTGTTAGCCGCCTAAGTAGAGAGTTACAAGACAAAATGGCCATTAGAGCTGTTAAATAGCAGTTTGGGGCTGAAACAGTTACATAAAGGTAAAGGTAAAATCGGGAGATGTTAACCAGCATTGCACAAGGTTATAAACCATAAGTGCTCTGCCAGCAGTACGGACAGCTGATAAGAATTGTCTGCCTGTGTCGCCGTTCGCACGTAACTCTGTAGCTACAGTGACGTTTCTCCATTTACCCCAGAGTGTCAACTCTGGTACCCTTTTCCTAGAGGCTGGGTGAACCTCAGGAGCCGCCCGGTTTTGAACACCGACCGTGGGCTGCAGTGAGTCGCAGCTGATTTGAAAGCAAGCCTCTTATCAACTGCGCTAATGCGGCCCCATGGCTGAAATAGTTACATAAAAAATATTATCACAGTGTTAATGATCATATGTGATAAATTTGGTATTCGTATAAACTTGGTGCTATCAGTGGGCAATCCTGGAAAAAAATATAAATGCCAAATTACATGTGAGATGAGATGTATAAGAAATGTGACCCGTGGAAGGGGGGGGGGGGGAGAGACCGAGTCGCCAACTAAGAACAGTGGTAGGCACAGTATTGGTAGATGATTTCATAGAACATAAAGGAATCGAATGGTTTGGTCATCTGGTCAGAATGAAACAAAATTAGCCAGCAGCTAGAGCGAACTACATGAGAATAGTAGGCTATGAGTCAAGAGGCAGACCCAAAAAAAAAGATGTGGGTGGAGAATGAGCACTGCAGAAACACAGTGTGACATTAAAATAAGCTATGCACCTAGCAAAAGTAAGAAAATTACATTTAACTCCTCTCTGTAACACCTTGCGGCATAAGTAATAGGACAAAAGAAAGAAGAAGAATGATGATTTGATATTACATAAGAATAATGGTCCTAAATTATCGAGGCAGAAAATATACCCTAACAGGGCCTCAATTGCGGACTTCCGGTGACTTAAATTGCGCAATTCTGGCTACTTCCGCCACTGCCAAGAGTATCTTCCACCCAGCTCATGCGGCGTGGATTGGGGCTGAACTAGATGGCTGGGACTCACGAGCAGCAGCTACCGCATCTCCTACCGCTTCCTTTATTTTATTTGCTCGTGAGTCCCAGCCATCTAGTTCAGCCCCAATCCAAGCTGCGTGAGCGGGGTGGGGATACTCTCGGTAATGGCGGTATAGTCCACGGAAGTCCGCAATTTACACGTGACTGAGGCCCTGTTAGGGTATATTTTTGGTATTAATAATTTGGGACCGTTATTTGGAGGATAGCCCATAATTGTAGTGTGTGTGGAATGGAGAAAAGGCCATATTTCAACCCCACTCTTAACAACACAGTTGATGAATGGTCTATTTTCTTAGCGTTCACTGCCTGCCAACACCAGCAAAGTCCTGTAAAGGACACAACAAAATTTGTTGGGAGTGCAGCGAATCTATTCTGTTTCTTCTCCCTCCCCCTCCCCCAGTGTTGCCCCAGAAATCACACAAGGAATTATCTTTTTAATTTAGAGGATTTGTATGTAAGGTTTCTGTAGTTTGTCTTTCCTGTGATATTTCCAAGATGAGTTCATTGGTTAACTGACTGTCAGATTAAGATGTGGTTTTATTTCTCTTACAGGTCTATCACAAGATCTTACTACAGAAACTCTGTAGGGGTAATGATTGTTTACGACATAACCAAGCGAAGTAGTTTTGAAAACCTCAAAGATTGGTATGAAGAAGCCAGAGAACACATTGAGCCGCACAAGGCTATTTTTGTGATTCTTGGCCACAAAGCTGATAACGAAGAAAAACGGCAAGTAACCTTTAGAGAGGGAAAACGGTTCGCAGAAATGCTGGGACTAAAGTTTTTTGAGACATCAGCGAAAACCGGCCAGAATGTAGAAGAATCCTTTGCTCAGATCGCCAAAGACACTTACCAGCATTTGCAAGATGGGCATATCAAAATAGAAGAAGGCTGGGATGGGGTCAAGGCCGGTTTTGCCAGGCCGAAGGAGGCAGTTCATCTAGCAGAAGCTGAAGGAGAAAGTCGATGTTGTTAAATGTTCTACTTCAGTATTCAGTGTCAGCTTGATAAGAGAGACTTCAGGGTTGAAAGTTGCAGCAGGATCAGACAGTAGATTCTTGCTTATTGTTCTGTGTGTTCCTTTATTCAATTAGTTCAAGATGTAAAACTGATAAATGTCCTCACTGATTAATGCAAATGTTTTATGAAAGTTAGTCTGGAAAAGCAATTAACTTTAGTGCAGTTTTAACCTGCACTTTCTCTTAATAATTGAATTTTCAGCAGCTTGGCTTAAAATAATAATTTGGGTGTATATTTAAATTAATAAACCGCTTTGATGTTTCTTTTCCCACTGAATTATGAGCATCTGATAGGATTCTTTGTTGTTGTTTGCTTTTCTTTATTCCTTGTTAAAAATTTAAAAAAGAAATGTGTTAGCTCTCACTAATCTGAGAACTGCATGTTGGATCGCTAATTTGTAAGGATTATATTTGTGAGCATAGATCTGTTGCTGCTCAGTGATTGGTAGTAGTCTCTGGGGTTATGGAAGTGTTCTAGCTGTAAAAAGAATGCGCGAGTGATTTTTATAAGAAGAGATTTCTATCTATTTATTTATGTATCCCTCCCCCTTTTTTCCAGGATTGCATTCTATAGGACTAACATCTCAAGGAAAAAAATCTAAGTGCAAATCTCAGAAACCCAGTTCAACCCTTGTTCACCCTTGAAAGTATGAAACGATGCTAGGATGAGTGGTTGTGGAGTGGTAGTTGCCCCTTCCTGTCAGATAGTGGTTTGGGTTGCACCCACAGCACTATCAACTCTTGTTGACACAATCCCCATATAATTAGGGATGATGAAGTTAGCTGTACATCCTACATCTGCAGTGGTACTAGATATGCCAGACTATGGGATGATTTAGGTTCTCTGTTAGTGTACTGGCTGGATGCTGCCTGCTGGCTCCAAGGTCTAAGGAATCATATCCGCATCGAGGCAGATGGCTTTCAAAGTTGACCTTGATTCTCAGGCTGATCCAGCCTAAAATAAGTATCAGGTAATATCCGTGGAAGTAAAGGCGGTCTGGCCCTCTTTGCCTTATGTGCCAAAGGTGTGATTAGTGTCACTCTGTGGGATTATTTCTGTAACTGCAGTCCAGTCAGATATAAACACACAGATGTTTTGTACTTGGCTGCACACCATATACATAACTGTGTGAGAATGACTTCTTGTTTACGGTTATATTTTACATATTATAAAGTCACATGCTAGAAAGTGTGGAATATTTTTCTTTGAAAAGTTTGCGTTCATTAAAGGAAATGAGTTTAATGTTAAAAGAAGCTGATAGAGAACAGTTGCGTTTCATAATGGGAGCTAGGTTAATGTTGATTTACAGATTTTATTTATTGTGATTTACTAGACTAATTGAAGGTTCACAAAGATATAATAAACTGCCTCTCCAATTGTTGTGTAATGACCATCTAAGACCTTCACTAATGGGGGGGGGGGGGGATGGCTTGTCTGTTTAGTAGCACTAGGCCACTGTATATCTGATGTTTGAAGAATCTCACTCACACAATGCTGACAGCTTCACTATGTTTTTTTCATGGGAAGTCTGTTGGCCATCTTGTTTTTTCTAGTTTTTGTTAAATAAAACAAAATGGTTTGAACAAGATTGCTAAAAGATGTTTAACAAAATATTTTTTGTGTTTTGGCGAATGATTTTATTGTTGGTTACAATTATAAGGTTGTCGTACTTTAAAAGAAATGAGATTTTTTGTGACAGCATGAGTTAAAGTTGAAACATTGCACCACTTAATGTTATTTAATGAAATGTAAAACAAAAATTTTTGATAGCAACTTTAGTTTTATATTCTTTAGTGAAGTTATTATTTTATTTCCATAGTGAAGCCAGACAATAATTTTTTAGAAAAATTATATTCCTAAGCCCTACATAATGACCACATGGACTTGCCTGTTTAGATAATTTTAATAAGCACACTTTTTGGCCTTTTCTTTAAAAACTTGCCATGTATCAACAATAATTAATCGTTTACAGCCAGGTTTGTTTTATTATTACATTTGAAAGTACAACTAATTGACTACAACTGTATAAAGTCATCATTTCCTTTCAGTTATTTCTTTCTTCATTTCCACACTTTACAGAATAAATTGGGGAGAACAGGCGTCTCAGTGAATTCTGTGTGAAACCTGCCAAATTTAAGGACCCCACAGCCGATATTTAACTTGAGTTATGATTTTATGAAACTTTTGGAAAAATTGTGGAAATCAGTGAAAGAAAATCTAACGTAGATACAGAGTTGACATTCGGTTCAGATTATAGCCTAACTATATTTTAATACCTAAGCAAAATTTTAGTGGGACTGACATGGCTACTGCAACCAGTGAGTGAGTGAGTGACTTTCTACCCCACCAGGACATCACACAAGCGATAAACACCCGATGACACAAAGTGCCACCATGTGGATGAGGATCACCATGGAGAGGTCCCAGAAACCGCGTTCAGACATTTGGCCATTTTTATGGCCTGCCTATATTGCGGCCCCTGGCAAAAGCCAGAGTGGGGCTTCAAATAACAAAAAAAATTACGTCCTGAAAAGGACGTAAAGACTTAGTACGATAACTGCAACCAGTTTACTCATCAGCTAAATATATACCTTCATCAGGTGGAAATAAATATGAAATAAACAAATATACCTTTTTTTCTTAGTGATTTATTGTTTGTATGATAGATAAGGAAGGGCCATGCAAAATTTCATAAAGATCTGACCATATTTAGATATCTTTAACCATTAGCAACAGCTTGCATAATTTATGATTTTCCAGTTTGTTCCCTATTAACTTCAACCAGATGATGAGACTTTTGTTTCTTGGGGTGACAGAACATTTTTATTTCTTGAGGTAAAAAGATTTTTATTTGTTTCTTTTTAGTATTTTTTATTTGTATATACAGGGTCTTAATAAATTGGTGTGTCGTTCTTATCTCTCAATGTGCCATGTGTGAATATAATTTTAAAGTGTTATTTTGATAATTGACTCTTGGTTAACTATGTATTATTCCCCCTGCAATATAATTAATAAACGAAATCTTACTCTACCAATGTGAGAATATTTATAATTTAAGGCAGTTTTATTTGAAATCGTGAATTGATTCATCTAGTTTTGGTTGTAAATTGTTGTATTTCTAATTAGTTAAGAAAATGTTTTTACAAAATGGTGCAGCAGATGATTTGAAAAAAAAATTATTATGTTATTGTATATTTTTATTTATCCTTTTGTGTAAGTAAGTAAAGTAAAGAACCCTTTTCCACGCCTGTAGGCATATAGGGCTAGACCTATATTTTTATAGACTAATTGGCACAAGATGGGTGATGTGGTCAGCATCACGCCGGCCACCTTTACTTTCCTGGGACTGCACCCGGTACCCACTCAAGGCTGGGTCGACCTGGGAGCCAAGGTCATTTTTAAAAAAAGTCCAGCTGCGCCAGGGAGCGAACCCATGACCTTCCGATCCACGACGAGTGTAGCCGCTCGGCCACAGCGACTCCCTTGTTTGAGTTACACAGATATTAAACTCTTTCTGTGTATGCATGCGTGTGTGCGCTCACGATCCCTGTGCCCACACTTGAGCAGAAGGCCTTAATCAACTCCCACTGATCCTCTAAGTCTTTTTCTCAGTCAGTCGGATTTTTTGTCTGAAACCTTCAAGCATGTCATATAATTAGAGTGAGTGTCAAACCACCAAGATGTAAACATTGAAGAAAAGTGGCTCATAAACAACATCATGTTAACTTTTAGAAACTAGGAGAAGAGAAGAAGAAGAAGCAGCAGACAAAATGTGGAATCTTGGGTGTTTTTTTTTAATAAATACCCAGGTGGTTGAACACCTAGACCACAGAGCACACAGGCAGCCTCGCAGTCTTCTTCTTCTTCTTTGAGGATGTCTCATCACTGATAACAAGAAATGTAAACAAAATTGTTTTCATTCACTAAATGTCTAAATTAGGAAAAAGGGTGCAGGGAGATTTCTAAATAAAGGGAGTTAATAATTAAATAGGCACCAAGAAAAGAATAACTTATTTCTTTCCCTTTAACCATCTAAACATGGTTCCCCCCCCCTTTTCCCGATCAATTTGATGACTAAATAGTTACGCCACAGTTTCTTTAAATCTATTTTTTTTCACTCTAAATAGTATCTATACAAATATTTCGATTAATATAATCATACCCACCATGTCTACACATTATGAAGTAACACCTAACATTTTATAGAGGCATGGGTACCTCTGGCAAGCCTGGATCTCAGCATTTACAGGTTAAAACTGATTGGTTAGGATAGAATAGTAATGGAGGATGCAGTGTTGTCTGCTTGGTCCTTGGCTGTTGTCTAGGGGGTTTACTCTTATTGATGATATGACTGACACTCTCCGGACGACCCAGATGTTATAGGTTAACCCAGCATCATAACAAGAGTAGCAAATAAGTTTGAATACTGACTTAATAAGGGGGAAAAGGGTAAAGAATGGAACCAGCAACTACAGCTCATTATTTCCTTAAAAAAAAGAATGTATAAAAGTCTACCAGACCACACCCCTATTTTCATTTAGTATCTTCCATGTAACAGCCACTCCCTGTATCAGTATTTAGCGAGTATATTTCTGGCAATCTCTTTTACTGTCTGTATTAACCTCTTTTCGGGTAGTGTAGGATCGGGGGGGGGGGGGGGGGGGGGGGCTGAAGATTAAAGGTCCTGTGGCTGGTTCAGTCACCAAAAACTGTGCAAGCTAGGTTTGTCATGTTGCCCTTGACAGAAAAATGGCCATCCCTTACCAAAGATGGAACCAATGTCTCCGGCATGATATCCTAGCACCCTAACTACTCGAACAGCATTGTTTGGGAACCCATACATTACATTAGTATAACTAGCATTGCTTTAAACCATGTGTGTTCATGTTTAGCACTGTACAGTATGTAGTTTCTCAATTAGTATTCATGTCGCACAAAAGATAGGACAGAACTGTTTTCTGCCTTTTAAAGCTTCTTGAGATTATAGTGCTACCGTGTCAGTTTTGTAAGCCTATTGTCTTTTACAACACAAGACAATTCCAGCACATGGAAACATCTCATACAACCCTGCGCTACCAGTGCCAGACATGGTCACTTACAACAAACTAGAAAAAAAATGAGTAACCATGGAAATGAGGTGTCTGAGAAAGGCTGCAGGAGTGACAGGGAGAGATAAAATCAGGAATTAGGTTCATACGAGAAAATTTTGGTGCCAAATTTATTCTAAATTATATACCAAGACAGTAAATCAAATGGTTGGCGCACTGGGAGAGAATGCCTTGTGATGGCATACCATACAGAGCATGCAACAAAAGAGGAGAAGGATGTAGAGCACAGGGTAGACCAAGAGCAACATGGAAAGATAACATCAAAGAAACCCTACAGCAGCATAACGTGTCTATAGTGGAGGCAGCTAGAAGAGCAAGAAGCAAAACCTTAAATCTCCCTCGACACCTGAAGTGGTAAATGAAGAAACAGAAGCTGGGCACTTACGGGTCATATGTTTAATATTCTGCTGGCCGGCTTTACTTCCAGATGCATTTCATGGTACCCAAGTGTAGGCTGGCTTGCCCTCTCAGTATAATTCAGTGTTAAACATTACCCTTTTTCAGTGGGGGTTTGAACACATAGCTAGCAGGCTGGTGGCCACTGATTTAGCTTTACCACAGCTGAGGTATCATTCAGACATTAGAGAAACTACAGGTTTGTGTGGAAGTTGTCTTCTAAAGTTTGTATGTTAAAGATCAGTTACTGTCGGGGTAATATTACTTGTATAAAATATTGCGTATGTAAAATATTGCTTATGTAATATTGCTGTGTTTATATAATCTTTAAAATATTAGTGATATTATTGCCATTGGTGTTTATATTCATTTTTAGGTGAGCGTCAATGTTAATATAATGTTAATGCTTGGGTTTATGACCTGACATCAGCAATGCCACACTGTGGGGCTGGATTTTGTTTAGCTTTGTACCTGTTGTTTAGTTATTCATGTCTGTCCTCACTTGTTTTGTTGGGCTAATGAAAGGAACAACGAGCACAAAATCATAACAGTGGAGATGATATTTCTTAGAAGAGCTGCCGGAGTAACAGCACAAATTTATAACAACTGAGATATTATGTCTTAGAAGAGCTGCCAGAGTAACGGCACAAATTCATAACAACAGAGATATTATGTCTTAGAAAAGCTGCCGGAATAACGGCACAAAATCATAACATCAGAGATTATGGAACGACAGCATCAAGAACAAAAGTGATGTCATGACACTTGAAGCACATCCTTAAGTCCGCTTCTGTTTTTGCGTTTACCAGCTGTAAGCTCCGACAGAAAGTCCTGCTTGTTCTTCCACCTCCAGACTTGAGTTTTGTTCCAGTTTTGCATGCACATCCGTTTCCCAGACCTGGTTTATTTTAATGCAGACTCTTGGTTCTCTGCCTCTCAGGCAATTATACTCCAACCTGGAAGAACGCCCCAAAATATTCGACTCCTATGACATGCTTGATGGGGAGGCAGTAGGTCTATTGTTTTCCCCATAAGTGACCTATCTCACAGATATCTGAGTGTACAGGCTCTGACAACCCCTGACACTGGTTTTGTGTATGCACACACACACACACCTAACAGTAGTTCCAGTTTGTGTTTTTATGTTACTTTAGTCAGCATGCTGTTGTCTCATTGCACTCTGTTGTCTCGTTGCATGCTCTAGCATTATACACAAGTCTTTCCCTAGTCTCTTGCACTATTAATGATTTGTCATTTTCAAAATTGCCCTTTTTGTACATATAATCGCTTAAACTACTACACGTTTAATTTTATACTTCCAGTTTCTTACAATTTTGTATACACTTTGTAAAATATTCTCACTAAGGATTGGATCTGACACCGTTTTTTTTCACATTGTCCCTTTTTTATCATCTGTATCTATTTCATCAAGCAGTTGTAAGATGTAGAATCATTAAAGTTAGTTAATTTATTTTAAAGTTTCGGTGAAATTATTGTTCTATCTATCAAAATGTTTACCAGGTTGGCTTAGATCTATTTTGACAGTGCTGCTTGTTGCACAAACAAGTATTTTTTAGTATTGAATATAAACCAGAATTTAGGTACTTAAAATATAATTTTAGGTACTTATCAACTAATGAGATTACAGCACTGTTACTTATCTAGGGTACTAGAGAAATTACAGCACTTATATTGAGTGTGCCAGAGAGTGCAGAATGGCACCACTGCATCTGTTGTAAATTAAAAGTACTATATTTGAGTTTTGTTTGTTTTTGTTTCAATAATTAATAAGACAGTAGTACTACTGTTCAGTAAAATACAGGATATAAAGCACTAATATTGAATATAGCAGAGAATAAAATGCACTATCACTGAGTCTATCAGAGGATATACTGAAACATTTTTTTGTTTCATTATTTGTATCTTGGATGCCCCTCACTCTTTTGCCTTTCACTCTTTTCCCTGTTGAAGTTTTTAATAGATAATTATACCACCTGATTTGTCCAGGGCTTTTGAAATATTATTTCATTCAGTAGTACCCTGTAAATATTGAATGTCTCAGTTAATCAAGATTAGCAGTTTCATGAAGTGAACCCATTGGGTTAGAATTAGTTGTAAATCAAGAGTAGCATCAAAATTAACTCACAAGATGAAAATTAATTTTCATTTAATCCAGATTATCGGGTATGTTAAGTAATCTGATATATTAACATTAATTCTCATGTCATTTGGAGTATAATCTGTGTTAATCAGTTACATTACCACTTACATTCATATCATCTTCAACAAAAGCTCTGTTAGACTGTGCACAAAATAATCAAGTGCTACCTTTCATCACAATCAAATATGATTATGTACTGTGCAATACCATGTTGTCTTATTGTCATAAAAATAAACTGACTAGTTAAACATCGTCATGTCTTCATGTCAGCCAAGTCTGCAGTTATCAGCAGTAATGGTGAAAACTCATTCTTCTTGCCATTATCATTTCTGAGGAGTAGCTGGTTGAGTGGTCAAGAACACACATGGGAGACCCGGGTTTGATTCTTTGATAAGGTGAAATATTTTGTCACGTTGGTGGCATAAATACAAATCATAACCTGCATAGTTCATGGCGACCGCACTAGCGATGCAGCTCTTAATCCTGGCTGTAGAAGCCCACTTTCCCTCCCCCTTTGTTTACACCACCGAAGAAATGAGGGCAGTTGATGATGATGTTCATCTTATATGCCCAGGCTTACTTACCAGTCCTTCTTCACATTCATCGGCTGTCAACTCCATTGGAAAGTTCTGGTTGTTCGCCCACTTCTGCACTTTGGTCTTGTTCCAGGATCAGAGTTTTGCGTGCATTTCTGTTTTACAGATCTGACATTTTTTTAAATACAGCCTGTTAGTTCCTTGCTTCTGAGGCTGAGGTACTCCAACTTCGAAAGGAAACACTCCTAATTTGTCATTTTTTTTAAAGACATGCTTTGTGGAGGGGAGGGGGTGAATCTGTTCTTTTCTGCCCTGAAATGTGGCGCTGTAGAGCCCACACAGAGAATGAGGTGACAAACCTGAAGATTGTCGTCATAGAAGGGAGATCTGTTTTTAAAAAAAGTTTTAAACATTATTCTCTAGAATCTTAAGCCTCCAGTTAATTTCAAACATAGCTTTTGTTGTGTGCCATAAAAAGTTTACATATTTCATTATTGTCTCCAAAAGTGTACATATGTTGGTTTTACTTGCTCATGCATACAAACACCCACAGTATTTGTTCCGTGTGTTCAGTAATTACATTTTATGTGTGCTGTATATTTTCAAAGTTAGATGTGTTTAGTGTTACAACATCAAATGTGCCAGTATTTTGTTTTGATTTGGTTTGGTTCTGTTATGTTTATTTATGGAGCGCCAAACTGTACATATTACATATCTAGAAATACATCGGCTTTTGCTCAAAGTCATTTCATTTGTGACTTCATTTTAATGCTCATTTTACTTTTTTTTTTGATTAGTTAAATGTGAAAGCTCACAGATTGATCTATCTCTTGTCTGTATAATGTTTGGTTTACAGTGAAAGCTCACACATTGATCTATCTCTTCACTGTATAATGTTTGGTTAATAGTAAAAGCTCACAGATTTATCTATCTCTTCACTGAATAATGTTTGCTTAACAGTGAAAGCTCACAGATTGATCTATCTCTTCACAGTATAATGTTTGGTTAACAGTGAAAGCTCACAGATTGATCTATCTATTCACTGTATCATGATTATTTGACTGTGAATGCTCACAGATTGATCTATCTCTTCACTGTATAATGATTGGTTGACTGTGAATGCTCACAGATTGATCTATCTCTTCACTGTATAATGATTGGTTGACTGTGAATGCTCTTAGATTGATCTATCTCTTCACTGTATAATGATTGGTTGACTGTGAATGCTCACAGATTGATCTATCTCTTCACTGTATAATGATTGGTTGACTGTGAAAGTCTTAGATTGATCTATCTCTTCACTGTATAATGATTGGTTGACTGTGAATGCTCACAGATTGATCTATCTCTTCACTGTATAATGATTGGTTGACTGTGAATGCTCACAGATTGATCTATCTCTTCACTGTATCATGATTGGTTGACTGTGAATGCTCACAGATTGATCTATCTCTTCACTGTATCATGATTAGTTGACTGTGAATGCTCTTAGATTGATCTGTCTTTTTACTGTATAAAAAATGCAACAGTGGAATTGTAACTAACTGCCACTCAAGTTTGTCTGTCCAGGCTGCTGCACTCGCGTCAAGCTCAGAAGTGCAAAGTGTCTACCGGCAGAAGTGGACGAGTGTGAGTGCTAACTCAAGGACCGACCCTTTTTGATCTGCCATCCAAGATACTATTCGTAAAATGTTAGGGTTTCACAGTTACCTAACGCCTGCCACTTTGAGCCCCTAGGCCCCCTCACCCCCAGACAGAAGGAGGCAGAGTGTAAAACAAGAATTTATTCCAGTGCAACACTCAGTATTCGTTTTTAATTGCAGTGATTTCGTTGATTCATAAAGAGATCATGGTCTGGTCTCTATGGCTTAGAAATTACATACATGGTTCGTAATTCTGAAATACCTGGTTCGATTCCAGTTGCAGACGATTTGCCAGCAGACGGCGTTGCGTTGATTTTTACAGTGGTATCGAGTACTGACCGTTGAGTAGCTGTAGCACATTAGTGAAAGTACAGTTGCCTAGAAAACCCACAAACAGCCAACAAAAGTAGGGAATGGTTGACAACCTTTGATCAAAGATACACAACAGGAAAGAGATACGCCACGGCTCACTGAGTTCTCATTTTGTATCCCCTACTGGTTATCCGGGCCAGTTCAGCAAAAATGGCATGAGGCCCGTTAAGTTCAATACAATAGATAACCAAGTATGCAGTGTGATTCAGCGCGACCAAATCAAACAATCATGCAATTCTGTGTGTAATGGAAGACTCAAGTTATCAAACAGACTACCTGCCTACATAAAACGACAAATACAGAAACAGAGAACGTATAAATTTGGTATAGAATTCCCGAATCTGCCAGCGTTTTTATTGCGAGCTGTATTGACTATTGTACAACAGGACCGGGGTCTTCATTGTACCGCTCTTTGCTGGAACCATGCTCTGGGCGATAAAGGGAGGCAACACACACAAATCGCATCCTATACGATACTGTCAACAGCAACAACAAAACGCAGTTATCCGATGGAGCCTACAAACCATCGGTGCTCCAGATGCGAGAGAACTGTCATTTCTTCTTCTTCTTTGCGTTTACCAGCTGTAAACTCTGGTGGAAAATTCTGGTGTTTCGTCCACTTCTGGACTGCAGTCCTGTTCCAGAACCTCAGTGTTGAATGTGCATCCGTATGATAGATCTGTCTCATTTGTGTGCAGACTGTTGGTTCCTCGCCCCTCAGGCAGATGCACTTCGACTTCGAAGGAAGCTCCAAATTAGTCGACTCTTACGACATGCTTTTGGGTAGGCAGTGGGTCTATTCTTGTTTTCCCCATAACAGGGCACCGGAACCCACACGGGGGGCAACTGTCATTTGATTAATCGAACCCTAAGCTATTCTTGTTTGCTAAATTTCAACAATTCCGCTCATTAAATTACGCAGATTTTGAATGGGCTACTAGTGCCAGACTTGGACATTATCAAAGGCTAACCTACGTAAAATTTACACATGTGGAATGAGATGCCTGAGTAAAGCCGCCTTCTTAACCACACGAGACAAAGTTAATGATAACTTCAGACAGACTGTAGGAACAACACCATGCAGCATTTTCATTAAGAAACAGAAAATAAAATGGTTTGGTCATCAAGGAAGAATGCAGCCATACCAACGAAGGAGCTACACCAGTGTTTCCTAAAATGTTCTTAGTTGCGGCGCCTTTTTTCAATTACAATTTTTTCACGGCGCCCTAACCTAAGTAAAAGTATAACTTTTCATATGTAAGAGATATAGTGAATCTTTGAATATTTCGCGGCGCCCCTGTGAAGAGGTCGCGGCTCCCCCGAAAGCCACGGCGCACAGTTTAGGGAAAAACTGAGCTACACAAATATTGATGTGAACGCAAGAGGTCGCCCTAGGAAAATATGGAGCTGAAAAAGCCATTGCTGCTCATCAAGCAGTGAATCGCAAACTGTTTCTCGCTCAACGTCAAAAGTGGAAATTGATGATGATCATGACGACAGAATAACAAAATATTGGGATACTCGTTGCGTTTTTACCATCAAGTTCCGCGACATAACATAACTGGCTTATACGGTTCCAAGCGGTGTCTGGTATTTGTTACTGTTTCATTATCTGTGAGTACGCGGTCCAAGAGGGAACACATAAACAAAGTTGCATCTGGTTTACCATCCATGATATGATTCTTTAATTGCCACATTCTGAAGGCATGTATCTTTTCTAGGAGAATATATATCTCTCTCTCTCTCTCTCTCTCTCTCTCTCTCTCTCTCTCTCTATCTATCTATCTATCTATCTATCTATCTATCTATCTATCTATCTATCTATCTATCTATCTATCTATCTATCTATCTATCTATCTATCTATCTATCTATCTATCTATCCATCCATCCGTCTGTCTGTCTGTCTGTCTGTCTGTCTGTCTGTCTGTCTGTCTGTCTATCTATCTATCTATCTATCTATCTGTCTGTCTGTCTGTGTTTCCATAGCTACCAGATCCTTTCCTGTTCACCGATTGTCTTCTTTCAGAAACAATTATCCTATTACCGTAAGCAGCTTCTAGCAATCTGCATCCTCCAGAAGTGTGTCGCACCACATCTCTCCCCACCCTGTCCTTATACACTATCAAACACACACTTTCTCCAGACTTTTCATTTGCTATTACCTCCCGCCCCTGTACCCGAATCCTCTTTCCAGCCCCAATACCTAACTCATAACTGACAGTGACCTGTGTATTATTCCAAGAGAGGAAATCCTGGCACGTATGCGAGTCAATACATTCAACCAGCGGTTACAGACACTGGGATGCACCGTCTCCTTGTGTTTTACAGGTGTCGGGATCGACTTCGTTGCCTCAAGAAATGCACGACCGCCTTGCACAGTAAACGAACTATATAGCTCACTGAGCTGCAATTCTGATGTGACCACCGCTGATAGCTGCCTTATGTATTTTCACTTTGCTTGTGCGATTGATTTTGCTGGGACTGACATGTTTTCCGCTAGTTTTTCAAATAAGAAGTTAAAATATATTTTTTTAGTCTCCACTGGCACGGAACGGAGCAGTTATAGAGCGACTAGCCTACAGTGATGTTGAACTCCAGAATAATATATGGCTCAAGCACCAACACACATTGATGTCCGAAACATCTGCACTGGCGAATCAATGGATGGAGTCAGAAATCGAACCTCGTCATATGCCCGATGTATCTGACTTCAAAAGGGCTCTTTACTTTCCCCTTTAGGTTAATTTGAGCTGGGCGTTCGAGCTGAGAGGTTTGGAAACCGCTGTATAATGATGATTTGAGAAGAAATAATTTTATGTGCTGTGCCGACTTAGTCTTTCACGTCCAGTTCTCTCCCCTTGGTGACACAATGCAAGTAGCAAGCAATACAGAGTAGGATCAATCTCCGACTGTCTGAACAAGGATGCTTGTCAGGGTTGCCATATTGGCATTTTTTTAATGCCCGATTCCACAAATTTGGCATATTTGAAATCGAACTGGCATAAGATAATGAACTGGCATATTTTGGCATATTTTGGTTTTTCCTGGCAATGTAGACCTACAGTTAACATATTTATTCCAGGTTGACTTTGTCGTGATGTCCTGGTACGGACTTCCTAAACGGATCGTGACTACGATAAACCAAGACCCTCTGTAATTTATGTTAATCTACTAGAATAAATGCTGGATATAAAATCAAAACCACCCACTGGTATCAAGTGATTCAGACTGTTCAGAAACTACTTGAGGACAGAAAATACAGAGGATATAGACCTAGTTATATTTGTTATAGATTTTATTACTTCTACCAATGGCCACTTCATCCAAAAAATGGAAAGCATCTCATGACATTGCAAGTATAATAGTAACTAGAAGAAAACAAACTCACGGCTCAAAAGATCTTCAGACGAATCAGAGGCAGTATTTTGTAAACTGTGTCAGTGCACTTATGCACCAAGAATTAGCAGCATATCAAATCATAAAAAATCCGAAAAACACAGGATGAAAACTCTGTCAAAAAGCCAGTCACAGCTTATTACAGCAATAACTCCTAGGCAAAGTAATGATAAAGTTAAAGGCAGCAAAGTTGCAACTTGCTGTATGCACGACCTGCCATTGTGCAATACGCACAAATAATCATCTAAGTGAAAAATCATGAGAGCGCATGGTCGGGGGGGGGGGAGGGGGGGGGGGGGGGGGTACATTAGAGCACATACAGTTGTATAGAACTAAATGTTCATGCCTAATTAAAAAAAAAAAAAAATTATATCGCCTTCACTTAAGGATGACCATATTGATGATTTTTGGAACAAGAAATATGCCATCATTATAGATGAGTTGCGAAGACTTCATCTCATGTGAGAAAATGCTTTAAGATTTGACATTCAAAAAGGTTTACGCTGTATCTTCCACTGGTTCCATTGAGGATGACAGTGAAGAATTCAATCTAGAGTTTTTGATGTGAATTGAGTACAATGTTACACTTTATTTGGCATTTTCTGGCATATTTTGGGTAATGGTTTGGCATAAAATGAAGGTTTTTTTATTTGGCAACCCTGATGCTTGTCATGAAACTGTCAAGGTAGGATCTGCACATTATTTTATATCTGTAGTCAGATCCTGCCAGACAGTAATATCTTCTGTGTTACCACAGACACCGGAAACCTGTGTTCACATCGACGCCTGAACCTGAGGTTCAGGTCCCTTAGATAAAATGAGTTGTTGATTCCGAAGTTAATTAAGAACAGGGTGACCATAATAGCTAGAGCTAGAAACGGGACATCCCACTAATAGTTTCAAATGAAAACATGATATCCCACTAATAGTTTCAGCTAAAAACGGGACATCCCACTAATATTTTCAGCTAAAAATGGGAATCATAAATCATAACTTTAACCCCGTCACACTTTTTACCCTAAGTTAGCGAAGAGAAAGGTTTATCCCCATCCCCACCCGCAGCCATTGGTATTAAAACCCAACACATTGTTACTGAAAGCCACTTAAATCCAACCCATTGTAACTGAAACCTATTAAAACCCAACCTACTGTCACCGAAACCCATTAAAATCTAACCCACTGTCACCAAAACCCATTTAAAGCCAACCTACTGTCACAAAATCCTAGATTTTTGAGACAACGGGACAATAGATGTTTTAATGGAGTACCAATGCGATGGTCGGGACACATCTACAAATCTGGACTGTCCCTTTCACAACAGAACGTGTTGTTACCAAAATGAAGACGTCAGCCCGCCTACCCAGCATACAGGTTATTGTTTCCTGTCGGATGCCCCAGATCCCCTTGAAAGTTCTGGGGCTCCGTTGTGAGGGAAACAGAGAGACACTGCCTTCCCCACCAGCATGTCGTAAGAGTCGACTTATTGGGAGTGACGTTGGAGTGCACCTGACTGAAAGGCAAGGAATTAACAGTATACCCACAGATAAGTCAGATCTGTAAAACGGAAGTGCTCTCACCATTCAAGTTCTGGATCAAGACTGAAGTCCAGAGGTGAACGAACCACCATAAATTTCCTCCGGAGTTGACAGCCGGTGTGTGCGAAGAAGAAGGAGAATAATGCCCTAGATACGGTATTGGTTTCCGTTGGACTGGTTCGATCCCAGCTGAAGGTGATTTTCAGCAGACCGCCATGCGTTGATTTCGGCAGTGGTATCGAGAGCTGACTTTCCAGAAAGCAATGGCAAACTACTAAACGTAAAATTTACCTAGAAAAACGACAACAGCCAAAACAATGCTAGGGCTGGTTCTTAAAAACGTCATGTAAAGGACACGCAATTAACTTCATCTCCTCTGTTGGATTAACATCCGAATAGTGTCTTTCTGAGACACTAAATTAGAAACCTTTAAGTTGTTTGTTTGTGTCTATTCAACGGATCAACATCATTCCACACAGGTGTAACCCATAAGTGCTCCGTTCCCTTTTTAACTTAAGCCTGAGTCTGAAGAATCTCAGCGCAGTGCACGAACTCCATTGCACACGAGGATCCTGAAATACTTTGGGTAGATTTTCAACTCAAAATGTTGCCTGGGTGGGTAGCGCCGTTAGGCTACTCTTTTTCGCTTTCCAACTGCCAAGGTGTTTTTTTTTTAACGTTCGCAGAATTACACACGGGGGTGCGATATTACTACCTAGAGCCGGGGAAGGGGGGGGGGAAAGAAACCCTTAAGGTTGTACTCTCGGGAGGGTGCGGTTAGGATGGGGTTCGCTCCCTTGTTGTCTTAAATAATTTGGATTTGGGGGGGGGGGGGGCGCTCCTTCATTTGTAACTTCCGTATGCACACCTGATAGGCACCATGCTTAAAAAATGGGGCGGGTTTAACCCACACGATCAGCACAATCATTAATTCAATTTAGTATGTTTAGTAATTTATCAGAGGTCGGCGAAGCTTCATAAAAAGACTGATGAATATTGTTAGCGGTCCGACTGGCCACCACATCTTATCATACCGGGCCCAAGAATATGCGAACGTCAAGCACCAGCGAACACCTGCCATGGGGTCGTGGATGCCTGTACAACTTCAAATCAGCACGCAATTGTTCTGCCCGCAAAACTCCTGCATGTTAAACACTTGGAAACACAGACACGCTCTCTACCTGCTTGTCAATGCACCAGAAACACAAAACACATCTGCCGGAAGTACCATGCACTGTCTCAGTTCCCATCTTCTACTATCCTGATTTTAAAAAAAAACTTGTGTGCTGCCGCGACTTATTTCAACCATTAAATTGCGTGTTAAACAAAACTTTTGCATATGTGTGCTTTTATTTTTATAGAATACATCTGTACCGGTTTTAAAGCTAATTTATGTTGTCTGGGAAACCACTTTAAGTTGGGCTGACCTAATTTCCTTGAGACAAACAAAAGGAGACTGGTATGGCATTAACGGCGGCGAAAAAAACAACAGACAAGGCCATGTCAAAAGTATTGCGATGAAAAAAAAAAAAAAAACCCAAACGAACAGGGGTCATACATTCATGAAAAGCTGAGACGATAAATCATTAAATGAGCATACCATTCGTTATCATTGTAGGCCACTGAGAGACCCCACGCAGAGATGTAGTTCAACGTAGGAATGTGGGTTTTTAAAAAAAAAAAACCAAAACAGTACAGTATAACAAATGGCCGTCTTTCTTCTTCTTCTTCTTCTTCTTCTTCTTCTTCTTCTTCTTCTTCTTCTTCTTCTTCTTCTTCTTCTTCTTCTTCTTCTTTTTCTTCTTTTTCTTCTTCTTCTTCTTCTTCTTCTTCTTCTTCTTCTTCTTCTTCTTCTTCTTCTTCTTCTTCTTCTTCTTCTTCTTCTTCTTCTTCTTCGTCTTCTTCATTTTCACGTACACAGGATGTAAACTCCGGCGGAAGGTTTTGGTTGTTTGTCCACCTCTGGACTTTAGCCCTGTCAAAAAACCTGAGTGTTGCGTGCACATCCGTTTTACAGTAATTAATTTTTCGTATGCAGATTGTTGGTTCATTGCCTCTCAGCAGATGCACTCGACTCCAAAGTAAGATCCCGTTATTCGACTCTTACGACATACTTGTTAGGAAGGCATAAGTCTATTCTTGTTCCTATACAATGAGGCCCGTTATCAACAGGGGGATAAATCAATTATTAGTGAGCTACAAACATTCATGACCTAGTGGCAGCGCAGAATTTAGGAATTAAATAGCGTAATACCATTACAAATGCTCCGGCGTGAAGAACTAAGCGAATTCCAGTGAGGAAAAGACGCTATCACTGGTAAGGACACAAACAGCGGAAAGATGATATTAATACAACTATAATGTCCTTGCACTCAAATCTAGAAGGATGGAGAAATGTCACACATGCGCGCAGCACACACACAAACACACGAACGGAGAAGAGATTATATGCATCGGTCAGTTAGACCAGGATGGGGAGTTAGCTGAACCAGGGGGTAGAGAATAGGAAGACTTGGCGCTAGTTAATTAGGGCTTATTTCTCAATCCAAGACAGCGACAACTGAGGCCTCGGAATGGTGACGCCCTTGCCTTAGGGCTACATTTGAACCCATGTCTGTGTTACCTTGGAGACCAAAACAACAATCCCCGAGCTACAACAAAGCAACGAGACAATACAAAGGTACAGACGCTGCTTATCTTGGTCTGGCTGAAGCGATTCTGTGGGGTTATAGTTCAAGGAATGCGAAACGCCGTCATTAGATACCGTGGCCCCAGACGGTTCTGACATGTTTGTTTGTGGGTCCCGTTTAAAAAAACTATTAAATACAGTCACCGAAAGTTCTTCATATTCGTTGCACAATTCGTTGACTTCCCTTCGTACATAAGTACACAGTTTACCAGTACTATCCCTCCTTTATAGACTATCTTGATATCATACTTTCTCAGTGTGGGTTCCAGTGCCCGTGGGGTGGGGGTGGAAGTGAAGGGGGGGGGGGGGGGGTCGCCTTGTTGAAAGCCTAACAAAGGTGACGTAAGAAGCTGCTAATCGGGGTTGCCTATAAATGTCCTTTAAATGGATACGCATTAAAAAAAAACTAGTCTGAGGTAGACACCAACACACGGTCATCCGACCAAGCTGCTAGCCGTCATGAACTAGAAACAGCTCACATATACGAGATGACAGCATAAGGCGAGCCGCGGTCGTGTAGCGGCGACACGCTGACCTGCAGGCCCGAGGTTCATGGCTCCGAATCCACATGGTAACGGATTATTTGTCAAAATTGACTTTAACTCTGAGGTCGACCCAGCCTAAAATGAGAGCCCGGTAACTTCCTGGGTAAGATTGTTGAATGTTGAATTAAGAAACGACATCCCAGCACTCGGGACATTCCCATAAGTGCTTCGTCCCCATCTTCAGCAGCAGTTCCTATTCCAATGGTACCAGTAACCGTCTGATTGTATAACGGTCTCATCCTTTCCCTGAGTGTTGAGCGTCGGCCAGATCACCTGTTAACTCCTCGCAGCCCCCTTCTCCTCAGACCGTAATGATCTATCTGTGCTGCACTATTCACCCGTTCCCAAAAGGCCCTCACAATATCTACATCACACATCAATTCACCCCCAAGAGCCAGCCAGTCTATCTGCCTGCTCATTTCCAAACACATCGGCATAACCTGGAGAAAATATCCAAAGGATGCTAACTACCGGGGGTCTTTGGAGTGATGCTTGCCACTCTGCACGAAGCATGCCTGAGAATAAAAGGTGACCGACCTGACGTTGATTACATCACCTGCCGATTCTTTTTTCTTCTTCTTCTTTCTTTTTTTCTTCTTCATCTTCTTCTTCTTCTTCTTCTTCTACAGCATTCCGAGCCTCTATGCATCTCCCGGGTTGGCCTTCTCTTTCCTGTTGATGACAAGCGTTTGTAGGTCTGTCTGGACCATATCTGTCCATCGTCTTTTTTGTCTGCCTCATGGTCCACGACTATACAGCTCCCTTGTGTCCCCCCTTCTTACCCACCCCCTCTCTCTCTCTCTCATCTGACCTTCTCTTAATATGCCAATCCAATTAAGTCTGTTAGTCATAATGTTGTCACTGATCAATGGTGATTTAAACAGATTATGTACGTCGATGTTGCTTCTCCCTCTCCATTCTCCGCTGTTTGCATCTTTGATGAGTTCAAAGATTCATCGTAAGACTGTTTACGAAAACTTGCAGTAAGGCTTCATCTATTGTAGTTGTGCTCCAAGTTTAGAAGCCATATAAAGCGATTTGTCTTATCAACGTTCTATAAAAGATATATCTTTGTGCACGCACTGGTTCAACTATACAAATTCGATTGTTGACATTTTTTTGCATTATTTAGTTTTCGGACTAGTTATTCGCCAGAATAAGCTCACATTTTTCGTTGTGTTTTTTTGTCGATAAAGGCTGCTGCCAAACGACTGATTGTTCCTGTGTGTTTTGGTCCCTTTCCACCGTCATAGTTCAGTGGATTCAATTCTTGATTGTTTAATTGCTTCAAAAATTTTGACACAGGTCGGTTACTTGTAACCGATATCATAAGGATATTAGGTGAACGTTTCCTTTCCTCAATCCCATTCATTCCTATACAGTTCTAGAACATTCTTGTGCCAAGTTTACCCCGCTGGGTCAGCTCGAATCGTGCTGATGTGCAACAATTCAGTCACCAGTCACTATAGAGATTTGAACCGTGAAAACTGTGCTGATAGCAAACACACTGCCCATCGTGCCACCAATGGTTGTGTACACACTATGCTAATCAATGTGTCCTATTGTCCAGCGGACAATATGGCGTACCGTGGACTCAGAAACAAAGAGGGTTTAACCCGCGCTAAACTGAAGCCAGGTCGATCGATAACGATATGCAAGGCATTATGGCCTTCCTCCTCGACCTGTTCGCCCGAACAAAACTTGGCTGTGCCTGTCGCTGACTTGTGTGTGCGTGCGTGCGTTACCTGTAGTTTGCCGTGACACAGCCAGCCCACCTGAGCTGATCGTCTTCCCGTTTCGAAGGTGAGAAGTATTCCCAGACCACAGCGCCGCAGTCGCCAAGGCTTTGACAATCGAATTGTCAACAAAGGAAAGTCAGGTTTGTCGGATTGGGAACATTTTCTGCACCAGTTGTATATTAATATATTAGATTATCATTCAATGATTGGTGTCGCGAGCTTTATGTTTGCGTACGATTTTATATGACGTTTCTGTGGATTTAATAATAAGCCAGTGAGAATTTTTTCTGTGGAAGTCATTGTTTCGTTTCTCCAAGTGAGCGGTGTTTTCCTGTTGTGATTTGATTTTACTGGCTCGGTTGCTTTTTGGTGAGTATAATTGTTCAATTATTTTAATATTATTATTTTAGATCTTTACTCTGTCACTTACGCCAGCTGTCGACTGTCTGTCAGTGTCATCTATTTGTATCCGTATATTGCGCATTTCCTTATTCAGCAACGCATTTTTATCAAATACTTATTTACCTACCCACCTGAATTACTGACTGGACTGTTATCACTCGCCCATCGTTATCACCGTCGTGTAAACTCATCTATATACTGTCTATGTGCTTTATCTGTCCTCAGTTCGGTATCATCAACCCGTATATCGGTTGGTTATTACGTTTTCTATCCAACTTTGCTGCTATGCTATTTACCCATTAACTCAAACCAGTGGTCGGCAAACTCTTTAGTCGAAAGAGGCAAAATTCAGCAGCAGGAGGATTAATTTGGTTAAAGAGCCAAATTTCTTGCCATGAACCATGTTTTTCGGAGTCAAAACCAATTTGCAGCCGACTGGCCGAGCCACACTCAGGTCGCTAAAAAAGCCGCCTGCGATTTGCCAACCATTAACCTATACCATCACCATCATCGTGTGCCCTGCCAACTGGCGGAGGCGCTCATACGTCTCCACAGATCACGATTCCTGGTTGCATGGAACAGCTCTCTTGAGGATATATCTCTCCATGCCATCGTTTCAGCCCATCCAGCATCATCTCTTTTGGTCTGCCTCTACCCGTTTATCCCCACTGATCTTTATAGTTTTCACGATGTTCTCCAATGTCTCTCTTTTCATTACGTGGCCAATGCCGGATTATAACATATTTACTTAATCCGTCGATATTTATCACAGAATCTTTACACTTACTCATCCATCGATTTCTTAAATATTTACTTTATTAAAAATATCTTTAGGACAGACGTATATATCTACTCGGCCACTGATTTATTACTTATAATCTAATCCACCCATTTGTATCACTTAGTCTATTCATACATTGATTCACCAGTTTGTGATACATACACTGCTCCCAGCCATCACTTCTTAGTGGGAGTTTCCGGAACTTGTCACTCATTTATCTTCTTCTTCTTCGCGTTCACCAGCTGTAAACTCTGGCGGAAAGTTATGGTTGTTTGTCCACTCCTGGACTGCAGTCCTGTTCCAGAACCTGGGTGTTGCGTGCGCATCCGTTTTACAGATCTGACTAATTTGTATGCAGACTGTTGGTTCCTTGCCTCTCAGGGCAGATGCACTCCGACTTCGAAGAAAGCTCCTAATTAGTTGGCTCTTACGACATGCTTGTGTGTAGGCAGTGGGTCTGTTCTTGTTTTCCCTGTAATAGAGCCCTGGAGCCCACACGAGAGTCACTCACTTATATTACTGAATCAATTTCTCCAGCCACCCTCCTGTGTCATTAGTGTTTACAACCATTTACTTGCCTATATCTGGTATTTTATTTACTAATCCGACCGTTCGTTTTTATTTACCTCCGTTATCTATTTACTTATCCATTCATCCATCTCTGTCACTAGACACCACTGTTATCTGTTTGCTTATCCATTTATCCATCTATGTCACTAGCCACCGCTGTTATCTGTTTACTTATCCATTTAACCGTCTATGTCACTAGCATACCCTTTCATGGAACTGCCCAGCCGTTTCATCTACATACTCATGCCACCATCTAGATTAGATTCCAGCCGACTTGTGTTTTTCCATTGTCTGTTTGTAGACAATCGCCAGAACATGACCCTCTACCCCTACCCTCCCCCTCTCATACTTTTCTTTGTGTTGGCTCGCCTTGATGTTTCATTGTAGTAGCATAAATCGTATATCAGAGAGCCGGGGAAATCAGGAGGGAATAATGAAATGGGGAAAATAATTTCAGACATCTTCAGTGTTGAATGTTGGCGAAAACACATGTCAGCAAGTGATGGCAGCACGAGACTTAACGTCTTAGACATTTGTTTTGGAAGATTAGTTTTTCTGAACGCGAGTAGGTCTTGCTATCACACTGGCCGTATTCCACGAGTTACATTCACAAACATTTATTCACAATAACACAGTATAACACTGTCGTCTGGAAAGATGGAAAGGCGGCAGTTGTAGTCCCGTCTTTCACACTCTGGTTTCCGGTGTCTACCAGATTTTGCAACAACAACGAAGATCTTTTTATTTCTCGCGATAAGCAGTTTTGTAAAGAAATGAGCACACGAACAGATACTGGCAATACGTGAAACTCGTGGTCGCCTTCGCCAGTCAGCAAAGCATTTAATAATGATCACGATGATGATAAACATCGCCTCATTAGCATAATAACACAGTATATTTATGTTTAGTTGTCCAGTTATCACACCAATTTGAAGGTCTAATGATCTTGCCATTTACTCTATGCAGAATAACGCATTAAGCTGGAAAACTCAATCTTTATGGTACCTCCTTTTATTGATGGCCTGTAATAACGTAAACAATAATATAATATAAATGTATAGTTGTCCCAAAGCTAATGCATATTTTTATGATAATTATTTATTTTCTTCGCCCATGCGTTCCCAGAGTCCACAAGGGAAAAAACAACACGAATATCGTACCCGCTGGCTAGGTCTGGAATGTTGTGATAAAGGCTGACATATCCTGGAGCAAACCGTGGAAGCGACCCTAGACAAGTCAAACTCGGGCCTGGCCTTGGTTGTTTAGGGGAGCCGTCGTGGTGTAACGGCTAGACGCTCGCCTGCGGATCGGAAAGTTGTCGGTTCAGGTCCTGAGCGAGCCAGACATTTTAGACTTTAAAAAAAAATGACCTTGGTTCCGAGGTCTTAAATGGCTATCATGGGAAATAAAGGAGGCCGGCGTGGTGTTGACAACATGACCCACCGAGTGGTCTATAATTTATAGGTCTAGCCCTATATGTCCAAAAGGCTAGAAGTCGTGGACAAGGGTCCTGTACATTATTTGCTTGGTTGGTTGCGGGCCTGTATCCTGTTTGCGGATTCAAGAAAGAAGAAGAACCAGGCAAATAGATTTATTGGTATCTAAGAGGTAAAAAAAAAACAGACTATCTACACAAGGGAGACAAATAGTCGTAGACCTCGAGGCAGACCAAGAAGACGATGGAGAACATCCAGACAGACCTGCAAACACTTAGTGTCACTAACTGCAAAGAGAAGGCCAACCAGAAAGATTAATGGAGGCAGGTGGTATCTGCAGCTATGAACCTCAAGGGTTCTGAATGCTGAAGAAGGCCAGCCTGAGAGATGAGTGGAAGCAGGTGATATCTGTAGCTGTGAACCTCAAGGGTTCTGAATGCTGAAGAAGGCCAGCCTGAGAGATGAGGGGAGGCAGGTGATATCTGCAGATGTGAACCTCAAGGGTTCTGAATGCTGAAGAAGGCCAGCCTGAGAGATGAGTGGAGGCGGGTGATATCTGCAGATGTGATATCTGCAGCTATGATCCTAGAATGAGTGGGCAGGTGATATCTGCAGCTATGATCCTCAACGGTTCTGAATGCTGAAGAAGGCTAGCCTGAGAGATGAGCGGAGGCGGGTGATATCTGCAGCTATGAACCTCAAGGGTTCTGAATGCTGAAGAAGGCCAGCCTGAGAAGTGGAGCGGGTGATATCTGCAGCTGTGAACCTCAAGGGTTCTGAATGCTGAAGAAGCCAGTGAGATGATGGAGGCTGAATCTGCAGCTGTGAAGAAGAAGAAGAAGAAGAAGAAGAAGAAGAAGAAGAAGAAGAAGAAGAAGAAGAAGAAGAAGAAGAAGAAGATTCTATAATATTCCTTATAGTGAAAGCGACCAGTATGATTCCAGTTACACTAGTCATCTATTGCCCATCGGTCCACAACACCATATACCGAATATGCTCTTTGACACGACAAGAGCGCCTGCCCTTATCTTACTTACTGTGTAAAATACTTTCTGTCTTACTTACTTTATCAGCTGCTGTCGAATTATCCACACAGCACGTATGTACATCTATCTGCATTTGAATGAACCCTCTTAGTTAATGTTGTTAAAACAGACAAAACCTTCTTTGTGCTTTCTCCACGAACGAATCTGCATTATTGCTGGTCTCATTTTGTTGCCTATTCTATTTCAACAAATCAAATTACGACACGTCGATTGGGTATCCTCCATATTACAAAACAGACGTTGTTTCCTTCACAGACGTCTGCATTGTATACAACCTAACAACGCCAATAACATATGAATATCTACCATTGCTAAAAGTCTAAAACAGAAAAAGTACATTGTGAAAAAAATCGTTGAATAGACAAAGTACATTGTAAAGAATAATCGCAGAATAGAAAATGTAAGTTGTAAAGAATAATAACAGAAATAGCATGTCCTCGTTGTCGAACGGAAGAGAATATAATTTACTTACATTAATGTCATTATCTGTCTACCAAGACGAAGATATAGAGAACATACACAGGCAGACCTACAGACACCTGGCGCTACCGACTGGAGTAAGAAAGTCAATAACAGAGATGAATCGAGGCGGTTGGTATCCGCAGCAATGAACCTTAAGGGGTCAGAATACGGCTAGAAGAAGAAGAGGAAGAAGAAGAAGAAGAAGAAGAAGAAGAAGAAGAAGAAGAAGAAGAAGAAGAAGAAGAAGAAGAAGAAGAAGAAGAAAAGAAGAAGAAGAAGAGAAGAAGAAGAAGAGAAGAAGAAGAAGAAGAGAAGAAGAGAGAAAAAGAAGAAGAAGAAGAAGAAGAAGAGAGAGAAGAAGAAGAAGAAGAAGAAGAAGAAGAAGAAGAAGAAAGAAGAAGAAGAGAAGAAAAAAGAAGAAGAAGAAGTATAGGAAAAAGAATAAAAAGAAGCAGAAGAAGAAGAAGAAGAAGAAGAAGAAGAAGAAGAAGAAAAGAAGAAGAAGAGGACAGAAGAAGAAGAAGAAGAAGAAGAAGAAGAAGAAGAAAGAAGAAGAAGAAGAAGAAGAAGAAGAAGAAGAAGAGAAGAAAGAAGAAGAAGAAGAAAAGAAGAAGAAGAAGAAGAAGAAGAAGAAGAAGAAGAATAAGAAGAAAGAAGAAGAAGAAGAAGAAGAAGAAGAGAAGAAAGAAGAAGAAGAAGAGAAGAAGAAGAAGAAGAAGAAGAGAAGAAAAAAGAAGAAGAAGAAGATAGGAAAAAGAATAAAAAGAAGAAGAAGAAGAAGCAGAAGAAGAAGAAGAAGAAGAAGAAGAAGAGAAGAAAAAGAAGAAGAGAAGGAGGAAAAGGAGGAAGAGGGGGAAGAAGAAGGGAGAAGAAGAAAACAAAACAGCAGCAGTAGCAAAAGGAAGAAGACGAACGTTTTTAAAGTAATCAAACAGTGTTTACGAGTGAGACAAATCTGCTTTATTTTATCGAGCTTTATCATATCTGGTTCGGTCTGTCCCTGCAATTGACTGACTGCTAAGAGCGTTCAAGACAATAGAAACCCCGTAGCCCCAGTGACTATCCCCCTAGATATCCTATAAACTGCACTCGTTGACACACAGATGACTCCCCCCCCCCCCCCCCCCCAAAAAAAAAAAAAAACAAAAAAAACTATAGATAATGTATGTGTTTCTGCTGGTTCTGTTTTGTTGACACATAATTCTGTCACCACTTGATAGTGTCATTGCCTATGCCGTCTACAGATCGATTAATCATATCAGTGGCTGGCCTCTCCTGTCACTTGAAGATTAAAGGTTAAAAGGTAAATGACCCCGCCTACGTGGCTGTGTGATGCACGGAAATAGCTATCGCAATGGGAGAAAGCCTGAGGTCAGTATAGGTAGAGCAAAGTGGCGCATGAGGCGATCAACGCTGGAACCAAGAGGGCTGAATCTCCATGTTCATCACCTTGTTCTTCATAGAAGTTAGCGTCTAGTTGTTTATTCAGTTTTTTTGATAATAATCCATTCCACTGCCTTAGAACATTATGCATCAGCTCCCTTGGTCTTTCTCTGCCTCTTCTACCACGAACTTCCCAGTAGTGTTAGTGTTCTTTAGACCCCGACACGGTGAAATGAGCAGGAAAATAGTGTTGGCGGCATCTCTGGATTTCAGAAAACAACAAGTGAATGATTTGGCCATATAACAAGGATGCAAACAAACAATATACCACAGCAAGCAGTGATGTACAGACCAGGCGGGAAGCGAAGCAGAGGCCGACCATGTAAACCATGGACAGAGGGAATAATAGAGTTGACTAGAATCCCCATTAACGAAACGCACAATCGGGCAGGTTCCTATCAATTAAATTTTGCCTCGACAACGTAACAGGAACAAGATTAGATGAGATGGGACGGTATTAGCACTAATGGGATACACACACAAACTTTAGCGGGTTACTAATTAACCGTGGGCGCCCCAATAGAACTCTGCTATCGGTTTAACACAGGACATTGAAGATGCATTTGCAATGAAAGCACATGGGGTCGGAGAGCTGGCTAAGGAAAGGGATACTTTCAGGCGTGCCGTGAAGAGAGCGACGTTCTGTAAAGGACTTCCTGACTGATGACGATATGGTTTCACGGAGCTCGGGCGATTTGTGACTGTTTGATTCTCATCTAGTATAGATTTTATTTCTACAGACTACAATTCTGGAATACTTGGTTCAGGGCCCAGTTGTGTGGGTGCAGGGCCCAGTTGTGTGGGTTCAGAGCCCAGTTGTAGGGTTCAGGGCCCAGCTGTGTGGGTGTAGGGCCCAGTTGTGTGGGTTCAGGGCCCAGTTGTGTGGGTGCAGGATCCAGCTGTGTGGTTAGAAAGAGGGTGGGGCACTGACACATTTTAAACTGGTCGTAAAAGTATAATAATTAGGGATTTCCTGAAATCGGATGTGTGGCTGAAAGCCATTTATATCGCTGCTTAGCTTAAACCACAACACAGCGTGCCAACGATCTTTTAAAGGGCAAACGAAGAAGAGGATAGTAAATAGGAAAAACCCGATATCCAGACATTCATCCGGTATCCAAACAGCCAAGATGGTAAAGTAGAACTAACTGCCTCGTTATGAGTTCGCTATATGACAATCAACAACTCTAGATCGACATGGTACATCGACATTGTCGACACATGCTAAAACATTCACAACAAGGCAATCGATAAAATAGCCACCATCCGGTACAGCGAAAACATTGGGAGTGGGCGCCTCAGGTAGCTGACATAATTTCTAAGGGGTGTGGCCTCAAGTTGCTGACGCCTGCGTAAGTGCATAATAATAAGAGTAATAATAATAATATCATAACAATAATGTTTTAAATGGAAAACAATGTCAATCTGTATTTGAAAAAATATGGAACATATGAACTCAAACTTTAAAAGAGAAGTTATATGCATATCTTGGAGAAGAAACAACTGAAGGTCAGCTCACTAATTTGTTTTTTGGGAGGGCTCAGGGTGTCCACGAGCCCTTGTTTCCATGCCCATGGCAACAATAATAAAGGCCACAACAAAACCATGTAACCCACTTTCGGGGACCGGGTCGCCAATTGGCTCGCTGCAGACGACTTCGTCGCCGCTTGGGACAGTATTTGGGTCTGTCTCTCTTGATCGCGTCAATACTGCAAGAGTTTTTCCAAGGATTTTGGTGGCGAGTAATGTTAAGCCATTTTAAATGGCGCAATTAACCTTAGTCATAATTATAACTAAAAGCTCCCTTTTCGGGGATTCTGGTTGAACGTGACGATTTTATTGTTGTTGTTGAACAAAAACAACAGACGGACTGACCAGTAACTGACACCGTGGATCCCAGATATGTGATACCACCACTGTCCCTGGATACACTGAATGTGATACCAACATTTCCCCTTGATTCATGGTTTGTGATACCAACACTTCCCTTTGATTCATGGTATGTGTTATCAATAATTCCCCTTGATTCATGGTATGTGATACCAACAGTTCCCCTTGATTCATGGTATGTGATACCAATAAATCCCCATTGATTCATGGTATGTGATACCAACACCTTCCCTTGATTCATGGTATAGTGATACCAATAATTCCCCTTTATTCATGGTATGTGATACCAACACCTCCCCCAACGCCTCTCACTTAATTACCCCTTTCATCTGTTCACCTCGCATTTCCTGTTTATCACATTCATTGGGTCGTGTCCTACCGGCATCTTTGACGTCAACGACTCAACTGTGTCAGTGGGCTATCTGTCTCCGGAAGTCCCAGTAAGCGTCAGATCTCACATTCGATCAACCGTCTCGGCCAACTCTTTTACAAATAGACTGTGTCAGTAAATGTGACACCGGCTATCAGACTGTTAAACAGAAGCTGGTTCTGCAATTTCAACCAAGTTTAACATTTGTTCGTTGTGGAATGTGGTACTGGCTTCAAGTCTTGTCACCATCTCCTTCTTATTCTCCCTCTTCTTCTCCTCCTTCCCGTCATAATTCGTAACGTTATCATAATCGTCATCGTCACCACCACCAGTATCATCATCATCCCTAACATCGTCATCACTAGCATCATCAACCCTACCATTACTGGTTCAGGAAGGCAATTAGTCTCACTTGACCCACCTTTGTGACTTCGATGCCAGTTAAGACATGCATGCTAGCGTAGGCGCAAAAACTTGGAGGTTCAGGTTCCCCCACTTTAATTATACAGTCGAAACCATGTTTGTCCTGTTTTAGAATAACAGTAAGCCAATGCTTTGTGCTTATGTTATCAGGAAGAAAAAAAAAGTATGCTTGCTTGCTAGTGAAAACAAGCCGATAAACGGTCAGAAACACTGTTTGGGTTTATGAGGAAAAAGAAAGAAGGAAGTGTTCACACAGGTACCCATTTTTTTTTTTTATGGTAACATGTTTTTTTTCCCCATTGCAGTTGAAGAGCATTTTGTTTCCTTTATTTCTTGGCAGCATTAATTTTGATTTGGTACAAGTAACGTACTCGGACCTAGCATACTGTGATGAGTAATGAAGTCGGGCACAGGACACTGTGACTGGACGTTCATTCATGCGTCTCAACCTTTGATTGGTGCGAGGTTGTTTTGTGTCGACGGTCTTACTGGTGACCGCGCGTGCTTTATATATAGGATGTCAGCGGTTTTAACGACGCCATAACATGTACAACTGGCCCTAACCCAACCCACCCCCCCAACCCCACACGCTGAGCCTAGGTCCCACGAGAGAGTGCATTCTAAGCCCCGTGGTTTCAGACTTCTTAACATTTTACGATGGCCCGCAAAACACGCTGTGTTGCTCCAGAAACGCAACAGCACTCTCCTAGTCGCCCGCCAACGCTGACAGCTGAAAAAACCCATCTCCTACTTAAAATCCTAGACAGCTATAAAATACCCACCAACAAACACTAATTTTGCTTACGAGCGAAAACGCAATGTCGGCAGCTGCTGCTCACAGAAGAACAATTAACGAGCAAGGCAGAAAACTAAGGAAAGGCAGAAGTACACCGGAACACACCTCTAACGTAGACCAACCCAAGCAAGCATCAGTGAAAAGTCAGCTTTGTAGATGGGCTGAAGTTCGTTACTTTTTCTCGGATTTTAATGTCATTGTCGAGCAGGTAATTAAAGGTTCACCACAGTAATCAATGGAGGAAATAGTTGTCGATTAAAGAGAGTTGGGGGAAAGGGGGAAGGGCTAAAGTGAATTATTTGGGATGTCCCGTTTTCAGCTCAGATTATTAGTTGGATGTCCCATTTTCAGCTCAGATTATTAGTGGGATGTCCCATTTTCAGCTCAGATTGTTAGTGGGATGTCCCATTTTCAGCTCAGATTATTAGTGGGATGTCCCTTTTTTAGCTCAGATTATTAGTGGGATGTCCCATTTTCAGCTCAGATTGTTAGTGGGATGTCCCTTTTTCAGCTCAGATTATTAGTGGGATGTCCCTTTTTTAGCTCAGATTATTAGTGGGATGTCCCTTTTTCAGCTCAGATTATTAGTGGGATGTCCCATTTTCAGCTCAAGATATTATGGTCACCCTAGTTTTCTTTCACCTTATAAATCCCACTGTAACCTTTCCACTTGATGTCAATCCACACATGGTTAATCGTGTTGCCGGTCAGGTGATCCCCTTGGGCCTGACCAGGTACAGGACGACATTGCCTTGTTTATCTTAATTGATTTCCTATGGCCCAATTTTGCCAGGTCACGTTTGTGGGAGATAATTAGATTTGTGCAGTCACGTAAAAGTAATGCAATTTTGAACAACGCCAAGATGTGGTGACACTGTTTAGGGATCTTCACATCTTACGTCTGTTTCACTTGTTCATATTTTCTATTAGTATGTTGTACTATCTTTGCCAATACGAATGAATACATAAAACTGAAGGAGGAGGAGGAGAAGAAGAAGAAGAAGAAGAAGAAAATAGTAATGATGAAGTATTTCTTCTTCTTCTTCTTCTTCTTCTTCTTCTTCTTCTTCTTCTTCTTCTTCTTCTTCTTCTTCTTCTTCTTCTTCTTCTTCTTCTTCTTCTTCTTCTTCTTCTTCTTCTTCTTCTTCTTCTTCTTCTTCTTCTTCTTCTTCTCTTCTTCTTCTTCTTCTTTTTTTCTTCTTCTGTTTCTTCTTCTTCCTTCTTCTTCTTTTTCTTAACCCTTCTTCGGTTTATGGATATCTTCTTCTTTTCGGCTTCTTGATTCCTTTTCTTCTTCTTGGGAGAAATGTGGCTTCTTCTCTTCTTCTTCTTCTTCTTCTTCTTCTTCTTCTTCTTCGTTCTTCTTACTTCTTCTTGTTTCTTCTTCTTCTTCTTCTTCTTCTTCTTCTTCTTCTCTTTTTTCTTCTTCTGTTTCTTCTTCTTCTTCTTCTTTTTCTTCTTTATTCTTAGTTTTCAGTTAAGCTTCTTCTGTCTTGCCTTCTTCAGCCTTCTTCATATTTCTTCTTCTTCTTCTCCGTGTTTCTTCTTCTGCTTAATAAAAGTCTTCTTCCATCTTCTGCCAGACGAGTCCCACAACTAACAGGGCGAAACTGCTTCCCCAGCGCTACTCCTGACATCTTCTTCTTCTTCTTCTTCTTCTTCTAACTTCACGCTACACGTCTTCTTCTTCTTGCTTCTTCTACGGGCGATCCTTCAATCGATCTTCTTCTTCTTATTCTTCTTCTTCTTCGCTGATAAATGAACTCTGTCTTCTTGGCTTCTTCTTCTGTCTTCGAGTGGAACTCTTCTTCTTCTTTGGGTTCTTCTTCTTCTTCTCTTCTTCTTCTTCTTCTTCTTCTTTCTTCTTCTTCTTCTTCTTCTCTTCATTCTTTGTTTCTTCTTCTTCTTCTTCTTCTTCTTCTTCTATCTTCTTCTTCTTCTTCTTCTTCTTCTTCTTCTTCTTCGTCTCTTCTTCTTCTCACGGATTCTTCTTCTTCTTTCTCACTGTCTTCTTCTTCAGGTATTTCTTCTCTTCTTCTTCTTCTTCTTCTTCTTCTTCTTCTTCTGAACTTCTTCTTCTTCTTTCTTCTTCTTCTTCTTCTTCTTCTTCTTCTTCTTCTCTTCTTCTTTTCTTCTTCTTCGATTCGTAATTCTTCTTCTTCTTCTTCTTCTTCCCCTGTTGTGGCTGCGTAGATTGTTTCTTTGGTATGGGGCGTCGCAGGTTCGACCCAGCCTTTCTTGGGTACCAGGATCTTATTTCTTGTAGAAGTCAAGATATCGCGGCGTTCTGCTGATTCCATTACCCAACTAGTACCGATTGGTCTGTAAAAAAAATTGTTAACCCTTCCCATATATCCCCATGCGCCTAAAGGCGTGTAAAACCGTAAATCTTTACAGAACTTGGCTTCATGTATGTCAGGGCGGTTGCGAACTAGACATCAAGAGATTCGTCCACAGGTTACGCAGCAATCTGGTTTAGCCAACTACGCTAGAGAGCCGGGCTTTTTTTTTTTTTTCTGTTGCGTTCGCCCTTGAAAGGGCCTTTGAGACGTTATGTTGTAGTTTACAGTTAAGCTGTGATGTATGTGCCTCCCAGCCTAACACATATTTCAGGAAACCCTAATCCGTGTTTACGACATGCTTAATAAAAGTCAGTAAGCCCATCCTCAGCCAGACGAGTCCCACAACTAACAGGGCGAAACTGCACTGCCCCAGCGCTACTCCTGACATGCCAAAAGAATTGAAAACCCACCAGTAACAGGACACGTGAATACACGTGAAATGCGAGTGCAATACTATACTACGGGCGATCCTGCAATCGATGAGTCAGCGAACTGGTATGTAACCATGTTGACAGGTCGCTGATAAATGAACGATGTCTGCTGGCCTGGGCTGGCTGTAGGCGAGTGGAACTGATGGGGATAGTTGGGTAGGTCTTCACCTGTGAATTACCTGTTGCTTAGTGCTTGTGTGATGCACAAATTTGTAGGCTCTCATTATGTTGTTAAAGATGCATATTATGACAGATACAGTTATCTATCTTGTGGACCCCCACACAGTATCACCATGTCCGCCGTCTCAAACGATCACTAGAATCACGGATTGGGTCAGTGTTCTTGCCTCACTGTGGTAAACCATCCAGGTATTTATCTCTTTGCTGAAAGCTGTAGGCAAAGTCGAGCAGAAATACAGATGAACGTTTCCACCGGAGTATTTGTTGAGGTAGAACACCAAGGATACTCATATACATCAGCGGCGTCCGTGGCTTAGGCTTTGCAAGTCCGATTCGTATTTCCAACGTACCGCGACCGAAATCCCACTGCTGTCTGCGTAGATTTTTATCGTGGTATGGGGCGTCGCAGGTCGACCCAGCCTTAAATAGGTACCAGGATGTATTTCTTGGGAAAGTAAAGACGGTTATGGGTTAAAGCCTGGGACCGACACTCCAACCTTCGTAAAACTTCATTTCGTTACGATTCAAGTATCTGAGCCTCGATCTGGGATGGCCAAAAGACTAGAATGGCTGGCGCATATTGAGAGAATCTCAGATGAAAGGGGTTAAAACTGTGTACACAAGTGAGTTGAATGGTCGTATACCACAAGGCAGATCAAAAAGCCGATGGAAAGATAATATCCATATATAAATATACACACTTGGTGCCACTAAGTAAGTGGAAAGAGAAGGCCGCCAGAGAGATAAATGGAGTCGGGTGATATCCACAGCAAGAACCTCAAGGCTCGGAGTGCTGAAGAAGTCTGCACATCACTCATCTGTGATGCCACATACGCTGACACACAAACAGTGAAGCCTGCACAAAATAAACCTACGATGACACTAGAACGTTTCAAAAACTGTTATCGTAATGACGCGAAAGCTATCAGCGAACGAACGTGCCCAGTATCGCATCAAGTATTCAGTGAATATAATTGAAGTAACGATTTTGTTTAGGATTCTGTCTAATAACCTTGTCATGGCAGATCGATTTGCTTTATTAATAATACCGATAGCGATGCTTGACAATCAAGCAGTTACACGTGAGCATTGTTGTATGAATTAAATATGATTGCCGACAATAGGTACATGTTTGAAGAGTTGGTAATTGCGTGGGTATGTGCGTGTGTGACCTTTGTTTCTGTGAGTAATAGAATGTAAGAATATGCGAACACAGCAGAAACAGGCAGATAGAAGTAGATCAGTGTGTGTGTGTGTTTATTAGCCCGCATCGATCTAGATTCCGGAAGAATCTTTTTAAATTATGTTTAAAAAGTGCTCGTTTGGGTGCTTTGTAAATGGCGATTTCCAGGAACTCTTCAATTCTCTCTTTTCATATTTGGCATGGTCGGCATCTGCTTCGCATCCCACCTGTCCTGTACATCATTGCTTGCTGTGGTATACTGTCTGCTGACATCCGCGTTGTATGGCCAAAACATTTCACTTGTTGTTTTTTAATAAACCCAGAGCGCCCGCTTCCTCCATTTGTCTTCGGATTTCAACGTGTCTGATCCTCTCGCTTCTTTTTATATTAGGAGCCATTCGCAGGAATTTCATTTCAGTTGTAATTTGTGTGTGTGTCTCTTTTGCTGTCATTGTTCATGTCTGGTCTTTACTGTAGGTGTTTATTGCTTGTTAGGGCGTGTAGGCGAAGTCGAAGGCAGAGATGCAGAACTGGATGCTGATATAAGTGGGAGCATAACAACCAGATGGATATATTTCAGTCTGTCACAGAGTAGACACAATTACGAAGGTTTGCGAATGGGAGAGGATCGGCCACCATTGCGGGCATAGGAGGCAGCGAACCAGACGACCAGGGTAACCCAGGGTTCACTGGGAAGACAACATCCGGTCCCTGACCGACAGAGGACTGGAATGGAACATAACCAAAAAGAAAACTGCAGACAAAAAAGTCTGATGAATCTCCCTGTCAAACCTCTACAAGCCATGGTAGAAAAGAATCGACTAAGTATGTAAGCAAGAGTGCATATTCAATAATAACACCAGAGACGATGTTGATGCAGCCAGCCTTCTCGATGGTGGTGAAACCTGTTTATTTATTAAGAACTTCCATTCATTTAAATCCTTTTATACATGTAGATATTTTGAGGCAATTGTTTACATTCATTATGCAATTAGAAAGATTAGGGTATTCGTGCTTACATTATAATGGCGATCACAGCAACCGGATCTGAAAAACAATGGCGATATGTTTTATGAAAACCAAGATAAGATTAACTGTCATTGTGTAGATTGGATTTTAACATCGACTTCCGGCTGCTTATAATCACCTTGTCACCAACATGATTTAAACGCCTGTCTAAATCAGAGGGAGATTAAACCAAGAGGAAACACCAAGTAAGAAAAGGAAAGAAACGCACAGCTAACAACAGGGTGAAGAACGAGCGGTCTGACTCGAAAAGAAGCATTAGGCCCAGCATTAAGCGCAAATAATAGAAATTTAGTCACGAAAGTGACACAAATAACCCAGACCACAAATATAGGCGGAGACTGTTAGCAGCCTCGGCTAGCTAGCAGCAGTCTGAAAGTGGTCGACCTTTCAATTTTTTCCCCAATGTGAATCGGAAACATGATTTAATAAAAGGTTTTATTTAAAGGCGATTACTGATTCGGCACCTTTTTTTTTTTTTCTTTTTAATGTTCAATGGCTGTAAACTCTTGCGAAAAGTTCTGGTTGTTCGCCCACTTATTATTTCTCTAAATGGACATTATATTTCCATTATCGGTATATTTAAAAGTCGTATATATTTTAGTTTTCTCAGATTTAATTTTACAGTTTTCTCACATCTAACTGGTGTCAATTAAAACGGTAAAGGTGTGTTTTTAGTCATAATTAAGTGTATATTTAGTCATAATTAAGTGTGTATTTAGTCATAATTAAGTGTGTATTTAGTCATAATTAAGTGTGTATTTAGTCATAATTAAGTGTGTATTTAGTCATAATTAAGTGTGTATTTAGTCATAATTAAGTGTGTATTTAGTCATAATTAAGTGTGTATTTAGTCATAATTAAGTGTGTATTTAGTCGTAATTAAGTGTGTATTTAGTCATAATTAAGTGTGTACAACAAAAGTGCAGTTGAACTGGTACCTTGTGACGATGAATAGCAACGTAGCTAATTGAGCACGGTGAGGCTTTTGTCCCATTACGCCAGTTTGAATCCAATTGGTTGTTAAGCAGGGTTGTTTCCCCTCAAGACGCCATAGCGGAGTTGTTAACTTTGTTTGCGCGGGAACAAAACTAACGGCCCTGACCTGAAAGCAAACTATGGCATCCTTTGAAGGCAAGGCGAGAAGACATAGCTGAGTTTTCATGTAGCCGAAATCCCGGGACTAAAAGCGAATGTCCTCAAGTAAACCTAGTCGAAATGGTTTGTTAGATGATCTAGGTGGGGGTTGACGGCGAAGGCAAGATATTCCTACAGTGCATTCAGGTGAATGAAGGCTGTGCATTATAGGTTTTTTTTTAAATACAATTTCAGTTATTATTAATTGTATCTGAATAATACTTTACAGATAACAGTAGGTGTACGTTGGTAAATGAATAATGGTATGCAGCCATTACTGGATCAACAGTAGTAAAACAAAAAGTGAATATAAATACTCAAAGACACACTTACTGCAACATACAGGTACTAATCAGGATCGGATTCAGATCTTTTGAGACGCTAAGCACTTAGAATATTGTGGTGACTTCTCCTTTTCCTCTCTCTCTCTCTTTCTCTTTCTCTATGTCTGTGCCCAAGGTTTTGTACCCTTCCCCCCCCCCCCCCACCCCCCCCCCCCCCCCCCCCCCAAACCAATTGAGTACACACTTTCGTACACAAGTCACACTCGAGAAATTCCTCTTCAGCACACTCACATGCACAGTTGAGTGAATCGACTGAATGACTGAGTGTTGTAGTCAGTGTCTACATGGAGTAGTGATGCTCACCACAAGATTCTTAATATCTCCTGATCCCTTTTGAAGTTCAGTTCAAAAGCTGAAGTCGCGAAGATGGGATCAGTTGCATCAGGTTTTATCCGATTTAGCTCGAAAGCAAGAGATAATCTTTCCGTCTCAAGCCTGCCTCACCTTCCCTGATAATCCGACTGAAAGTTGGGGTCAACCTCTAGCACAAAAATGGATGGGGGAAAGCTTTAGCTTTAGCTTTATGTCTTATGCATTATATGCGTATGTGAGCTTCAAATGTTTGCCGGGACTGTTGTCGGTTTGACGTTTCACACAGGGGCAGTGATGGGCATTGTGTATAGGTTTCCAGGAACGGAGCAGTTATTAGGTGACCCGATGATGCTAGAACCGCGATAGGTAGCCTGTGCTTTAGTTAAAAGTTGGAGCCGCGATTGATAGCCTGTGCTGTAGTTACAAAGTTGGAGCCGCGATTGATAGCCTGTGCTTTAGTTACAAAGTTGGAGCCGCGATTGATAGCCTGTGCTTTAGTTACAAAGTTGGAGCCGCGATTGATAGCCTGTGCTTTAGTTACAAAGTTGGAGCCGCGATGGATAGCCTGTGCTTTAGTTACAAAGTTGGAACCGAGACTGGTAGCCTGTGCTGTAGTTACAAAGTTGGAACCGCGATTGGTAGCCTGTGCTGTAGTTACAAAGTTGGAGCCGCGATGGATAGCCTGTGCTTTAGTTACAAAGTTGGAGCCGACATTGGTAGCCTGGTCTTTAGTTACAAAGTTGAAACCGCGATTGGTAGCCTGTGCTTTAGTTACAAAGTTGGAGCCGCGATGGATAGCCTGTGCTGTAGTTACAAAGTTGGAGCCGCGATTGATAGCCTGTGCTTTAGTTACAAAGTTGGAGCCGACATTGGTAGCCTGGTCTTTAGTTACAAAGTTGAAACCGCGATTGGTAGCCTGTGCTTTAGTTACAAAGTTGGAGCCGCGATGGATAGCCTGTGCTTTAGTTACAAAGTTGGAGCCGAGATTGGTAGCCTAGTCTTTAGTTACAAAGTTGGAGCCGAGATTGGTAGCCTGGTCTTTAGTTACAAAGTTGGAACCGAGATTGGTAGCCTGTGCTTTAGTTACAAAGTTGGAGCCGCGATTGATAGCCTGTTCTTTAGTTACAAAGTTGGAACCTCGATTGAAAGTCTGTGCTTTAGTTACAAAGTTGGAGCCGCGATTGAAAGCCTGTGCTTTAGTTACAAAGTTGGAGCCGAGATTAATAGCATATGCTTTAGTTACAAAGTTGGAACCTCGATTGATAGCATATGCTTTAGTTACAAAGACTGTATATGTCGCATGAAGAAATGTGGGAAAAAAGGGGGGGGGGACCAGGTGAAATAAAATGCGGTTGGGTAGGGGTTGGTGCTTTTAATATTGAATGGTCACAACAGTGTTTGGCATCGCCTTTTTCTTCTTTCGTTCGCTTGAAATTATCTAAATCTGCAATACTGTCTCTAGTATGAACTTCACTGTCAGTCGTAATTCACTTAGCGGCCCGTAAAGTTTGGGCATTGTGTCATCCGCCGTACACTGGACTTTTGATTACTTGATAGGGACCCTAATCTAACCTGAGGGTTGAACGGGGTTTCCGGTGTTCCCCTCCGAGTACTGAAGCACTGCACTTTGCACCACAGGGAGTTAGTCGCTCAGTATGAGGTTCAAACAGAGTTCAGTTTCATTAATTCAACATCGATAAAACCCTGATTACGGTAATGTTGAGGCAGTGTTAACAGAATGTTTCAGACATATTGCACAAGTATATATATATATTTAAAAAATGCTGAAATTATAACTGTGCAGATATATCGCTTACAGCAGCAAAGTTAAGATAACAACATGACTACACACAATCGTACACTGAAATGACCTGACAGCCAAGTCACACTCGGGAAATTCCTGACATTTCCATTTTGTTTTGAAATTGTCTTCCTGGTTCATTTCGTCTAATTGTGTCATATCGAATATGTGACGAAGGATATAACGACTTTGTGTTAATGGGTTAAAGGCCTATGATCCATTGAGGAGATAGAAGGCAGAAGAAGAAGAATCTGTGTTGACTGTTCTAGTTCCGTCGGACTCTTTGAAAGAAGTGTATCGTCTCCTTACCTGAGTTTTGAAATCGAAATTTGACCACTTAAGTAAATAGATCAACATTGTCATAATTCTTATCACTTTATGACGTTTGTACTGATGCTTTTTGCATACATATTGAACAGATATGCTGAGAGTATGCAGTCGTGTATTACCTCCTTTTGTATCTCAGATCATTTCGATGTTTCATCACATGCTTTAACAGCTCCTTGTTGTTCCCCGTATTTTAATTAAATGCCAAAAACATGCTGGCCAACAACTGTAGCTACTGGACAGTCTAAGGCGTTACTGTAGTCTGTGAAACAAGTCTGAAGATTTACAATATCTCTTAGTTAAATGTACAATATTTGTGTACCTTATACATGCACATACACACAAGTATACATACATGTGAATAACCCGGTGACGGCTCACACGGTGTAGCCACAGATGTGCCCGCCCAGAATACAATAACATACATGCTCACATCAATACACTTGTAGCAGTCACGATACCCAAGTCCCGCATGACGTCATGTCAGATAACCGGACAGGTTTATTGTAGGTTAAAGCCCACTTTGTCAAGCTATTGTTGTATCACAGAGGAATTGCTTCCGTTGTGTCAGGTTTGTGTCCATTTGTTGGCTCTCTTTGGCCTTTAGTCAGTGTTAACTTTAATACAGGGCATGTTTCCACATTCCACGTCTTTTAACATACTGGACTGGCGGTTCTAGCACTGTTTTGATATGTACATATACGAGCGTTCGTTCTCTGACGTGGTCAGTGTACCCTCACGCCGCCCCCTCCCCCAAAACAAAATCTGATTAAAAAGAGGAGTTACATCAACATGAAATAAAGCACAAAACTGAATAAATTCAACTGAAATGCGAACAGTTTCTTCGATACATTGTCACTGTTCCATGGCCGCCGGAAGCTCACCGTAGTCACTGACTACCAGGGTAACTTCAAATGTACGACAAATTCCGTCTGCTTACAAAGGAGGGGGTTGTTGATTTCATGTTGATGTAACTCTGTAATAACGCACCTGATGAGATACAGCGAAATATGCCTGGCAATAAATCGTGCAATATATTGTTTGTATCCGCATTATTTAAATTCATTACGGAAAACATTGTTTTTAAAAAGAGGAGAATAAAAAGAAAAATCCCAAGCACTGTTAACGAGAAGTTGGAGAAAAACGCGCACATAATTGAAATTGTCAAATAACACAAAGAAGTCATCAACAACTGGTAATTTAGTGTCCAAATATCAATATGATGGTTGACACTGTTTTGTCTTGATGATATCTGCCTTTGTTGGTCTGATGTTGGAAAAGGCACGGCGGAGGTCACTCTCTTCATCAAGCTTGCAGCTCTGTTAGGCTTCCGTCACTGTTAAAGCTGCAAATTCTGATTTTTAAAAGTACATATTAACTCCATTTTAAATTGCTTGACGCCCCCTCTGGATACTTCTTCATGCTCCCATAGGGCGCCCCTGAATACATTCTCATGCTCCCATAGGGCACCCCTGGAGACTTCCTTATGCTCGCATAGGGCGCCTTCCCCCCTCCGAGACTTCCTCATGCTCCCATAGTCCCCCCCCCCCCGAAAAGGTCCTCGTGCCCCCATAGCCCCCCCCCCTCCGAAGACTTGCTTATGCTCCCACAGGGCGCCCCTAGAGACTTGCTCATGCTCCCACAGGGCGCCCCTGGAGACTTCCTTATGCTCCCACAGGGCGCCCCTGGAGACTTCCTTATGCTCCCACAGGGCGCCCCTGGAGACTTCCTTATGCTCCCATAGGGCGTCCCTGGAGACTTCCTTATGCTCCCACAGGGCGCCCCTGGAGACTTCCTTATGCTCCCATACGGCACCCATGGAGACTTCCTTATGCTCCCATAGGGCGCCCTCCCCCCTCCGAGACTTCTTCATGCTCCCATAGCCCCCCCTCCCCGAAGAGATCCTCGTGCTCCCCATAGCCGCCCCCCTCCCCGAAGAGATCCTCGTGCTCCCATAGCGCGCCCCCCCCCCCGAAGACTTGCTCATGCTGGCAAAGGTCGCTCCCCCGCCCCTCCCTAGGTTGTAGACCATTACTTTAGATAATATGTAGATGTTCACATTTTATAATTTCTAGTTTTACAGAAGTCTATTTTAAACTTCCGCCATCAACTGACAAATTCAGACAAGGGGTGACTAAAACGACGCCGGTGCTGGGAAGAACGTACTGTTTTTGCTGGTGTATAAGACGCAGTTCTGTTTAATTTCGGGTCTTAAAATTAGACCGCCATCTTATACAATGATGGTAGGCCGCCATCACGGCCAGCTCCAGTATAAATCTGGAGCTGGCCGTGGCCTACATGTACCGTCATGATTCATAGTTGCCCACATTCTATTTTTTTTTTTAAATCGTCTAATTCTCATCGTTCAAGCGATAACGACGTGACCTGTGTTTGAGACATGGAGATGAATAGTCATCAGGTAGGGACACACGTGGTTGTGGAACCTCTTAATTCTTTGTAGGTAATAGTATTTGGAAGCTGCGTAGATGTGGTTTATAGATGGATGCTGAGAATACCCTGGACAGATAGAAAGAGTAAAGAAGATGGCTTGCA
>CAJHNH020002446.1:1520059-1585059 GCA_905116865.2 Candidula unifasciata | reverse complement strand
ATTAGCTACAATATTAGATCATTTATGTTCTAGCGTACACGGCTTATTCTGCTGCAGCACACGACTGGTCACTCCTGGAGCGCTGACTGGTCTGTACAAACCTGCTATAGCATCATCAGCCCGGTACACTACAAGGCCTGGAGGCTGGTCCTCCACATCGTTCTTCACTTACTTTGGACGGTCTGCAGAATGTTCACTTTTATATCTGTCGATTTAAAATATTGAGTTTAAAGCCCTTTTTGTTCCCAGTAGAGCATAGGCCTACCAACCAACTAATACTGGTCTGTCCTGTCTATGGTTACCTTCAGCAGATCGCTCATTTTAGTCCCATTGATTCATTTCTGTCGAAGAAGAAGAAGAAGAAGAAGAAGAAGAGAAGAAGAAGAAGAAGAAGAAGAAGAAGAAGAAGAAGAAGAAGAAGAAGAAGAATAAAAAAAAAAAAGAAGAAGAAGAAGAAGAAGAAGAAGAAGAAAAAGAAGAAGAAGAAGAAGAAGAAGAAGAAGAAGCAGATGAAGAAGAAAGAAGAAGATTAAGAAGAAGAAAAAGAAGAAGAAGAAGAAATAGAAGAAGAAGAAGAAGAATCAGAAGAAAGAAGAAGAAAGAAGAAGAAGAGAAGAAAAGAAGAAGAAGAAGAAGAAGAAGAAGAAGAAGAAGAAGAAGAAGAAGAAGAAGAAGAAGAAGAAGAAGAAGAAAAGAAGAAGAAGAAGAAGAAAGAGTAGAATAAGAAGAAGTCAGGGGAGAAGGAAGAGGCGGACGAAGAGCTGCAGCAGCAGGAAATAAACTAGAATATCACAATTTTGTAACAAAGACTTCCACCTGGTAAGAATAAATACACTCTCCAGAACATGGACAGTTTTGTAACAAAGACTTACACCTGGTTAGAATAAATACACTCTCCAGAACATGGACTCCTTTTGTAACAAAGACTTACACCTGGTTAGAATAAATACACTCTCCAGAACATGGACAGTTTTGTAACAAAGACTTACACCTGGTTAGAATAAATACACTCTCCAGAACATGGACAGTTTTGTAACAAAGACTTACACCTGGTTAGAATAAATACACTCTCCAGAACATGGACAGTTTTGTAACAAAGACTTCCTGGTGAGAATAAATACACTCTCCAGAACATGGACAGTTTTGTAACAAAGACTTACACCTGGTGAGAATAAATACACTCTCCAGAACATGGACAGTTTTGTAACAAAGACTTACACCTGGTTAGAATAAATACACTCTCCAGAACATGGACAGTTTTGTAACAAAGACTTACACCTGGTTAGAATAAATACACTCTCCAGAACATGGACAGTTTTGTAACAAAGACTTACACCTGGTGAGAATAAATACACTCTCCAGAACATGGACAGTTTTGACAAAGCTTACAGCTGGCAGAATAAATACACTCTCCAGAACATGGACAGTTTTGTAACAAAGACTTACACCTGGTTAGAATAAATACACTCTCCAGAACATGGACAGTTTTGAAAACGTTTTTGAATGTCTTCATAATATCTACGCACTGATACATATTGAGCAAGTGGCCCAGCTAACTTCTTTTTGATTTTAGATCGCCTTTGCGTCTTCCTAGGCGATAATGTTAACTGTGCTATTGGGAGGCATGGGACTCACAGACAATGGCCATGGCGAGTGTGACTAGCAAGACCCACTGACGATAAGAAAAGTCTTTCACAATTAGAGCATGGCATTTCAGGACTTTTGTTGCCACAGCTCTACCAGTGTTAATGCTCTTTGTCTCAGACGTTCAGCTCTAAATCTCTCTGCAGTCAGTTTTGCACTAGGTTTGGGGATGTTAACAAGAGAATGGAAGATTGAGCCGTATTGGATTACCACCATACGGTTACAAAGTCATCTGCACTCCAATGGAGGTGGGTAGTTCCGAACAAGATTAAGCGATGCCAACAATATCACGCTGTGCCAACAGTGTCACAATGTGCCAACAATGTCACACTGCCAACAATGTCACACTGTACCAACAATGTCACACCGTACTAACAATGTCACACCGTGCCAACATTGTTACACTGTGCCAACCAACAATGTCAACATTGTCACCTGTACAAACACTGTCACACCGTACACTGTGTCACAATGTGCCAACATGGCACACTGTGCCAACACTGTCACACTGTGCCAAAATGTCACACTGTGCCAACACTGTCACACTGGTCGCCTCAGTTTTTAACATCATTAGCTGGTATCCAATTTAGTCTTTTTCGATCTAGATGGATCATATAACTTTTATTTATAAACCACTCCTTACCATTTTCCCCACCCAATCTCTCTCTCTCTCTCTCTCTCTCTCACCTGTCTCTGTCTGGTCTGTCTCTCTCTCTCTCTCCTCTGTCTCTCTCTCTCTCTCTCTCTCTCTCTCTCTCTCTCTCTCTCTCTCTCTCTCTCTCTCTCTCTCTCTCTGGACTCGAGCACTCGACAGTCATATACGCTAGCTTAAATGCCGCGTTACCTCAGCTCACAAAACTAAATCACTGATCATACACTGTATGGCTTTAAATGAAAACTCGTTAAAGAGGGACCACCCTCAGTTACCTACTGGGCTGTTTCCTGGATTCGTTCCCCTCGGTTCGTGTGTGCGAGGGTGAGCGAAGTCCCCGGTGAGGGTCAGTGTTTGTGAAGTGTCCAAAGTGCAGGTCCCTCTGTTTGACAACCACAAACAAACACGGATCGTTATGTACAGAAACGATCTGCTGGTATCTAAGACAAGAAGTGTTCGCTGCAAATATTTCGTCTGGGCTGTGCGTTTAATGGATAGGTATTTTATATACTTTATATACTGTCTTGTAGTTTTTGTAGTTATTGCATCGCTGTGTTGCGTTCTCTTGTGGAAAAACAGAAAGGGGGTGGGCGGAAAATAGTATCAAATTTATACGAAAGTACCCAGACACACACACACACACACACACACACACACACACACACTCACACCTGTTTATTCCGTCTCTTCGGATCCTTTATATATTCAATCTCTGACTGACTTTTTACCCCACCAGGACATCACACCAAGCGACAAATACCCGGTGACACAAAGTGCTCCCATTCGGATGAGGATCACCCTTGGATAGGTTCCAGAAACCCCGTTCAACCGTTAGGTTATATTAGGGCCTCCCGACAACAACCAGTGTTGGTTCTGAACCTCTATATTTAAATTGCTATATTCTCCCAATTAAACATATATAATCATTGATTTGAATCATTAGTTTAAAGTACGCTCTCATCACTAATTTCAGATAACTGAAATTGATAAATCACTTAACGTGTCTGGATGCCATAGCTAAAGTTGCGTCGGTTATATTTAGATTAATTTTTCTGTAGATTAATTTTTTCTGGTCAGAAAGCGCCTGTGGTACTTGTGACAGTTAAGCACAAATAACAGACAATATTCGGGTAATTGTTGACTAGATTAAGTTGTTTTTCATTAGACGCGTCACAGAATCTGTTATATTGGCAGAAACATTCACATATGTAATCAGTCGTTTTTGCGTCTGGTGGGTTGTTTATCTGTTGCTTTGTGGATTGACTGGCTTGCTCTTTGTTAATTAATTTGGTAGACTGGTTCTGTAATTTGTTACCTGGTTGGGTTGTTGCTTACCCGTAGGCGTATGTCTAATCAATCCAGAAGCTCTCCCTACCAGTTGTGCAAGACGTGGGTAATGACGGATGGGTCGTTTAGCTTAACTTTTTAACTTTTTTTTCGCTTTGATGAATCTATCCAATAATGTGCGTATAACAGTTTCCAGATATATTATCGAGTATGTCGTAGAATTTAATTCTCTTTTATGTTGCGCAAGAAGCAATCAATTCTTATGTGATCCCTTATTTATTGCGTGTTCTATTTATTTCTAGATCACGACTGACGTTTCGGCTAAGGGTATGAGGTGCGGCCAATCTGGCAAATGGTAAGGATATGAAAGACACCATGGGGGATGCCAGGTTTGTTCAGGATTCTGTGACCGGAGTTGTGTTTATCAGAATAGCCGTCCCGGACCTCAAAGTTCAGGTGAGACAGTTTCTTTAATTCATTTATTCTCACATTGTCCATTCATTACAAGTGTCCTGTCTGCATTTTTAAAAATATTTTTCTGTCTCCCCCCCCCCCCCACCCCCCCCCCCCCCAGTATCATGCGCGGGCTCTGGTCCATCACATTTGACCTCTGTTATCAGTTGTTCTTGATGTTATTTCCTATTACACTGCGTGTGTTGTGGTTTGTTCATCACATAGACTCAGTATATATCAAGCGAATCACCATCTTCCTTATCTTATATCTTGATGTACATAGGCTGCTTCGCTTGTCTTGCATTCGTTATATTTAACTTTCGTCAACTTCTCAGTCGACTGCGTTTGTAAAAAGCGGAGAATAAAAACTTAATTAATTAGTTAATTAATTTAATTAATAAAGCTGTGTTGAATATTGATCCTGCCGTTTTTTTTATTAGGTGTTTGTCCCAAATTTGATTATACTTTTACCACTTGTTTCCTACAAAATCAAAGGAATGATAAATTAAAATTATATATATATATATTTGTAAATTGAATGTGTCGCGGTTACAGTTGAATATTCATGTGCACCACTTCCTCGTGTGGGTTTTCGGGGCCCCATTCTGGAGGGAAGGGGGGGGGGGGCAAGAATAGACCCACTGACCCAACACGCATGTTGTAGGAGTTGACTAATAGGGAACTTCCTTCGAGGTCGAAGCTCATCTGCCCGAGCAGCAAGAAACAACTAACTGCACATAAATAAGCCAGTAAAACGGATGTACACGCAGAACTCAGGTCCTGGCACAAAGTCAAAATTTAAAGGGACGAACAGCCTGGACTTTTCACCGGAGCTTACGGCTAGTGAACACAGAAGAAAAAATGCATCACTGTCTTTAGGAACTTCCGTAAATGTGTCAAAGATTCAAGGGGAGATGACGGCAGTCGACTTTCAACACACTTGATGTGTCGCCGTCGGGAAAGATGATCACTGAAATATCTCATGAAGGAGGGATAGAGGAAGACAACGAGAGAAGATGCTTGACAGTCTTGTTGCATCGCATGGAGGTGTGTCGGCACACGAACTGATACATGCTTCAGGAGATCGCAGATTATGGAGAGGCATGATCGCCCACACCAGTCGGCAAGGCACCTGATGATGATGATGATGATGATGATGTCTCGCCATGATTGGTACCCTGACAGACGTCTTTTTTTTTAATCTTCTGGTGCCATCTTCCCATTTCTGTCGCTGTGTAACTCTTGCTCCACTGCCTTTAAACTCGTCTAAAGGTATGATTTTTACGAAAGCGTAAAGTGACCGAAATACTTCTCTACTTTCTATTTCTGTTAGCACTATTCTTCTCTTGCCTTTTTCTATTATCGTCATCATTATCATTATGAAACACGAAGACGTGTCCCTGGAGCGTGGCACCCGAAAATGCCGAACATGTGCTCTAACACTTAACTGTATGCTGACAACAGAAACGCAATCTGGCCTGTTCCAACCACAAAGAAGACGAAACTGTTTGGTACACGAGAAGATATGGACAGCACGATAGCTTTCATAAAGGCTACCGGCCTCCTGATATAAGTTTTCTGACATAAGGATCGAAGAAGAAGAAGAAGAAGAAGAAGAAGAAGAAGAAGAAGAAGAAGAAGAAGAAGAAGAAGAAGAAGAAGAAGAAGAAGAAGAAGAAGAAGAAGAAGAAGAAGAAGAAGAAGAAGAAGAAGAAGAAGAAGAAGAAGAAGAAGAAGAAGAAGAAGAAGAAGAAGAAGAAGAAGAAGAAGAAGAAGAAGAAGAAGAAGAAGATCATAATCATCATCATCATCATTATGAATCCAGTCCAGCACCTTTGATCTCTCACCAACATTCGTCTTGGACATCCTCTCCCCCTCCTCGGTCTATTCATTTCCCATTTCCGTGCCTGTTTAAATATTTTCTGTCATCGTCTCCTCCTGAGGTGCCCAGTATATTGCGTCCTGTCTGTAATCCCAGTTTTTGTTGTCGGCCTAGTGAAGCGCTACCTATCCTTATGTATGTTCACATGTCGATGAACTTGCATGTTTCAACACACACGCGTATCATTCCTGACACTGTCGTGTTTTATAGTCGACTTGCCACTTTGTCTTGTCCAGAAATGCCTGCAGTTTCAACTCGAGCACACGGTGTGGCAGGCCAAACAGAGAGTGCTTGCATCTTTTGCTAAGGTAAGACTGCCAAACTGGTTTATTGATTTGAAACTCCAACTGCATTGACTAGCTCCTGTATGCTGTTTGTTTTTGTTGTGGCTGTGATCTTTATGGAACAGTTTCCATGTGGGTTTCAGGGCCCCCTTGTGTGTGTGTGTGTGTGGGGGGGGGGGGGGTACACCCGTATTTCCTGACAAGCATGCCGTAGAAACCGGGTAGTTAGGCGTGTTAACTACGAGGTCGGACTGCATCTGCATGAGAGGCGAGGGATCAACAGTCTGCGTACAAATAAGTCAGATCTGTAAAACGGATGTGCGCGCAAAATGCAAGATCTAGAACAAGACCAAAGTCCAGAAGTGGAGGAACATCTCAAAACTGTCCCTTGAAGTTTACAGCCGGTGAACGCAAATAATAATTACAGTAGTAGTAGTAGTAGCAGCAGCAGCAGCAGCAGCAGCAGCAGCATCAGTAGTAGTAGTAGTAGTAGTAGTAGTAGTAGTAGTAGTAGTAGTAGTAGTAGTAGTAGTAGTAGTAGTTGTTAGAAGCTAGCAGCAACAGCAGCAGCAGCAGCAGCAGCAGCAGCAGAAGTAGTAGTAGTAGTAGTTGTTAGTAGTTAGCAGCAGCAGCAACAGCAGCAGTAATAATAATAATAGTAGTAGTAGTAGTAGTAGTAGTAGTAGTAGTAGTAGTAGTAGTAGTAGTAGTAGTAGTAGTAGTAGTAGTTGTAGTGGTGGTGGTGGTGATGATGATGGTGATGATAGTAACCGGCTCTCTATTAACTCTGATATTTGGTTATCGTTTCTCACAGACAACAACAAAAAACTACACACAACTTGTCATGTCACCACTATCTTCTGCTCTTGATTGTGTTGGGTATCCAATTACCTTACAACGCAGTCTGCATGATGCCGCCCAGTCCTAACTGCGCTTTGTTTTCTGTGTATTTTCCCTCCCATTTTTGAAATGACTTTCGTTGTGTGTGTGACACAAATAATACGTTATGTTGGATATGTTCTTTATGCATCGTTATTATTATGTTGGGGCTTTTATAGTTTGTTGGCGTTTAGTTTGTTAGCTTTTATCTGTTTGTGATAATATTATATTATGCTTTGCCAGAGAGTAAAATAGTGCGCCTATTGTCTGCTGTGGATTCGGGTTTGTTTGCCAATATTGATAATTAATATATAAAAGCATTAGTATGTATATATGCGTGCTTACGTAAAAGTAAGATAAATGACCCTTTTCCACGCCTTATAAGGGCACATGGGGCTAGACCTATATTAGGTTGACCAAACGGCGCTTGGTGGGTGATGTGGTCATCACGGCTGCTGCCTTTACTTCCCAGGACTGTACCTGGTACTCACTCCAGGGGGAGCTAAGGTCGTTTTAAAACAAAGTCCGGCCTCCCATCAGGACCCGAACCCACGACTTTCCGATCCGCAGGCGAGCTTCTAGCCGCTAGACCACGGCGGCTTCCGCGTGGTTACGCACGTGCGTGTATTTTTGTGTACGTGTGGGAGTGAAATGTTTTGTTGGCAGAACAGTGACGACCGTTGTTATTGATCTAACGACGCGTCTAATGATCGGCTCAATGTTGTGTAGTGAATTATACTAGCAGACAACAATACAAGTGAGACATTTAAAAAACAAAAACAAGTTATGGACGAACAGCAGTCTGTCCGAATGTACAGCTAAGAGTGGAGAAAGGGGGGGGGGGATAGATAAATATGGAGAGAGAGGAGGGAGGGAGAGTGGGGATAGATAAATATGGAGAGAGATGAGAGAGGGAAGGAGATATATCAATTGCAGGTACCTTTCGTTGTATATTGTACACAATTAGACATGCCCACTCCCATTTTTGTTTTTCCACTTCTAATTGCAGGATCTGCGCGACCCTTTAAACTACGGACTGTACCTGCCGCCTGCCAATGGAAGGGCAGGGAAATTTATGGAAGAGGAAAGACTGTTGAGTGAATACCCAATACAGGGACCAATAGGATTTCTGGAGGCAAGTTTTCTTCTTGTCCTTCTATGGTTGCTATTTTAACGTGCATAAATCAACCGATTCTCTGTCATGCTGGGAGGCATTTTGGGCGTATATAGCTTGTCTCAAATTTGTTTCATCAGTCCTACTGGTTCCCAATGGAAACAAGTGAAACAAGGCTGTGTCCGACCGCCGATGCTCTTTGGAATAGCAGTCGATTGGGTCATGCAAACATTGCTACAGAGCAGCAAACAATGCTACAGAACAACAAACATTGCTACAGAGCAACAAACATTGCTACAGAGCAGCAAACATTGCTACAGAGCAGCAAACAATGCTACAGAGCAGCAAACATTGCTACAGAGCAGCAAACAATGCTACAGAGCAGCAAACAATGCTACAGAGCAGCAAACAATGCTACAGAGCAGCAAACATTGCTACAGAGCAGCAAACATTGCTGCAGAGCAGCAAACAATGCTACAGAGCAGCAAACAATGCTACAGAGCAGCAAACATTGCTACAGAGCAGCAAACAATGCTACAGAGCAGCAAACAATGCTATAGAGCAGCAAACATTGCTACAGAGCAGCAAACAATGCTACAGAGCAGCAAACAATGCTACAGAGCAGCAAACATTGCTTCAGAGGTCACAGGTAGTTGCGTTCTTTAGATATTTTCTCCAGGGTATGCTGGAGTGTTAGGAAATGAACATGTAGACAAACTGACTGGTTCTGCACCATTGGCTGGTGGATTTATACATGGCAATCTAAATTTGCTCAAGGTCCTTTAGGAGCAAGTAAACAATTCTGATGCATGAATCAATCATTATGGTCTGGAGAGAATGTTATTGCGAGGATTGTCCAGGGGATCAGGTCGAGGATTGACCAAGAGATCAGGTTGAGGATTGACCAGGGGATCAGGTCGAGGATTGACCAGGGGATCAGGTCGAGGATTGACCAGGGGATCAGGTCGAGGATTGACCAGGGGATCAGGTCGAGGATTGACCAGGGGATCAGGTCGAGGATTGACCAGGGGATCAGGACAAGGATTGACCAGGGGATCAGGTCGAGGATTGACCAGGGGATCGGGTCAAGGATTGACCATAGGATTGGGACGAGAATTGGCTAAGGGATCGGGTCGACACTCTAGACTCAGAGAAAAAGCAAGAAAGACATATAATCAAACTGTTACTGGCACCATCGCAATTATAACTCTTTGCTGGCTGCTGAAGGTGAGGACAGAGCGTTTATGTGAGTACCCCGAGTGTTGTGATGGTGGTTCCTTGCTCAACGGTCAACACTTGAATTGACTTGACTAGACTACTAATATAATTATAGTGTCAGCCATCTTTTGTGCCGCTTAATATACAAAACTCTTTCAATTCTAGAAAACTACATTACTGTCAAATTTGAACATAGAGGAAGTGATATCTGTGAAAGCCAGATTTGTTTAGGATGTTTGACCAAATGTATTTAACAAAAAAAAATATGCGAACAAATGATTGTTGTTGGCATTCTTGAGGTAGATTCATTGTTGATTTGGGTAAGATGAGTTCTGCATGAATATTGTGATACATTTTGTTGTTGTTCCTTTCATTCAGTTCAAGTACAAGAGGCGTGTTTACAAATTGATGCTGGTAAATGAGAGAAAGATGAAACAGATTCACTCTAAGGTTAGTCACAGTATAACATCATTCTTCTTCTTTGCGTTCACCAGCTGTACACTCTGGCGGAAAGTTCTGGTTGCTCGTCCACTACTGAACTGCAGTCCTGCTCCAGAACCTGAGTGTTGCGTGTGCATCAGTTTTACAGGACTCATTCTCTTGAATACAGATTGTTGGTTCCTTGCCTCTCCAGCAGATGCACTCCGTCTTCAAAGGAAGCTCCCCAATTAGTCGACTCTTACGACATGCTTTTGGGGAGGCAGTGGGTCTATTCTTGTTTTCCCCACAATGGGGCCCTGGAACCCACACAGGGGAATATATATATAACATCATTGATGAAACACAATTTTATATTTACTCTTAGCACTTTGAGTACTGTCAACTGGAGGGTCTCTATGTCAAAGTAGTCATACTGTTTGCCCCCTGCTCTGAAGGTCCTGGGTTTGTTTCATGACTGCATTGTTTAGTTTTTACAGACCCTGGTTTTTTGCAATGCTCTCTGCAGGTGGCTAGTCATTCTGTGAAGAGAGACTGAGCCACGTGGGATAAAACCCAGTGCAATGAAGTCGATCCACTCAACTGTAACTTTTATTACTGGCATCATTAAAGCTGCGGTGGTGTAACGGATAGATTCTTACATGCTGATCTAAAGGTCGTGTGATCAAATCCGCATGGTGCCGGATGTTTTTCAAATATGATCTTGGCTCCCAGGTCGACCTGGCCTTAAATGGATGCCAGGTAAAGTCCTGGGAAGTAAAGGCAACCGCCGTGATGTTGACCGCATCATCCATCAAGCGCCAGTTGGTATTAAAAGTATGAATCTAGCCTCATATACTTGATGTGTCAGTGACATGTAAAGGGATGGTTCCGGTATGATTCATCATGTCCTGCCATCATGTCCCGCCATCATGTCCTGCCATCATGTCCTGCCATCATGTCCTGCCATCATGTCCTGCCATCATGTCCTGCCATCATGTCCTGCCATCATGTCCTGCCATCATGTCCTGCCATCACGTCCTGCCATCACATCCTGCCATTATGTCCTGCTATCATGTCCTGCCATCGCGTCCTGCCATCATGTCCTGCCATCATGTCCTGCCATCATGTCCTGCCATCATGTCCTGCCATCATGTCCTGCCATCACGTCCTGCCATCATGTTCCACCATCACGTCCTGCCATCATGTCCTGCCATCACGCCCTGCCATCACGTCCTGCCATCACGTCCTGCCATCATGTTCTGCCATTATGTCCTGCCATCACGTCCTGCCATCATGTCCTGTCATCATGTCCTGCCATCATGTCCTGCCATCATGTCCTGCCATCATGTCCTGCCATCATGTCCTGCCATCATGTCCTGCCATCATGTCCTGCCATCATGTCCTGCCATCATGTCCTGCCATCATATCCTGCCATCACTGTTTTATGGTGAGTATACTAAGCTACAGATCCGTGTTCTATCATGAGGTATATCAGAAATATGATCCTGGTGTCACTTTACTAAGTGTATTCAGCACTTGATGGGTGATATTATCAGTATCAAATAGGCCGCCTTTACTTCCAGGAAATGTCAGGGTTTAACATTTAGACTGGGCCGTCAACACACATAGACACACCCACCTGCACGCATGCACACTCACACACACACACACACACACACACACACACACACATATATATATATATATATATATATATATATATATATATATATATATATATATATATAAATATACACACACACATTTATATACACACATACACTTAAGTAAGAAATACCACTGGTCAAATGAATTATTAATCTTGTAAATTGTTCCTACTATTTCTCAAATCTAGACCAAACTGAAAACGTTTATGGAGCTGGTTCGTAATGGAAACACCCAGAAGCTCAACAAACTGACCTTGAAGGGGCTAGACCCCAACTTTCATGACCAGGACAATGGAGGTAAATGTGTATTCAGACTTCATACATGTTTGTGCCTACACCAGCTGCTGGCATCATGGAGATAACAATCATTTATACTTAGTTATTATTTTCTTTTATTTTTTTTTTAAATGTGAAAGTGTGAAAATATTGTCAACGCGGTGTAGTGCAAAAGTAAGTAAAAAGTAAGTAAAGTTCCCTTTTCACGCCTTTCGGCGCATCGGACATATGGGCAGAGCGTCCCATATTTTTACAGACCATCAGCACTCTGTGGGTAATGTGGTCAGCATTACGCCGGCTGTCTTTACTTTCCCAGGACATCCTATCCTGGTACCAATTTTAGGATGGGTCGACCTGCGACGTCCCATACCACGACAAAAATCCACGCAGCCTGCAGTGGGTTTCGATCGCGGTATACTGGCTTACGAGTCGGACTCGCAACGCCTTAGCCACGGACGCCGCTACAGCAAAAGTAGAGTAGAGAAAAAGAACATGTAGGAAATACTAGGTAAGAGAAACAAAGGCAAATGATCATGGCAAGTGTAAACAGCTGAGCAAGAAATAGAAAAGATGTGCACCTCTTCAAGAAAATATCAGATGACAGAGAGAGCGCTGCAAAGTCATAATCATCGATATCTGTTACAGGTAAAGTGTCTGCAGAAGATAAAGTTGTTCATTGTTATCCCTGCGGGGGGTTCCAGGTCCCATTTTGGAGAAAACAAGAATAGACCTACTGTCTTTCCAACAAGCATGTCGTAGGATTCGACTAAATGGGTGCTTCCTTTGAAGTCAGACTGCATCTGCTCGAGCAGCAAGGAACAACCAGCTGCATACAAATAAGTTAGTAAAACGGATGTACAAGGAAGAATCAGACCCTGGCACAAAACCAAAGTTCAGGTAGATAAATAATCAGGACTTTCTGCTGGAGCTTACAGCCAGGGAACAAAGAAGAAGAGTTCATTGTTTTTACTCTGGTAACTCTGAAACTGCCACGCTGAGAAAGATATTTGTCCAGCATTTATATTTTATCTAATGACATGAAGTTTTTGGGCAGTCACCACTACTCCTTTATAACAACAGATTTGGTACTCTCTGTAACTGCTTAATGTTTAGACATGGTGGATTTGACTATATATGCCCCAAGAAATTTTGATATTTTTGGGGGTATAGAAAATTATAGTCTGTTTTAAAATGCTGACATTATCATTATGTCATAATAACCTCATAATGATAGAGCTTTGCTCCAGACAGCTATGTTAATAAAACCACTTGTTTCGTGGTCAAAGGAATGGAAAACAGTTAAATCTTTGTTCCATTTATATTTAATGATTAGTTCCCTGATTAAAAAAAAAAAAAATCTACTGAAAAGATAATAAGAAAGTTAACTAGAATTACTTTAAAGATTTGATGTTTGCATTAAAGCTATAGACTTCACGCTTGCCTGTCTGCTTGGTGGTCTAAGGTTTAAACCCCCTTGGTGTTGATAAAAGCTGATCAGCACTTCACATTCCTTCTGCTTCCTGTTCTCTTCCTCTCGTTCCTTAATGCAGGTCTGTGGCATAGGCGTTGCAAACACACTTTGTAATGCTGGGGTGCCAGGTTCAATCCCAGTTGCTGACGGTTTGGTTTGTCTTGCATTGGTTTCGACAGTGTTACCAAATGCTGATCGTCCAGAAAGCAATGGCAAACTACTAGATGTAAATGTGTCTAGAAAAACCACAACAGCCAAAAAATGTTGGGGTTGGTTCTGCAATGTCCTGTAAAGGATATAGAACTAACTTTTAGAATTTCTTTTGAGTGAAAAACTTATTATTTAAGAATAGGCTTGTTACTGGTAATCAGAGTCAATAAAATGTGTAGGAATGAAGTCGGTTTAGTAAGTTTGTCCCTATCCATCATTATACTATCATTTCCATGAAGATTGAGTTGCAAAGCTCACTTTCTCCTGTCCAAACTCAAAAACCAGTTGGGTGTGCAAGACTGGTACTGAAACTTCACATTATAATGTAGCAAGGTTATGGTACAGAACATCACATCACATAAAACTAGATGGGACTGGTACTGAAACTTCACATTATAATGTAGCCAGGTTACGGTTCAGAACATCACATCACATAAAACTAGATGGGACTGGTACTAAAACTTCACATTATAATGTAGCCAGGGTACAGTTCAGAACATCACATCACTTAAAACTAGATGGGACTGGTGCTGTAACTTCACATTATAATGTAGCCAGGTTACTGTTCAGAACATCACATCACTTAAAACTAGATGGGATTACATCTACATTGGTCAGGTTTTCTCCACATCTTTCAAGTATTTCATTGCCATCAGACTTCAACACCCAACCCTGAATGCGAAGAAGGAAAAAAAAGAAGAAAAAGTGGAAGAGGAAGAAGAAGAAGAAGAAAGAGAAGGAGAAAATGTAACAGTGCATTATTATATATATAGTTTAGTGAATGCATTTCACAGTTTCACAATCCTTGATGTACTAAGGTTTAATTCCTGAAGCAGACATAAAAAAAAAAATCAAAGGTATTGTTTTCCTGGTGTGCAGGCAGTGTATGAGAGTTGCACTGGGGAAGAGATTATGGCCTCATCCCTTGATATTCACAAAGGCAGCGGTAGTACACTGTAGCCAACCATCATTATGGAGATGGCACACCAGTTATTTTTAAAATTCTGAATGCCATGTCACAGTTAAGAAGACTGAGGGGTTACAGACAGATGTGAACAGTGGCAATATGAAATGGAAAGTGATTAATTAAAAAAAAAGGCAAATACTATATGTTTCATGACGTGCATGACTCCCTTCCCACATGATGTTGATGATTCTGGTTATCCATGCTTTGCTTTTTATCCTTGTAGAAACTCCACTGACTGTAGCTGTGACCTTGGGGAGGTCAAAATGTCGTGAGGTCATCATTGGTCTAGTCAGCGGAGGAGCTCACCTTGACTACAGAAATAGACAGGGGATGACGGCGCTGCACCGGGCAGCCATTGTTGGAAACGCCGAGGCAATCAGGGTAATCACTGATTTCTTTCAAGTCTTTATATATATATCCCCGTGTGGGTTCCATTGCGGAGAAAACAAGAACAGACTCCCTGTCTCCCCAACAAGCATGTCATAGAAGTCAACTAATTGAGGACTTCCTTTAAAGTCAGAGTATGTGTGCCTCAGATGAAGGAACTAAGAGTCTGCATACAAAAAAGCCAGATTTGTGAAAGGGATGTGCACTCAACACTCAGTTTCTGAAACAGTACTAAAGTATGGAGGTGGAGGAATACTCAGAATTTTCTGCCAGAGTGTACAGCGAGCATACGAGAAGAAGAAGAAAACTTCTGTTTTATGTTTGCAGGACTATGTGTCAGTTCATCTGTTGCTGCTGTCCCAACCAGCATGAAAACCTCTCATTTTCTTGCTTATTCTTGTCTCATGTATTTTTATGCGCCCAGTCAGTCAATCAGGTGCCATCTGCACAATACAGGTTGACTGCAACAGATCTCAAAGATGTCTTTCTGCTTTCAAGGTGGCGAGGTGCAGCTATGTGATTTATTGCTGGCTATGATTTCTCTCAGAGAGTTCTGTTTCCCCTGGCATGGACTGCTAGTTGTGCATGTCTCCAGTGAAGAAAACATTTGTGTGTGTGTGTGTGTGTGGGTAGTGTATTTTGTGGCTGTGCTGTATCAGGGGCAGGGGGGATGAGGACTAATATCTTTTGCAGCCTCAAACACACTGTTATCACAATGTTTCCTGGACTTGGCATCCACATGAGGATGAGGTTTACCTTTTAACGTCGCTGAAATGATTCACATGTCTTTTTTTTTATTTTTCTTTCAGTGACGCAGATTACATTCCTAGTCTCTTCACAACCTCTGTCTCTCTATTTGATTGCTTTTGTTTCAATAAAATACGACTTATTCTTCTGTGTATCCACATCTCCAGAGACTATACAATTTTCACATTGCTTATTCTTTGAAAAGGTTTCTCTACCACACAGCAGGGTTGAGTATACATAACATTTGACAGTTCTCATTTTTAATGTATTGTTTATCTCTCTAGCAGTCAGCAATTGTTGCATACTGTTACAAATAGTTTTACCAATTCCTTTTTTAATTTTGATTTCAGAAACTTGCAACTTGTCTAATGAATTTTTTTTTTTTTTACTATGATGTTTACTAATGGCCACTCTTTTCCATTGTTAACTAGTATGCTTTACATTTCTAATATGTCCTTGACCTATACCCTTTGGTCAGCCTTCATACTGTTTGTTGCCTCCAGCTGTTCCCATGTTTCGTGGCCCCAAAACCTTTCTTTCAAAGTCTGTTGCGTCTAATATGGCCACAGTATTTCAGTTGCCAGTAAATAATTCTGTTTATGAGTGATTGGCTTTGTTGTTCTTTAGTGTTGAGATCTTTAGGACCATCTTAGCATTTGTTTTTGCTCACTTTTTCTTCTTTTGCCTATTCAGTATTCAGGTCATCTGACATTGTTACAAGCTTGTTAGTTTTATATTAAAGGGTGGAACCAAGAAAGTTACTGATATATGGCATAGCTGAAACTTGAAAAAAAAAGATTTTAAGCCACTCGAAAAGTGCAAGAAAAATATGAAAATAACATGAACTGGACTACAATCTGTTAACAGCGTCATAACAAAAGAAAAAAAAAAAAAAAGAAAATTCAAACCTGTTTCCTTCTTGCCTGTGTTTCCTTCAAATATTTTCTTTTTCTTCATATTCACCTGCTGAAACTCCAGTGAAAAGTTGTGGTTGCTCATTTACTTCAATACTTTAGTCTTGTTACAGAACTTAAGTCTTCCATGCACATTCATTTGACAGATCTGGCTTTTTTGAATGCAAACTATTGAATCCTTGCCTCTCAGGCAGATGCACTCCAACTTTGAAAAAAACATACCTAATTTGTCATCTTTTAATCGGTGGCAGTTGATTTCCCCCAATGGGACATGAGAACCCACAGAGGGAAAAATACTGTTTTCATTTATCTCACTGTTTTATGTCTGCCCACAGACCATGTTGGACCTCGGTGCCTCCCCCAACTGCAAAGATGCCCGTGACTTAACTCCCCTCTACTACAGCGTTTCCAACGATGATGCTCTTCAGGAGTGTACGTATATGCTGCTGCATGAAAGAGCTCGTATCGGAGTTTGTGATGAGCAGGGCTGGTACGAAATACATCAGGTACGTTTGCTATATTTTCGTCAATATCTTTTTTGTGAATTATTGCATTTCTGATCGTAAAGCAAGTCATTAGTACTTTCTGATTATACTGTTAACATGTTTTTTCAATACATAATCCAATCCAGCAATTGCATTTTTTCCTGACCACTTGTTTCATTAGAGTTTGTTTAATTCTCTCTCAAGGCTCCAACATTAAGGATTTGGTTATACCGTTTTATTTCTTCTGTACTGTGCAAGCACCAGTTAAATAATGTGTGTAGTTTGCTATCATTAGTTTTCGTAATTTTCTTATGTAATTGTTTTAGAAATTGTCTTTGCTTGTGATCTGTACTGTGCAAGCACCAGTTAAATAATGTGTGTAGTTTGCTATCAGTAGTTTTCGTAATTTTCTTATGTAATTGTTTTAGAAATTGTCTTTGCTTGTGATCTGTACTGTGCAAGCACCAGTTAAATAATGTGTGTAGTTTGCTATCAGTAGTTTTAGTAATTTTCTTATGTAATTGTTTTAGAAATTGTCTTTGCTTGTGATCTGTACTGTGCAAGCACCAGTTAAATAATGTGTGTAGTTTGCTATCAGTAGTTTTAGTAATTTTCTTATGTAATTGTTTTAAAAATTGTCTTTGCTTGTGATCTGTACTGTGCAAGCACCAGTTAAATAATGTGTGTAGTTTGCTATCAGTAGTTTTCGTAATTTTCTTATGTAATTGTTTTAGAAATTGTCTTTGCTTGTGATCTGTACTGTGCAAGCACCAGTTAAATAATGTGTGTAGTTTGCTATCAGTAGTTTTAGTAATTTTCTTATGTAATTGTTTTAGAAATTGTCTTTGCTTGTGATCTGTACTGTGCAAGCACCAGTTAAATAATGTGTGTAGTTTGCTATCAGTAGTTTTAGTAATTTTCTTATGTAATTGTTTTAGAAATTGTCTTTGCTTGTGATCTGTACTGTGCAAGCACCAGTTAAATAATGTGTGTAGTTTGCTATCATTAGTTTTAGTAATTTTCTTATGTAATTGTTTTAGAAATTGTCTTTGCTTGTGATCTGTACTGTGGTGCTGATTTGATATTAGAGTTAGCTTTTTTAAAATTTGGTACAAAATGTTATTTCCTTTGACTTCCACGTGTTTTCAGTTGCAGTGAAAGTGCATCTTGCTTTTTATATTTTCCTTTTAATATTTCTCTCTGTTCCTCCATGTTTATTTACATTGCTACTTAATTAGGTTTATGATTTCAGTTCTGGAAGTGGCACCACTGGATATCAGGCTATTTTGTCTCTTTTGTCGTGTCTTTATCCTATCTAAATTTGTATATAATCTTACCTGTATGTGATTTCCTCTTTCCTTCACAGGCCTGTAAGTATGGTCGAGTCCAACATCTGGAGCACCTGGTATTCTACGGAGCAGACATGGATGTCAGAAACTCTTGTGGCAACACTCCCTTGCACATCTGTGCTCTCAACAATCAAGAGGCTTGTACACGTCTGCTGCTGTTTCGTGGTGCTGATGTCACTTTGTGCAACTACAACAACCAGACGGCAAGCCAGGTGGCAGCCTTGGCAGGAAACTCCACGATTGCTGCCATGATTAATGCTCACAATCCAGATGATGTGGGTGAGTGTCAGTTATGATGTGCTATGCCGATGTGTGCAGGCAATCATGTTCCTTCACAAACTTGTATCCTTTAAGTTCTTGATAAGTTTAGATCCTAGCATTTTCTATCTCTTTATCAGCCTATCTATAACAGTCTTGAACTTCATGGCTTTCTCAGTCATCTACAGGTATAACACTCTTAAACTTCATGGCTTTCTCAGTCATCTTCAGGTATAACACTCTTGAACTTCATGGCTTTCACAGTCATTTACAGGTATAACACTCTTGAACTTCATGGCTTTCACAGTCACCTACAGGTATAACACTCTTGAACTTCATGGCTTTCACAGTCACCTACAGGTATAACACTCTTGAACTTCAAGGCTTTCACAGTCATCTACAGGTATAACACTCTTGAACTTCATGGCTTTCACAGTCACGTACAGGTATAACACTCTTGAACTTCAAGGCTTTCACAGTCATCTACAGGTATAACACTCTTGAACTTCATGGCTTTCACAGTCACCTACAGGTATAACACTCTTGAACTTCATGGCTTTCACAGTCACCTACAGGTATAACACTCTTGAACATCAAGGCTTTCACAGTCACCTACAGGTATAACACTCTTGAACTTCATGGCTTTCTCAGTCACCTACAGGTATAACACTCTTGAACTTCATGGCTTTCACAGTCATCTACAGGTATAACACTCTTAAACTTCATGGCTTTCACAGTCATCTACAGGTTTAACACTCTTGAACTTCACAGCTTTCACGGTCATCTACAGGTTTTTCTCATCACTTCAGCATCATGTGAAACAAAAAATAACCCTTTTCTACGCCTTTATTTGACTAGGCATATAGGGCTAGACCTGTGCTTTATAGACCAGTCAGCACTTGGTGAGTGATGTTTCAGCATCGCACCAGATCAGCTTTATGTGCCACACCAATAAATGTGGGCTGTCATTGTTCATCCTCTCACATGTACACAACATTCTTGAATCAGGTACTTTTGCCCTAGAAAAGTGGTTGGCCAAGTGAATAGAGCACTCAGGTATCATGGGGAAACCTGGGCTCAATCCTCAGTTACAGATAAAGATTTATTTTCTGTCACTGACAAAAATTAAAATCCTAACCTTTATAGTTTAAGGCAACTGCACCAACCATGAAGCCGTAAATCTTTAGTCTCATATTGTTCCTATCTTGCACCCCCACCTCCCTTTCTGCATCCCTCCTCAACGGTATACAAAGGCAATAAAGTTTGTTGTTGTTGTTGTTAAGACCCTTGCCTTGATTATACCAAATCTGGTTCGTGTCATGCCCTTTCACTTTATTTCACAGGATATTAACTTTTATTAAATGACCTAATTAAGATCGTCTAATAAACAGCATCTTGTCTTGGAAGCTGACAATTTTTGGTCATATCAAGCACCATGGTGGATTGGAAAAAGTAACAGCAGAAGGCATGGTACCAGGAAGGAGGGGCAAGGGGCCGACCAGCCCAAAGATGGACACTAGATATAAGCCACTCCATGGATATGAAAGTACATGAATTGGGAGAGCTGAGAGAGACCGAGTTTTCTTCAGGCAGAGAGTGACGTCTCCAAAGGACCTGCTATATGATGATGATGATGAATTAACTGTTTACCTTAATTAACTAACTAGCTTGTTAACATACCTGATTAATCTCTACTTTACATATCATCTATCACTCTATTGTTTCTAATTTTTTTAAATTTTCAGTTCCATACAGAGAGATCCCTCAGTACAGTGATCGCAGAAAAGGCGCATCACTGACTCCATCTCTAAGAGCATTACTGAGAAGCCGCAGTGATCCTCGGATAAATGTGGTTGGTCTAGATAGTCGGTCCACATCCACAGCCTCGTCTCCTTTTGGTGGAGTGGTCCGCCATCGCCGCATGGGAGCTGACTCTGATTCGGCTTGTTCCATTAGTGTGGCCAGCTCCGGATCTGGTGAGTATGGTCACGTGTGTGCAATTTTGGAGTTCTTCTTCTTCTTTATTATTATTATTCTTCTACTTTATGTTCACCAAGTGAAGACTACAGATGAAAAGTTTATCATTTACTTCTGGACTTCAGACTTGTTCCAGAACTTGAGTTGTGCGTGTTTATCCATTTTACAGATCTTGCTTATTTATATGCAGACTTTTGGTTCCTTGCCTCTCATGCAGATGCAATCCAGCTTTGCATGAAACACTTAATTAGTTGACTTTTGAGATATGCTTGTTAAGGAGGCAATGGGTTCCCCCCCCCCCCCCCCAGAACCCACAATGGGAATTATGTATCGATTCCAGCAAAGGTCATGAAGGTCAGGACCCCGTCTCTGAAGTCAGTGGCATGTCAAGGTCAGGTGGTACTGGTGCAGAAATGTTCCTGCAGCCTGCACCCCCTTTCCTATGCCACTGCCCTTAAGTCGTCCCCTGACCCCTGCCATGTGTTTTCTAGGATTGCTCCTGTGAGCCAGATTTCCATTTGTTGCAGGCAATGACAGAAATGCCATGAATCTTGTTAGATGTGCCTTGGAGTCGGCTTCGTAGGTGTGCAAATGTAAATGTTGGAGTTTCATGATGTTTCCTGAATCCATACATTTCTTGAAGATCTTGGCTTGCTGGTTTCTGCATACTTTATTAATGTTATCCTTCTCTGGACTGTAATATTTATTTTGTTTTTGCCAATTTTTCTAAAGACAAGATAATTTTGCAGAAGAATGGTATGTTGTCCTCTTTATTCCTGAAGATGACATGCAATTTATCATGTAATAAGTGACTTTCAGTGAATGAGAGAAAGAGAGAGAGCGAGAGAGAGAGAGAGAGAGAGAGAGAGAGAGAGAGAGAGAGAGAGAGAGAGAGAGAGAGAGAGAGAGAGAGAGAGAGAGAGAGAGAGAGAGAGAGAGAGAGAGAGAGAGAGAGAGAGAGAGAGAGAGATGGCAGAGGATCTTGGAATATGAGCAAACAACTAGAAAAAGCTTGAAGGCGGTGGAGCTGTAGTTACTGAGACAAATGTTGAAGAACAGCGGTAACTAGTGATTGCCTAATAAAAGTAGACCACATACTGTGATTTAAAAGAAGGAAATAAAATTAGAAGCAAACATTATTCTTTGGTCATTTGATGAACAGAGAGACACTAGTGAAAACTGTATTGACTGTAAAGGTCAGCAGTAAAATAGGCACATTGCTATGAAGCCGGCGGCGTCCGTGGCTAAGGCATTGCGAGTCCGACTCGTAAGCCAGCATACCACGATCGAAACCCACTGCAGGCTGCGTAGATTTTTATCGTGGTATGGGACGTCGCAGGTCGACCCAGCCTAAAATGGGTACCAGGATGGGCTGTCCTGGGAAAGTAAAGACAGCCGGCGTAATGCTGACCACATTACCCACAGAGTGCTGATGGTCTGTAAAAATATGGGACGCTCTGCCCATATGCCCGATGCGCCGAAAGGCGTGAAAAGGGATCTTTACTTTTTTTTTTTTTTTTTATTGCTATGAAGCCATCTATACACAAGTAAATGGCGTTGTCACAATTGATCAATGATTGGTTGTTCTTTCTGGTATCATTATCATGTGCTCTCCGTGTGGGTCCCAGATCCCTATTATAGGGAAAACAAGAATAGATTCACTGCCTACCCAAAAATATATTGTAAGAGTCGACTAATTGGGAGCTTCCTTTGAAGTCGGAGTGCATTTGCCTGAGAGGCAAGGAACCAGCAGTCTGCATGCAAATGAGTCAGATCTGTAAAATGGATGCATATGCAAAACTCAGGTTCTGGAACAGGACTGCAGTCCAGAAGTGGACGAACAACCAGAACTTTAAGCCAGAGTTTACAGTTGGTGAACGCAAAGAAAAAAAAAGATTATCATGTGCTACACCAACTGAGGTGGGTGATCATATGTAACCACAGCTTCTGTTTACTGGCAATTTGTTTTTTCTTGTGTGAATATATTCTCCTGGCTGTGATACAAGATGACCAAGAATCCTCCTCAATCTTGCCCCCCCCTTTTTTGTTTGAATATATTCTGTCTTTCTGTGATCTTCCCTTTTTCAACCCCCCCCTCCCCCCCTCTTCTTCTGTCTCCTCTCTCTCTCCTCTCCTTCTCTCCTTTTCTCTCTCCCTCCTGCTTCTTCCTCAGCTCGTTCTCCTCTCTTTCTCACCCTCCTCTCTCTCTCTCTCTCCATCCCTCTCCCCCCCATCTCCCCTCGGTCTCCTCTTCTGTTCTGTCTCTCTGTGCTTCCTCTTTCTCTCTGCCTTCTTTTTTTGTCTCTCTCTCTTTCTCTCTCTTTCTCTCTCTCTCTCTCTCTCTCTCTCTCTCTCTCTCTCTCTCTCTCTCTCTCTCTATTCTCTCTCTCTCTCTCCTCTCTCTCTCTCTCTCTCTCTCTCTCTCTCTCTCTCCTGTTTGCCCCACTCTTGTCTATCAATCAATCTCAACAAATGTTACAAAATGATCCAACTCATTTCATTTCATTCTGTTGTACCCAGTTAGTTTTGATTCTGTCTGGGTGTGTTAGAAAACATTACAGTAACTTGTTTGAGCTTTCCCATATGGGTTCCTTAGCCATATTTTGGGAAAAACAAAAATAAATCTGCTGGTAACCCTTTCCACTGATTGGGGGGGGGGGGGGGGGGGGGGGGGGGGGGGGGAAGCGTTATTTGTTACATTCTGCCAGCTATCTCATAGCTATCCCTTTTATAGTGGATGTCAGAGTGAATGCTTACAGCTTAAAAAAAAAACTTGAAAACTACTAATTTACCCCTTTTAAACTACAAAAATAACTTACATTTAACCGAAACTGAAATTCTCCACCCCACTTACCCAGGACAAGCAATTGTCACCACTATGGTAAAACGACCGGTGACATATTTCCCATCCTCTGCTCGAGGACTCATGCTGGTTTCCGGGTCTTCAGCTTACGTCTGCACAAAATCTTACATGGCTCAGGCACTTGGAGAACTCTCCTTGAAAAGAGGAGAGATTGTTGAAGGTTACTGAATGCTACCAATTTCCCAGCATGCTCACTTTTATTTACAAGTTTACCTGCAGCATGAACTAATTGATACTGGTGTTATGAAACAACCTAGAAAGAATTCTTGGATATTTTTCTTTTTGTACCTTCTTTCAAATATATAGTGATTTCTCTTTTTCCCTGGGGTGTATTACACATCTTTGACCCCTATTTTCACAAAATATCTGCCAAACCACATAAACTGAATCCTGACCTGGTTGCATCCTCATTTATTAGTCTACATATGTAAATTCCAGTACCTGTCTCAACCCATCTGTTGGGTATTTGGTTTGGAGAGAAAACAGGAAGTTTTATAACATAGTTCCCATGGAGTACCCTACTGGGAGAGAAACCTCTAGACTGCTTTCTCCATTACCATACCTATTTTAAGGCCTAGATAACCTAAAAGCAAAGGCACTGGGCTATAGTTGAAGCTCTATCTTCTGGCACCCAACCAGTCAATTGTTAGCTCAATTCTGCAACCAGAATTAGAATCAGTAACCAGGTGTTACTGAGAGAAATAATTATGTATATCCTCCTAGGGAAACTGAAGCCAAACCACAGCACAAACTACCTCAACAGACAACCTTAATGCCCTTCTGCTCTTTCTCAGAGTCAATAAACTAAAGTCTGTACAGTCCGCTCAGTGGGATCACAAACAACTCAGAACATTCTGCAGGCCTGCTCACTCTACCTACAACAATGAAGAGAAACCTGGCCTTAAGAGCAAAGTGTGCAGAGCAAGCTAAAGGAAACCCCAAGAGACATGCAACTGACATGTAAATTTCATAGAGGCAGTCCACCTGACGGTCTGACTTGAGCACACGAAATGAAAAATGAAGAAAAATGAACGCAAAGAAGGAAAAAGATGACAGCAGCATGCAAGATGACTGAACAACTTCAGAGAATGATGAATTAAATCTGCAAATAGAACAGGGAGGAACAGAGGCCCTGGATTTTTTGTGGTCTACCCAGATTAGAAAGTTTATGGGGAAAGATTCTATGGGGGTGCAGAAGCTAGTACATTTGCCTGTCAGCTTAAGGTTAAGTGCTTGAATCTTTATTGAGTGGGAGATTTGTATCATTAGACTAGGGCTGTCAATGTCACCCAATGGCAATCTAAAATGGAAACAAGATGCAAGTCATGGGGGTACAAACACAAATCTCACCTCATCATCTTTGGCTGCGTTTTTTTTTTTTTGCAATCATTCCCACGAGTTGTCCTGTGTTCTAGGGGTATCAGGTGTTGCTTGGTTTTGAACATTTTAAGCACATTTAACACCGCTGACTGCCACCGCCAGTGAGCGTAAAAATACACAAGCATAAGTGATTCGATGCTCACAAACTGTTGCACCTTTAGCGCTTCCCCCACAGTACTTCTTCCTTGTGCACAGGCGCCTGTGGCACCTGAGCTACTCACTTTTATCTGGGTCACAATGTGTTGACTGTGTTGAACAAACCCAAGACAATTTTCGGCACTGTGTTTATAGGCAGTGAAGAAAGGCATTTCATAACATTCCTAGGACAGCGTGTTGTAACACATATGATTGTAAATTTGTAGCAAATCATTTAGGAAATTATCTGAGAGTCTATGACAATGTTGGATTGCAACAAGGTGCAAAAGGAGAGTTGAAGAAAGAACACATTGTATGTAAATTTGTGTTTCTTCATATGCTTACAGAGGTTTCTGCCTTGAGATTATTTTGATAAGATAAATGGAAAATTGCATGTTCCATGACCCTGCATGACCTCTGATCTGCAATCTATCTTACTAACATGCTTGTCTTTACATCATTAATCAATTTCAATAAAGAGTATGCCAGATAAGCACTCTATTTAAGTATTTATTAAAAGTTTTAGGTTAAAGTCAATAGAATCTACATCCTTGCACTGGGTGTTTGTTGCTTGCATCATGTTGAACATGTCACTGTACATAATGAAATGCAGTCTACCTTGTTGTGACAGACAGTTAAACTGTACTTACTGCTTGCAGATTTTTAAAATTTAATCAGCTGAGTGGCATTGAAAATTATGTGGATGCTTGACTAAATTTTAACAAGAAAAGAATGGATAGCTTTAGTTAACTTCAAATTAGTAAACCTATTTGAGAAAGTATATAATTTTAAACTTCAGATCATTGAGAATTAGATGCAGAATTTCCAGCTACAAATATAATAATATTCATTGAACATAAAGTGTACAATGTCTAACATTTAGCAAATTGTGTATCACTGATAATTAGAAAAAGAATTATGTTGAGTTTTACCTTCTGTGTATTGCTTTAGCTTTTTACAGATTTCATTTTCGTTATTATTTTTCGTTACTATAATTATTTATTTTAAATATGCAGTTGCCAGATAACTAGAAGATATCGCAGCCTTTGTTATGTATTACTGGTTGACAAGTATGAAAGCTAATTATAATTAGTAAATGCTGATAATTGAAAGAATTGGCCAGCTACTGGGCCGTGATGAATCACTTTAATAATTACACCCATTATCTCTCCGTGTGGGTTGTGGACTCCATTTAGGGGTGTGGGGTGGGGGGGGGGGGGGAGAATAAACCCACTGTCCCCAACAAGCATGTCACAAAAGTCTTCTAATTAATGGTGTTTCCTTTCCTGAGAGGCAAGGAACCAACAGTCTGCTTGCTTACACATAAGCTGGATCTGTGAAAGGGATATGTATACTTCCTTCTTCTTTGTGTTCGGTTTCGTATGCTCAGATCAGACCGTCAGGTGGGTTGCCTCTATGAACTAGCATGTCAGTAGCAGGTTCTTCATGGTTCCCCATAGCTTGCTCTGCACACTTTTCTCTTGAGGCCAGGGGATAATTAGAGCATGCATAAGTGCTTCACGAAGTACAGCCCTGGTGTTTCCTTGTTGTGTAAAGTGGGTCAGGCTTCACCAAGTATAGCCCTGGTGTTCCCTTGTTGTGTAAAGTCAATCAGGCTTCACCAAGTACAGCCCTGGTGTTCCCTTGTTGTGTAAAGTCAGTCAGGCTTCACCAAGAATAGCCCAGGTGTTCCCTTGTTGTGTTAAGTCAGCCAGGCTTCACCAGGTATAGCCCTGGTGTTCTCTTGTTGTGTAAAGTCAGTCAGGCTTCACCAAGTATAGCCCTGGTGTTCCCTTGTTGTGTAAAGTCAGTCAGGCTTCACCAAGTATAGCCCTGGTGTTCTCTTGTTGTGTAAAGTCAGTCAGGCTTCACCAAGTTTAGCCCTGGTGTTCTCTTGTTGTGTAAAGTCAGTCAGGCTTCACCTAGTATAGCCCTGGTGTTCCCTCGTTGTGTAAAGTCAGTCAGGCTTCACCAAGTATAGCCCTGGTGTTCACTCGTTGTGTAAAGTCAGTCAGGCTTCACCAAGTATAGCCCTGGTGTTCCCTTGTTGTGTAAAGTCAGTCAGGCTTCACCAAGTATAGCCCTGGTGTTCTCTTGTTGTGTAAAGTCAGTCAGGCTTCACCAAGTATAGCCCTGGTGTTCCCTCATTGTGTAAAGTCAGTCAGGCTTCACCAAGTATAGCCCTGGTGTTCTCTTGTTGTGTAAAGTCAGTCAGGCTTCACCAAGTATAGCCCTGGTGTTCCCTCGTTGTGTAAAGTCAGTCAGGCTTCACCAAGTATAGCCCTGGTGTTCCCTTGTTGTGTAAAGTCAATCAGGCTTCACCAAGTACAGCCCTGGTGTTCCCTTGTTGTGTAAAGTCAGTCAAACTTCACCAAGAATAGCCCAGGTGTTACCTTGTTGTGTTAAGTCAGCCAGGCTTCACCAGGTATAGCCCTGGTGTTCTCTTGTTGTGTAAAGTCAGTCAGGCTTCACCAAGGATAGCCCTGGTGTTCCCTTGTTGTGTAAAGTCAGTCAGGCTTCACCAAGTATAGCCCTGGTGTTCTCTTGTTGTGTAAAGTCAGTCAGGCTTCACCAAGTTTAGCCCTGGTGTTCTCTTGTTGTGTAAAGTCAGTCAGGCTTCACCTAGTATAGCCCTGGTGTTCCCTCATTGTGTAAAGTCAGTCAGGCTTCGCCAAGTATAGCCCTGGTGTTCACTCGTTGTGTAAAGTCAGTCAGGCTTCACCAAGTATAGCCCTGGTGTTCCCTTGTTGTGTAAAGTCAGTCAGGCTTCACCAAGTATAGCCCTGGTGTTCCCTTGTTGTGTAAAGTCAATCAGGCTTCACCAAGTATAGCCCTGGTGTTCTCTTGTTGTGTAAAGTCAGTCAGGCTTCACCAAGTATAGCCCTGGTGTTCCCTCGTTGTGTAAAGTCAGTCAGGCTTCACCAAGTATAGCCCTGGTGTTCCCTTGTTGTGTAAAGTCAGTCAGGCTTCACCAAGTATAGCCCTGGTGTTCTCTTGTTGTGTAAAGTCAGTCAGGCTTCACCAAGTATAGCCCTGGTGTTCTCTTGTTGTGTAAAGTCAGTCAGGCTTCACCAAGAATAGCCCTGGTGTTCCCTTGTTGTATAAAGGCAGTCAGGCTTCACCAAGTACAGCTCTGGTGTTTCCTTGTTGTGTAAAGTCAATCAGGTTTCAGTGCCGCCCTAGTATTCATTCCCTTGTTGTGTAAAGTCAATCAGGCTTCAGTGCCGCCCTAGTATTCATTCCCTTGTTGTGTAAAGTCAATCAGGCTTCAGTGCCGCCCTAGTATTCATTCCCTTGTTGTGTAAAGTCAATCAGGCTTCAGTGCCGCCCTAGTATTCATTCCCTTGTTGTGTAAAGTCAATCAGGCTTCAGTGCCGCCCTAGTATTCATTCCCTTGTTTGTGTAAAGTCAATCAGGCTTCAGTGCCGCCCTAGTATTCATTCCCTTGTTGTGTAAAGTCAATCAGGCTTCAGTGCCGCCCTAGTATTCATTCCCTTGTTGTGTAAAGTCAATCAGGCTTCAGTGCCGCCCTAGTATTCATTCCCTTGTTGTGTAAAGTCAATCAGGCTTCAGTGCCGCCCTAGTATTCATTCCCTTGTTGTGTAAAGTCAATCAGGCTTCAGTGCCGCCCTAGTATTCATTCCCTTGTTGTGTAAAGTCAATCAGGCTTCAGTGCCGCCCTAGTATTCATTCCCTTGTTGTGTAAAGTTGGTAAGGATATGCTTAGGGTGTTGTTGCTTAAAAACTACCTTTAGTATGGGACCAGAACTTAATTTTTTGTCTTTTAGAAGGAAACGAGCAAAGGTATGTGAACGTCCCATTATCTCATCCACAGTTACCGGAGTGACAGACCATGGCATGTACGAAGGCAGGACAATGACTGGTCGAGAGGGTTACTTCCCAGGTGGTCATTTATCTGAAGTCAACATTCGCAGAGGTCAGAAATTGTTTATTCATTCTTGTTCAGATTTATTCTACTCATGTGTCATTTTCTTCACATGTTACTGCCCCTTATCCTAGCATGTTGTTACAGCTTTTAAAACATATTGTATTGTTTATTTAAATGGGTTAATTTAATTTAATTTTCTATTTTTTTTTCAAACAGCTGGCTCAATGGGAGATGTCAACATGGTCACAAGGGCAACTACTCAACGCAACACCCTGGCACCTCTAGTCAACGTGAAAAGGTTAGTTGTGTCCCTTCTATTCGGTGCAAAACGTTTTCGTTGTTTTCTATTGTATCTATCCCTATCTATCTACTTTTACCCAACCAGGACATCACACAAGCGATAAACACCCAATGATACAAAGTGCCACTATGTGGATGAGAATTACCGTGGAGAGATCCCAGAAACTGCGTTCAGCCATTAGACCATATTTATGGCCGAGCTATATTGCAGCCCCTGGCAAGAGCTAGAGTAGGGCTTCAAATATCGAAAAATTGCACCTCACAAGGGGATGACAAGATATGTACTATAATTCTCTTCTGTATATCCAGCAGTGGTAGTCATGGTAGCGCAGTAGTTAGCTCGCTGGCCCGCCAGCCGAATGGTTATAAGTTTTTATCCCATCAGAATGAAAATTGACTTGGAGTTCAAGGTCCACTCAGTCTCAAATGGATTCCAGGAATATAGACTGGCTGAGATAGATGCTGAGCAAATAACGATTAAGGGCTCTAGTTTTTGCACAGATAATCTTAATCTAAAGGTAAAGATAAAGTCGGGAGATGTGAACAAGCACACGGTTATAAACCATAAGTGCTCTGCCACCAGTACCGATCTATCAACAAGGTCATACTACAGCAAAACAGCCTGATGTGTTTGACTTTGTTATACCTTGCCTTTATGTCTTAGTCCCTGTCAGTGTTGCCACTTTTCTTTGACAAAAAAAACTGACAAAACGGAGTCAAAAATATCTAAAAACATCTAAATTTGCGTGGAAAACATCTAGGAAAAAACATCAAAATAAAAGAGTCACAAATTACAAAGCAATGACTTACCCTATAGAATCATGTCCTCATCTTTACTGAAGTCTGCCTTACAAGATCCACCGGATAAACTTAGCTTAGATGATGAAGTTGAAGCTTCAGATCCAAAATGACTCTGGTATGCTTTAGCTGCCACAATTTCTTTTCATACCAAATCAGGGAGCTGATTAGTGGAACAACCATTTCCTTCTCTTATCAGGCCGCTGAATTTTATTGTCAAGATAGCATTTAAGAGGTCAAATTTCATCCTGTTTCTTATGTTCGTTATGATAAATTCACTCCAAATTAAAAAAAAAAACATCTAGAAAACATCTACCATCCAAACGTCAAAAACACCATCTAAATACAATGGAAAAACATTTAAATTTGGATGTAAAACATCCAAAGTGGCAACACTGGTCCCTGTGATATATAGCAAACCGATGGGGAGTGGGGGGGGTGGGAGGGTCTTTTCTATTAATAAAAACAAACTAATTTCTAGGATTCAAAGCCATATGTGAAAACATGCTCTGTGTAACTTGAATGAATTGTGTGTGTGTGTGTGTGTGTGTATAGGTATGTGAGAGAAGGAGAGAGAGCACAACATGCTTTGTGGATAAAAACACAATTGTGTTGTGAAAGAGGAGTTCGGAGGGAGGAGGATATTTGCGTTCTTTAGATCTGTACTGTGATGATTATCCTCACTAAAGAGGGGTGTTTTGAAGGGTCAGTGTAAGGCGGGCTTGTCTACTGTGTGAATGTTTGTTTACCCAATTAGTCGTTCGCTGTCTCTTGCTCTCTCTATCTCTCTCTCTCTCTGTCCCCCTCTCTTTCCCTCCCTGCATTTCTGTGTAGTGTGGTGTCTGTATTAATGCAGCTGAACGCGCGCACACCTACACAGACTCACTCACCTACACACACTCACTCACCTACACACACACACACACACCTACACTCACTCACCTACACACACACACTCACCTACACACACTCACTCACCTACACACACTCACTCACACATAACTTGATGTGGCTGATGCAGGCACAATCTACTTTTTATTTCTCCCTACCCGCCCATCTCTACATCCCCCGTTCTCAGGGATAACACTAATCCTCAACTACAGACCCTCCCCACTCTAATCCTCAACTTCGGACCTTTCCCACTCTAATCCCAATCCGGAAAATATCGTCAGGCGACTTAATCCATTTCCTGAAGTTTTTGCAATTCTCTCTGAAAACAATAAAATAATTCCCCTCGTTGGTCACGCATGGACCAGTTGGAAAGTACAGAATAATTAAATAGCCAATTGTTGGCACATTCATATACTGTCGGTGACAGACACGAATCTATGTGTAATAGTTTGTAAAAATCTGTGACTAAGTCTTGCTTTCAGCTTTGAGAGAGAGAAGAGAGAGAGAGAGAGAGAGAGAGAGAGAGAGAGAGAGAGAGAGAGAGAGAGAGAGAGAGAGAGAGAGAGAACATAATAGAGCGAACAATTTTGGTTGTTAGACGATCAACTGTATCCAGGAGAAAGTACGATAGTGTGAATTGGATTCACTGTTACTTGAGCTGTACCGAGCAACTACCGCCAACTTCAGTTACTGAAATTAGTGGAGCTGACCATAAATTAGTCCGCGTTACACTGTTTACATACATCGTCCAGGAACGTTCGTTGATCTCTTCTGACTATTTCTAGCTTGAATGTGTCTTTAGTAACATAGATTTGTCATCAGTAACATAGATTTGTTGAACTGCACACGGGTGGAAGGAATGAGGAGATAAAGGGGGAGAATGTCGCGATAAAGGGCAACAATAGAAAACATTGAGGCAGTACAAGAAGAGGAAGAAGAAGAAGTATGGGAAAAATAACATAAACGATGAAAAAGAAAGAAAGAATGAAAAAAGAAAGAAAGAAAGAAAAAGAAAGAAAGAAAGAAAGAAAGAAAGAAAGAAAGAAAGAAAGAAAGAAAGAAAGAAAGAAAGAAAGAAAGAAAGAAAGAAAGAAAGAAAGAAAGAAAGAAAGAAAGAAAGAAAGAAAGAAAGAAAGAAAGACGAATGCAAAGTGTAAGGAAAAAATCCGTATGTCCTTATTCTCAAACCCCAGTCTACCAAGACTAAAGAATGTGCACTCTGACACTTTAATACATAATGATTTCTGAAACATGGCGCACCCTGACAAACCTACCCCTATCTATACCACTATAGCCACGCCACTGCGGCTACAACCACGAAAGGTACGCCTTTGGCCTCTTACACCTACATAAACACAATGTCAAGTATACTTTTGACGTTTGGGTGACCTGACCTCTGACCTGTAGAGTCAGTAAAAGTGTCTGGAGTGTTGCCAGATTTTTCTGTGGTTGTTGCTGGAACAGTCACCGACCTGAATATTTTTTTTATCTATGGTATTATTGTTATTCTAGTATTTTCTTTATTGTTGCTTTAACTCTCAAACTCCCTTGGCTACTTTACAAAGTGTTTAAGCAGACTGTCTTTTTGGGCTGTGTAGAGCCAGTCATCATGTGAAAAAGCGGATTATGGCCAGACAGCTCATACGTGAGATTCAATCATAAAATGAATGAACGAACCAGCCAAGAATCGTCACCACTGCTCTCAATACATTCCAACACGGACTCCTTCTCCGTCTTCAGTAGCCAGCAAAGAGTTGACATTCCAATAGTATCACTTACAACCTGATTAAAGGTCTGCCTCCATTTCCCCCCGAGTGTTAGGTATCTTCCAGAACGTCTTAAAAAAAAACCCGTTGATTTAGTCTTTCAGTGTATAGATTCTTTACCTGCTCTATTGCACTGTCCATTTGATCTCAGGAGCCTTCACCGCTTCCGATTTATCATAAAATAGCTCAATCCTTAGGGGAGCGGCAGCAACCAGTCTATCAGCCTGCTTATTACCCATGTGAAAGCTGCAGAGCTGGGGCTTTCTAGACGAATGACGAGAACGCCTTGGACAGATACTTCGTCTTCTTTGAGCATGTCACGAGAAGAAGAAAACTGGAGTCCGTCCAGGCAACTGGAAAGTTTGAGGCGACTAGAAGGAGGGGGAGACAAAAAAGACGTTGGACAGTTGATCACCATGACATGAAAGAGCATCTGTATCAACAATGATTGGCAGAAAACAGGAGAGGCTACGAGGCTGTGGACTCACTCTGTGATCGACGCCACGCGTGCACTTTAAAGAAAACAATAAACAAATATACAAGAACTGATTAGCACTCATAGAAAAAAGTAGAAAGATAAAAGGACACGCTAGACAACATAAAAGTCAAATGTTATTGTTACCAAGCCGGAAATCGAACCTGTCACCTCCATAGCCGCTGAAACTTTTCTAAAGAACTTTAAAAAAAATGTGAAGCAAGTGAAGCATCGGGCAAATGAGGCTAGACTAGTTTTTTTTAGTAGACCTCGATGGGTGATATTTTCAACATCATACCGGCCACATTTATTTCCCAAGACTTTACCCGGTATCTATTTCAGGCCGGGTCGACCTGGAAGCCAAGATCATTCATGCTTGAAAAATTTCCGGCACCATGAGGATTTGATCTCGCGACCTTCGGATCCACAGGTGATCGTCTAGCCGCTACACCACGGCGGCTATCACGGCTGCAATATAGAACATACTGCTAGCACTCACATGTCTTCTTCTTCTTCTTCTTCTTCTTCTTCTTCTTCTTCTTCTTCTTCTTCTTCTTCTCTTCCACCATTTACCTCAGCGATGTGTTGGGGGAGATGTAAGGATCGTTTGTGCCCTTTTTCCGACGCATTGTACAAATTGGTGTTCATTGCTGTTGTTGCTCTTGATGTTGTCTCTCCATCTCTTGCGTGGTATAAATGCACTCAAATGAAACTGTGTTATAGGATTAAACCCTGTTTTTAGTAGGTGTTTCTGTTTGATTCTCGTCCTTGAGGTGTTATTCCTAAGGACGGCAATCAGTGACTGCCCAAAACAACCTCCTTTGTGGAAAACGTTTCGGTGCTGTCCTAGCACCCACTGGATCTGGGCCAAAGGTCACATAATACACAATAAATCTGATTGGCAGTATTATCTGGTGACCTCCACACGATGACCGTCCTTCACTTAATGAGTCATTGTGTTTTCAAATAGAACAGAAAGCACGTTTGTTGTTGCTGTTGTTATTATTGCTGTTGATATGGAATCCTGTAGATTCTTGTCCATATTTAGACAGCCTACAAATTTAGCACGATTGCTTTTCCACTCCTGTCACCTTGTAACATTTAACAGCCGAGTAGCAGTGGTAGTGGCGGTGGCGGCGGCGGTGGTGACGGTAGTGGTGGTGGTGGGAGGGAGGAGGAGGAGGTGGTGGGAGGGAGGAGGAGGAGGAGTAGTAGTTGCAGCAGCAGTAGTAGTAGTTGCAGCAGCAGTAGTAGTAGTTGCAGCAGCAGTAGTAGTAGCAGAAACAGCAGCAGCAGCAGTATGATACGTTCTAGGGTCTCTTATTTTTTGAAATCATCTCCATTTACATTCAAACTCGAAGCTTTTCAGATCAGAGACGGACGCCATACCCTAAAGCCAATAAGTCCATAAAGTATGAAAGTGGGATTGCCAGAGCGCCGGATTTTCTTGTAGATTAGGCCACCATATTTGAGTTTACAGTCCCCAGTAAATTCTGAACAATTATCTGACACAATGTTGATGCGGCTGGCTCTACCTCAGAGTTTCAGTGACCGAAAAAGATAACTCTAATCCTATCGCGGATTCGAACCTAGAACGCAATCTTCTAACCACTTTTACGAATAATGAAATAGATGCCTGGGCAGGTCGAAAAATATCAAGCAGTTTCTCAGCCTTTGTACACCCGCGGCTCACCAGAACATGGGATATCATTTGGCGGCCCACAATTTAAAGAACACTGAGTGAAAGCATGTACATTATGGCAACGGTTATCGCAGATTGTCAAATTTAATGACTAGTATATTAGCAAACACATTTTCATATCAATAATATTTTTAGTGCGCTTTCGATGGGTTTGTAAAAAGATGACACTGTAGATTTGTATTTACGTTTTTTTATGCAATTAAGTGTTAAAGCACGATAAATGGTACCTAGTAAACTGGATTCCAGTAGCAAAATTTATTTAATTGAGGTCAGATTGCATCAGAAGTCAAGGCGTCCCTGTCTTGTACCAGTTTGTCTAGTTCGTCTCACTATGTTGTTAGCTTAGATGTTTGCAAAATAAAAATAAAAAAAAAGAATGACAGTTTAAACAATGTATGCTTGTCTGTCTATCAATCCACCCGTGCACCACCCATGTCTGTCAATCCACCCGTGCACCACCCATGTCTGTCAATCCACCCGTGCACCACCCATGTCTGTCAATCCAGTCATAAATCTATACATTTAAAATTAGACTTTGGCTCCTAGGTCGACCCAGCCTTAAATGATTGCCTGGTCAGGTCATGGGAAGTAAAGTTGTCCGGCTTTAAACTGAGCACATCCCTCACCGAGCGCCGATTGGTCTTAAAAAACAGACAGATCTAGCCCTATATGCCCACTACGCTTGAAGACTTGCAAAGAGTCTTTTACTTCACAAAGACATATGTCAGTGTTACAAAACTTAGATCCTGTTGGTGTACTTGGCCGCCATATTAAATTCGTTAAAAACATGTCCTGTCATAACTTGTCATCCACCCCCGGGCTGTGTATTGACTGACATTCAGCCAGGCCCGCCTAAATGACACGTGATTAACCTGTGTTCATTTATGCATCCGTATTAATTATGGTGTCTCCTCGGCTGCATACCTTCTCGGCAGACAAGAACTGCTGTTGTTGTGTTAGTTTTGTTTACTTCTAATTCACTTAACTCAGTGGGCTGATTGGCTTCAGGGTGTGTCCTCCGCCTCTGACCCGACAAGTTTCAGGTCTACGTGTGTTTGATCACGATTTTTATACATAAGAAGCTCTAGACTATATCCTCTTTCTACTGCTACAGCCGCCATCAATGTTTTTGCTGCTGCTGTTGTTGCTACAGCTACCGCTACTACTTTTGCTGCTATAGCTACTACTGCTGCTGCTACTACTACTACTACTACTACTACTGCTGCTACTACTACTGCTGCTGCTGCTGCTGCTGCTACTACTACTACTACTACTACTACTACGGCTGTTGCTGCTGCTACTAATAATACTGCTGCTACTACTGCTGCTACTACTACTACTACTACTATTACTACTACTACTACTACTACTACTACTACTACTACTACTACTACTACTACTACTACTACTACTACTACTACTACTACTACTACTACTACTAATACTACTAATACTACTAATACTGCTGCTACTACTGCTGCTAATACTACTACTGCTACTGCTACTACTACTACTGCTACTACTAATACTACTACTGCTGCTGCTGCTGCTACCTCTGATTCACTACTGGCTGTCTCTTTTCTTGTTGCAGCTTCTGATATGCTACTACCACTATTGCCACGGTCTGATTTAGACTTCTGGATTTAAATGCATGTTCAGCTATTACCGTGGGATACATTAGTGGTAAATTGATAAGACGACAAGCTGGTTGTTATAAGGGTCCTTTGGGAGGGAGTATAAACAGTACTAAGACAAAAACAGATCATCATGGTCTGAAGAAAATGGCGCGGCGAGGAGTCGCCAGGGAAGTCGGCTATCCTCCGAATAACGGCCACATATTATGGCTGCCAAAAACAGGACCTCCGTCACATGTAAATTGCGGACCAGGCGACTATGACCGCCACCGTCGAGAGTATCTTATGAGCAAGGTTGCAGGAGATGCAGAAGCTGCTGCTCGTGAGTCCCAGCCGTCTAGTTTAGCTCCAATCCACGGCGTAACGGCGTAGGAGATACACTCGGCTGTGGCGGTAGTCGCTGTAAGTGCACAATTTAAGTCGCCGGAAGTCTGCAATTTACATGTGACTGAGGCGCTTTTAGGGTGTTTTTGTATCAGCCATTAATATGTGGCCGTTTTTCGGAGGATTGCCGGGAAGTCTGGCCGAGGCTCAACATTCAGGGAAGCGGCGAGACTGATATGCAATCACTGTTACAGGTACCATCGGAATTGTTACTTTTTGCTTGCTGCTGAAGATGGGAAGGGAGCGTTGACGGGCATACCGCGAGCACTATGATATCCTTTCTTAATTTAAAAAGTTGAGAAAAAAAAACTAACACTTGAAATCCCCTTGCTACCTTGATGTTCTACTATTCTAGTTTGTAGATGGCTCTATGAAGGTTGCTTCTTTCTTATGCCGTATTTGTCATCTACCCATGTCAAAGAACAGGCCGCTCAGTACTGATTCTGTGCCATTGGATCAGCCCATTTGGTAGAACTTAAATCAGGGACATAGCAAAACATCGGCATAGCAAAAAACGAGACGCACACCAGACACGTCAGGAGACTTGTTAATAAACATAGAACTGCTACTATTAGCCATCGGACGTTGGGATTCATACTGAGGGGAGCATCTGAGCACCTATGAACATGTCCGGAGTGCTTGATAACCCAACCAACCAACTAGCTAACTAACTAACTAACTAACTAACTAACTAACTAACTAACTAACTAACTAACTAACTAACTAACTAACTAACTAACTAACTAACTAACTAACTAATTAAATTAGGGACACCCTTAGAGCAGCAAGTTCATTTGAGGATTTTAAGCTGACCGAATCTGTATCAATAGCCAGAATGCAGACGTTAGGCTCAGGGTCGATGCCTTCTTCTTCGCGTTCACCAGCTGTAAACTGGCGGAAAGTTCTGGTTGTTCATCCACTTCTGGACTGCAGTCCTGTTCCAGAACCATGTGTTGCGTGTGCATCCGTTTTATAGATTAGACTCATTTGTATGCAGACTGCTGGTTCCTTGCCTCTCAGGCTGATGCATTCCGACTTTGAAGGAAGCTTCCAGTTAGTCTACTCTTACGACATGCTTTTGGGTAGGTTGTGGGTCTATTCTTGTTTTCCCTATAATTGGGCCCTGGAACCCACACGGAGTGGATCCCTTGTAATTTTATGGGACTGTGGGGGTTGGGTGGGGAAGGGTGGGTGGGGGGGGGGTGAGTCAGGGGTCTGATGTCTTGTTAAAATGTGCCGTTATTAATTATTATTGTTATTATTATTATTATTATTAACTAGATGTACCCGGCTACGCGTTGTTATGGCCCAGTCTGACTGACTGACTTTCTACCCCACCAGGACATCACACAAGCGATAAACACCTGATGACACAAAGTGCCACCATGTGGATGAGGATCGCCGTGGAGAGGTCCCAGAAACCGCGTTCAGACAATTGGCCATATTTATGGCCTGCCTATATTGCGGTCCCTGGCAAAAGCCAGGGTGGGGCTTCAAAAAACAAAAAATGTCGTCATAAAAAGGACAAAGCTATGGCCCAGTCTGGATAAATTGGAAAGAAAGAAAATAGAGCGCACGTGTCTTATATGGTTAATAAACATCACAATCATTGCCTACGCAGATATAGAGATAGTGTGGTACGCCGACTCTAGAACACAAACATATAATGGCGTCGTTATATTAGTTGTCGTTTAAAGTGTATTATTAAGACTAAAAATATAATTATAGTTTATCGTATGCCTAAGGTCTGGTAGTCTGGTGGTCTTAGTTTCAGCTTCATAGCAAACGGATCACCCCATCGTTGATCCGCTTCTGTGCCAACGAAAAACACACAGAATGTTTATCACAGTCCCTTGTTGAAAGATTGGCAGACTGCTGTCTCAGGATATCTAGCATTCATTCATTCATTCAGTAGCATGTCCCTCGCGGAACCTCGCTGCCATAACAACACGCATTAAAAGCATACACACGCATTAAAAGCATACGGTAGCTATCCGAAGTTATAACATTCCAAATGCTCACAGTGTCACGTCATGCATTCAACTCAGAAGCTGGGCGACGAAACCATATTCTTTCAGTCTACAAATGGAGCAAAAATGCAACATCCACCGTCAGGCAGATGCAAAAATTTGCGTCGACTCCAAACAGAGACCCCAAGTTAAAGTTTACTACCGCACATAAAAAAAAAAACAACAACAACAACAAAGTCGCCAAAGCTGAGATAGCGTTATTAAAAGATAAACTGAAAAATCATGTTTCAAGCTCTCTCAGTTAACAGCTTCTGTCCTCATCCCCTGCACCCCCACCCCGATCCATCCACCGACTATTCCTCTCTCCCTCTCCAAAGGATTTGCAGGTCATTATACATTTATTTTAATTGACCTTGAAATCCGTGCCCACCCAAACTAAAATGAGTAGCAGGAATTGTAGTTAGAAGTAAATGCGGCCAGTGTAATTGTGAAAACGGGGATCGTCCCGGGCCAAAAGCATAGAAAGATCATTAATACAACACAGCTGGCAGCTATCCACGGGCCACTTGCTAGGTATCCGCTGACCACATTTGGCCTGCTAGGTGAAAAGTCCTGATCTAGAAAGATCTGGACGCTCCATCCAATAAACCTTGTAAGGATGTCCCTGGTGCTGTGATATCAGCTCAACATACTACACACAACACTCAACAGCACTCACATAATCTTGATACAGTATATGTTGTCTGCATCATATCTGCCGGAAGGGATCAATTAATGTCTCTATTTGCCACTTTGGCTGACTGTAGGCAGGGATGTCTTTGAGTCTAGTGCTGTCGCCACGGACTGCGCAGGTCAGGTTGTGTGTGTGTGTGTGTATGTGTAGTGTATGTGTATGCTCCCGACAGAAAATATCCATGACTTTACCGAGGATTCGAACCTGGGTCCCCCACGTTAAAGCTGATGGTTCTTAACAGTTCGGCCAGTCGCTCCTCCTGCGCTAAAATCACATCCTTAAGATTGCATAAGATGGTAATTACTGTTACCAGTTGACCTGACCAAGTAACTATTATTACGAATATGGTACGCGGCGTACCGCGCCGTTACTGGAACAACTGTTGTGAGAAACTTGTAATAATTTACCTGAACAAAACAACAAATTAAGTGTCTATCTGTACGGAGATGTGACACAGTATACCAAGCGCTTTAGTCGACATCTGTGTTGAAACAATACCGGAATCATGTGCCGTGTCTGGTGGCACCGGCGTTCACTTATATACAAAGATCTAGTTGTTCTGGATCAGTTATCTTCTTCTTCGCGTTCACCAGCTGTAAACTCTGGCAGAAAGTTCTGGTTGTTCATCCACTTCTGGACTGCAGTCCTGTTCCAAAACCTGAGTGTTGCGTGTGCATCCGTTTTACAGATCTGACTCATTTGTGTGCAGACTGCTGGTTTCTTGCCTCCCAGGCAGATGCACTCCGATTTCGAAGGAAGCTCCCAATTAGTCGACTCTTACGACATGCTTTTGGGTAGGCAGTGGTTCTATTCTTGTTTTCCCTATAATAGGGCCCCAGAATCCACACGGGGATGGATCAGTTATATATATATGGTATTGTCTCTATGTCACTGTTTAGATCATCATCATAGTCATCTTCACCTATCTTTATGTCTATATCTGTTTGTCCCCTCTCGTCTGTTGCGCCGGTTGTTGCGGCGTTCCCTTAAGTATGTCTAGTCAACATATGGACTCCCCCCCCCCCCCCCCTTCCCTCCCCAAAAAAGACTCTTTCTTATATCTGAGTATATTGTTCCAGTTTCGTTACCTTTTTCTGGGCGATCGTTAGTTACCCTGGTCTTTCTTCTTCTTCTTCTTCTTCTTCTTCTTCTTCTTCTTATTATTATTATTATTATTATTATTATTATTATTATTATTATTATTATTATTATTATTATTATATTATTATTATTATTATTATTATTATTATTATTATTATTATTATTAGTTTATTATTATTATTATTATTATTATCCTTTCTCTTCTTTTTCTGCTTCACCGGCTGTAAACTCCAGTGAAATGTTTTGGCTGTTTCGTCCACCTATGGACTTTGAGTCTTGTTCCGGAACTAGCGTGTTGTGATCACACCCGTTCAACACTCTGGCTTATTTGTATGGAAACTCTTGGTTCTCTGTCTCTCAGACATATGTATTCCGACTTGAAAGATGTCCTCAATTAGTCGAATCCTACGACATGCTGGTTGGGGAGGCTGTGGGTTTAATTTTGCTTTCCCCAGACGGAGAACGGCACGCCCAAAAGTCTGTTTACCTCTAGCCAACTCTGCAGCCCTATGTGCTTTCACAACCAATACATCGTCAGTGTCCTATATCCCATCTCTACCTCGTTTCCGGAAACTGTCCCGGTTTCATTATTACACCCACCACAACATAACAAACAATTGTCTATCAGTACGGATACAGTCAGCAGAATACCACGCCCTTACTCTTTTGCTGCAGCATCAGCACTGAACTAATATTTACCATTTTACCTGACCAAACAGCTGTCTGCACGACACGATTACCCGTCCATCAGCCCTAGCCAACGATTTTCTAGATCGATTTTCTGCCCTATGGGACCCAGCTGTTGCTATCCACATCTGATAGCGATCCACATACTATTTTTATGAGAAGATCGATCAATTACGACCTCTGCTACCACAACCTATCTTACATTTGCAACCAGTATTTTAAACATGCTTCCTAATTGACATGATGCAGTTTCTTTCTTGCCACGGTGCTTCAGGTCTAACCTCCGGTGCTGTTACTGAACTGCGTGGATATTGATCAGGTTTTCTTCATTTGCATTAGGACGTGTATTTATTTATATATTGGGGTTTTCCTTTATGTATCACCGGTTTTTCACTTTGTGTGAGTAAACTAATGGGTATGCATCGATAACGCGGGGGAAATCTGTTTCTAAAATTATCCTATGATATGCGGCCATTGGCTCATCTGTTTGTTGCTGTTTGGCGTGGCTTGTTGTTAAAAACATTCTGGTGCGGCTCTTAGAATTTGTGTTATATTCTTGTGAATTTAATTAAGACGTGTTAGATATGGTCTGCGTGTGACGGTGTAGACAGTAAACTGTTGATGGTATATTTGAAATGTGATTTATTTGTGAGCATTTAATTCGCCGATTACGTATCCGAACTTGCTAGCAACATTCTAATGGGTCCTTAGTGATTTGATATGTTAGTGAGGAGCAAATTTGATCCTCTTCCTCGCCGTCTTCCTTCTCATTTTTTTAAACTCTACTTTCTTCTCGTTTTCTTCTTCTGCTGCTGCTGCTTCTACTGCTATTACTTCTGCTGCTGCTACAACAATAATTACTACTACTACTACTAGTACTACTACTACTACTACTACTACTACTACTACTACTACTTCTACTACTACTACTACTACTACTACTACTACTACTACTACTACTACCACCACCACCACCACTACTACTACTACCACCACTACTACTACTACTACCACCACCCTACTACTACTACTACTACTACTACTACTACTACTACTACTACTACTACTACTACTACTACTACTACTACTACTACTACTACTACTACTACTACTACAACAACTACTACTACTACTACTACTACTTTTTTTTCTTCTTTCTTCCGTATGTCTGTTTTTTTCCCTTTCCCTCCGTCTTTCTTTCATCGTCATTATCCTTTTCTTTCATGATTATTATCTTTACCTGTTTCCTCTTTCTGCAGTCTGCTTTCCTGCCCTATTCCCCCCCCCCCCCCCTTTTTTTTTCTCCCCCAACTTTTAAGAGCACACACAGGCTCTAAGACCGTTGGTCATAGGGAATGGCCAGCCACGAGCAGCCACCCTTAGAGACAGGGCACATGATGATGGTATTTCAGTGAGAGAAACTCGATATCTACACATAGGCTGTGTGAGGTGCCCGTTAACATCACCTAATAGTATAGCATTTACCAGCGGCAACTGTTTGAACAGTCGGGCCGTTGTGCATTGACAAGATGGATGCAATGGCCGCTATTTGCTTTCATGCCTGTACACGTCCCAAACTGTGCCTATTCACAGCTGTCTCCCCTTCCGCTGCTTTTCTTAGCCGAATTATGGCTAGAATGTGCTCCTGGTACACACACCTGGTACAATAATCATTCACGCAGTTGCCCGGTTAATTAAAACATTTCTATTGATGTTTTGAAACTGCAAGCTTCTTCTTTAGAACTTGTAGAGTCTTAGAATTCAAAGTGACAGGAAATCAAGTTTGGTCTCAAACCGCGGCTGGTACGCGCAGTAGAGTGGAAGTCACCATGAATACTAATGGTCTTGGCATGTGATGTTTTCTAGTGTGTCGGATTTGTTAGTCCCTGATAGATAGAGATGTTCAGGTCGGGATTGAATTTTAATAATTAACATTAGATGTGCGTCGTTAGGTCTGTGTTCTTTCGGCGGGTTTATATTTATCTTTTTAGTTTAGCAGTTAAATAAGAGTAGATAAATGTTGTTGTTTTGTATTCTACATCCTTTTCTTTGTACTTATCTTCATCTTCTACTTCTTCTTCTTCTTTTGTAGATAGAATTCGCTTTCTATCTGCCGTTCCTTCATACTTTTTTAACCGCTTTTCGTCCTCCCCCCACCCCCCCCCACCCCCCGCATTCTCCTCTTGCTTCTTCCTCATGTTCTAAATTAAACAATTCAGTGCCAGGCTTGTTGACTTGTTCTGTCTGAAAGTCGCTTGATTATCCAAATACCTTTCATTTTTCGTTTGCCCAACCTTGAGACAACAATGCTCTATAGTTCTCTGTGAAGGAAACTGGAGAGGAAGGGAAAGAACTGTCTATCTCATCAAGTCGTTAGTCAGTATATATATATATATATTAGTTAGTTAGTCTTTCCTCTTGTGTCGAGTGCGGCACATAGGGCAGAGGTCGTGACTCTCCATGCACGGCGGTCCGTTGCAATCCGTTGTAGGTCTTGGATGTTTGAGTGGCCCATGAGCGAGCCTTCCCTGATGATAGTTCTACGTAGGGTTTCCCTTGGTCTTCCACGAGATCTTTTCCCCTGTGGTGTCCAAATGAGGGCTTGGTAAGGAAGTCATATATATATATGAATAGGTTGACGCAGCAGTGGTTTGCATGTCACACTTGCTTACCGCGACCGAGTTGTTGCTGCATTTGGACGGTGCCGAGAAGTATCCAAACACCACTTGGACTCAGGTTTTCACCGACGGCTCTGCTACAGATGCAGCCAGAAAGGGGGGTTGTGGAATTTACATTAAACCCCCTAGCAGTAGAGCAGAAACTCTCGCTCTACCAGCAGGTGACATCTGCACTAACTTCAGAGCTGAGGCAACTGCCCTCCTCTCTGCAGTCCAACATCTCATCACTCAAGAACACAGAGGGCACCAAATTGTTATACTTAGCGACTCATTGTCTGTTCTCCAAGCACTATCCAGCAAAAAACAAGACAAACTAATTGCTGATCTAAGGACCAACATTGGCTTACTCTCCAAGGAAGCAGAACTGGTCTTGCAGTGGATACCAGCCCACTGTGGTATTCAAGGAAATGAGAGAGCAGATGAGTTGGCAAAAGCTGGGAGTAATCTTCCACAACCTCATCCACCACACAGCTACAAGGAAACCAAAACAGCGCTAAAGCAGTCTTTCAAGCGGGAGTGGAGAAGGCAGAATGGAGATTACAGACCAGAGAGTGACAGCATAAACAAACTCAACAGGAAAGAACAAACATCAATTTTTAGACTTCGGACTGGACACTGTGGTCTTCGAGCACACTTGTACAGGATAGGCATAAAAGAATCTGCTGCCTGTGAAAGACAAACCCCAGAGCACATACTACAGTACTGCCCTAACCTCTCCCAGCAAAGACTGTGGATCTGGCCCAAAGGAGCCACATTGCAAGAGAAGGGTATGGGGGACCGGTGGCGACCTTAAACGCACAATCTTATTTGTGACCCAGACGGGACTCAATGTTTAGCATGACTTATATCGAACGCAGAAGAAGAAGAAGAAGAAGAATAAGAAGAAGAAGAAGAAGAAGGACGGTGCTGTTAATGAAATATGTTATAATTGAACAGTGTAGTTAGTGGTATAATGTGACTTCTGCATAGTGCTTTCGATATAATTTTTTTTTGGGGGGGGGGGGGGGGGTGTGAAGAAAAGGGGGTGGGTCATTTTATATTTTAACGGCGCATAATTGCTGAAAGTACATCTAAGAGGTGTTATGTGGAGTATAAAGCTGCTTTGAAACAGTGGTCTTTATGTATTACTATATTTAGACAGTATTTTTCTTCTTGGGGTATATAAAAATGTTAAAGAGTTGAGTTCGTGGGATATGTGCAATATGTTATCATTTATGTCGAGGAATAAATAGGACATTATCATCATCATGTGCCCTGTCAACTGGCGTAGGCGCTCATGCGTCTCCACAGATCACGATCCCTGCAGATCACGATCCCTGGCTGCTTGGAACAGCTCTCTTGATGATATCCCTCCATGCCATCGTTTCAGCCCATCCAGCGTCATCTCTCTTGGTCTGCCTCTACCCCTTTTCCCACTGATCATCCCAGTTGTCACGATGCTCTCCCATGTCTCTCTTCTCATTATTTGGCCTAAGAATAGCTTTGTCTCTTTTTTTTTATAAATAGGACATGAAAACAGTTTTCTTGTTGGAATTTATATGACATTTCAGCCGCCCAATTTGTGTTATATACAACTCACTGTAACTGTTCGGTTTGTGGGACATATTTTATACACGTGTAAAAATGCGATTTCTGGGATGTTGTCTACAAATTAACAAAGATATGACTACCGGTTGCACAATTATACAACTGTTAAGTAATGAATGCTTGGATTTTACGAAGTAAATCTACAGTCAGTTTAACAAATCAAAGCGACACATCAGAATTCTACGACTTTACCAATCGATTTTATTACAACTCACCGTCCGGTTTATTCCCCGCCATTTTATATCCTCAAAAGCAAAACGTACAACTGCAAGTAACGAGACAAGAACGAGGTCTTTCTCGTTTTGGCGGTGGCGCTGACATCCGAAATATACGTGCCCACAATGGATCCCTCCCGGATATCTGTCACAGAAACTCAAATGCCAGTCCTCAGGTATTCACCAACACCCGTCTTGTAGACTCGGACTTGGGCGTCCAGCCTGTTCTGATTGTACAAAATAAACCCAGGCAGAAAGAGGTTGGGTTTCTGGATGAAGTAAACAACCAGGGTAGAAGTGAACCAGTGCCTTCAACTCGCAATAGAATCATGTCTGGGGGTCATGACCAAAGTCAGAAGATGCAGCTAAGAAAGCCGGTCCAGCGAACTTCATCTGCAGCGCCAAAACTGCAGCAAGTCACAGACTGGCTGAATGGCAATGATTTCACACACAGTCAGGGCGCCACGTCTCAAACTAGGATCGTCAGTGAAGCAGCTGACGAGGAATTCAGCGAACAGTGCCACCAAGAGACATTTACATTAGATGCAGCTTTCCTTACAACACCCATATTGTTCTCGTCAACCCGACATCCCTCTTCTCCACCACCAACACCACCTCCACCACCACCGCTGCCTCACTCACCAACATCACCTCAACACGAGCCCTTTCCACCACCTCCACCACCCCTAGCAGCGCCTTTTCCTCCACCACCACCTCCTCTTCCCCCATCTGGGATAATCCCAGCAATCCGAAGACCAGACGACATTGTCGGTACAGCAAAACCTATTGTTCACGTGCCCAACACGCCTTTACAACAGAGGATGGCTTCACCTGAAGCATCATCGATGCCTAAGCTTCTGTTCTCAAGCAAAATGGCAGCAGACAAGAAACACCAGAAGAAGCAGGACCGCCCTCCCTCAGACTCGAACCCAATAACGCCGTCAGAAAAACGTTATGCAAATTTGGTTGATTCCATTTTCTCAAATGCTTTTGGCTCTGAAAGCGGGGGTTCTGAAACCCCTACATGTGTTAGCCACTCATTTGACTATGCTAATAGTGTTGATAACCACACGGTGGTCGGGGGCTCAAATACGCAACCGGTTTTTGGTAAAGGCGATGGTGTAGCTTCGCTGATTATAGAGTTAAAAGATAGACTCAAAGCTAGAGGGCAGTTTAATGACCAGTCGGAAGATTACAAAGACCAGGAGACATCCATAAACCAAGCAGCAGTCGACACCACCCCGCGTGTTGCAACATTCACAAACCCCGCTGCTCCACTGCGGCGTTTGCCTGGACTAAATGTTATGTCGCTCACCAACAGCCCCCCTCCCGTGCCCCTGACATGTCCCACAAGTAAAACTGTTACATTTAACGACCATCTCTCTCTGGACACGCCTATGCAACGTTCCTATTCTGCTACGACGAAGATCACAGAAACGCCCCTGATTGGCACAACCTTACCTATCGACAGAGATGGTGACAGTGACTTTGCAAAGAACGATTGTATAATCAGCAGCAGTAAAACTGTCCAGATTAATGAGTCACCTGATAAACCGTTAGACTGGACTTATGGGTCCAATTCTGGGGCACAACACACAGTTCAAGTGAAGTATTCTTCAGTGGGAGGCTGCGAATCAGCTCATATTCATTTAGCACCCTACGCTAAAGAGGCTGTCCCTGAGCCTCAGGGAGCAGCGTGGCGGCAGATTGAAGCAGCAGCAGAAGGAAGGTACTGCGGGACGAACAAGATCCATGGCGGTTTGTCTGAGTCTCAGCGTGCAGGAGGACAAACAGGTAGGGGCGATGACAAGTCTGGTGGCTGGGCCAACTGTGAAACAAACACCGCGGACCGTCTACAAACAAACGGGAGATTTTTAAATAACAATGCACTTCAAACTTCGCTTGAACCTGTGCACACGGCGAGCCCAAGCGTTTGCCTTGCCAGGCCCCGAGAAATTCCCGAGCAAAGACGTGAGGGATTAAACCAGGATTTACATATAGAAAGCATCGTTTTGCATAATAAAAACGTAACCAGTTCCCTTACACATCACACGGCGGTGAAAGAAGCGATATATGGGTCATTGCCAGAGGCTGGAAACTTTGGTAATATCACATCGTTTGAGGAGAACCTTCTATTCGATGACGTCAGTGCAGGCGATGTTAGGGGCAGGTCATTTTTCAGAGGCGAAATTGAAGTAGAAAGCTTCGGAGCAGGACACAGTGTCCATAATTCTCAGTTTCTTGAATACGGGTCCGGTTTTGGTGACATTAATCACGTGCCTTCACCAGACGACGGTAGTAATTTAAGACAAGATTACCTGGTCCAACCACGTGATTCAGGCGAACCAGCTGATTTGGTGGTCGTGGCTCCACGAGGCGTGCAGGCACACGGGGAATTCAACTACCCGCCCCGCTCGCGACAAGAAGCGGTAGCTCCGACCACTAGGCCCCAACTGTCCCCTGCCTCCACACACACACAACATTCCACACGGCTCTTGTCACAATGGGAGGGTAACACACACCTTGCGCACGACTACCTGAACGCTGGAGACAATTCACGGTCGTCGGTGTGTGAACAAGCACATCAACACAAGCAAAGACTTGACCCATTGAGTAGGTTCGGCTTTCACGAGGATGTAACCGTCTTTAGCAACCACATTTTCTCGTCAAGAGATCATAATTTTGGGAGCACCAGCGATGTATTTGCTGATACACAACGTTCACCACATTCTTTTCAATTCCCTGTGGATAATAGACCAAATGTAGTTAATTCAGGAAACAATTTTGACGATTTTTCAGCATGTGTTTCTCATGTGGATGGTAACGTGGTTAGATTTGAAAGAAACACTTCTGTAGCTACACACAACCAGGTAAGTTGTTTACCCAGTGATAGTTTTGGATGTGACGATCATAATCCAGGTGGGCATAAGAATAAAATTGTTCGAATCGTCGACGATGATAATTTTCATGAGGATTTAAGTGACAGTATATCAGACTGGACCAGCTCATCCTCATCTGACAGTGACACAAACCTCCAGAGGTTTACCTCGCCGGCCATCAGTCAGAAAACATTTAATGCCATATTTGCTCACGGGGCCAAAGTCTCGCTGCGAGCACGCGCAGACCGGACCTTGACCGGAAGTCACCATAACCTGATATCTGCTTATTACGCTCACTACAGCGGCGAAGACGACGTGAAGAAAAAGGGGGTTTCTGGACAGTCTCGCTCAGCCCCGAGTTCTTCCAGGAAAAAGACAGGGAAAGAACGTTCTGGAGGAGTCAACAAAAAAGTTTTTTCTAAAAGTTTCTTTGATCTGCGAAAATCTTCATCGACTGGTCCTGTCTATACAGAATCTCGAGTCTGTAACAAAATAAACGATAGCACTACGAACGATGGCCATGCTTCTCCCACAACCATCAGCGTCTCCAGCAACAACAACGATTCTAAAGTAGTCAGTACCAACAAGAAAGTGCACATCAGATCGTCAGACGGAGACATCACCGTCAACAGAAGCACCATGTTGGGCACTAATAACCACGACCATGAGATGCTCCCCCCATCAGCCGCTAGTTCATCAAACAGAAAGAACAATGGCTACCCCTCAGGCTCGCTACTTCGATCAAAGAGCCTGTTTTCCAGCACTCCCTCTCTCTTTACGCGATCCACTCCAGAGGAGAAGTTCTGGAAGAAAGAAATCAAAAGAGAAAAGGAAGAGAAGAAACGAATGGAGGAAGAGAGGAAGAGACTTGAAAAGGAGGAGAAGAAGAGGACAAAAGCTGAGAGAAGATCAGCAACGGTTTCGCCCAGAAACATCCCAAAATCTTGGGATTATGTGCCACGAAGTATTGAAGAAGTCTACATGCGTCCAGCCTTGAGAATGACCGCAGTACCCATAGACTACATCGATAACCAGCACTCACCACCCGGCTACCACCCTCCTCCACCTCCTACTCATGTAGGGCACTATGCCATTCCACACGTGTCCTTGAGGTTACCGTATGGGGATACGAGAACTGCAGCAGACATTACAAGGGTGGAACAAGTTTATGGGACTACCAATCGCCGACCTCACGTAGTGCAGGTAAACTCCCACTACATGGTGCCATTTGGAAACCCCGGACCCAGGTTTGTCTTTTCTTACAAGTTGTTCGTTTTCTGTTTTTATTTACTTGTTTTCCTGTATTACCTTTATCAGTGATTCAGACTGTTGATTGTTTCTCAGTGTGTGCCATATCTTTCTGTATACGCTTTCTTGTCATTTCTCTTGCTGTTTGCCCGTCCTCATTGCTGCTACTCTTCCTCCCTTCTTCTTCTTTAACTTCTGCATGCACATTTAAAGGTCAGTGTTAATATATTTAAAGAAAGCAGCAATGAATTAGAGCTTGTTGACATCGCCAGAGCTGATAACATTCAGCTGGTCCGATGTAGGTACTGTGACCATAAATTTTGTTCTGAAAACGGTACATCCTGAGTCAGATTTTCAGTGTACATCAACAGGCAGAAAGGGTTAATTACTGTCTCTGCAGTTGTATTAAAAGCCGAAGCAATGTCAAGAAATAAACGAAACAATATTCTCTCTTACTGCACTTATAAAGACCATGCTACCTTGAAACTTCCACCAGCTCGTCTCGGGCATTAAAAGTATCTGATCTAGCGTATGTTTTGTTCCCGAGCTATTTCCTAGATCAGAGGTTCTCAAACTCTTTTTGCTGTAGCACCCTTGTCGGGTCCACAAATATTTTGTGGCACACCTACCCTTAATGCGGTTTGAATACTTAGGAAAACAAGAAAGAAACAGTGCAAGTTCAGTTGTCTTTAATGTAATGAATGAAACTGTTTGGATGAAGTTTTCATTACTTTCTTTATGGTTAAGGGAAGTTCAGTTAAGTGTACCCTTTCACCACTTGAAGGTTGCTCCTGTATCTGTTAAAAAAAAATGTAAACGTATATTGAGAATTCACTGCAGTTTTGTGAATACACCTGTATCCAGAAATCTCCTTGGCTTCCTTCACGGTATTTCTGTTTTAAACTGCTGTCTTCGCTGACCTCAAGCAGATTTTTATCAAAATTCCTGATTATTGCCCTGGCATAGGCTCGCTGCACGCCTGGATGCCGTTTGAGAACCACTGTCCCAGATGTTCATAAAACGTAACAACTGCCCCCCGCCCCCCCCCCCATTTTTTCAGACAGCCAAGGGATCATCGAAGCGTATGGTCACCCTAGAGGAGGGCTATTCAACTGGCGGAATGTGGGCCAAATCTGGCTCCTGGAAGCCTAGCAAGTGGTCTGCGAATCATCTCCAGTTGTATTAACGATACCTCTATGCTGGGCCTCTAGTCTCTGAACCCCGACGATCCCTATTAGATGTAGGGCAAACTCATATTCTGCGCTATACATGTGTTGTGTCAGTAGATGTGCTGTATCAGCTGTATCTGTAACTCTGATATCCCAAGGGAAAGGGTTGACATCAAATAGACTTTAAGGTGTTTGGCACAATTGCTAAGGCACAAAAGTAGTTAAAATTAGTTCGAGGTTTGAACTAAGGATCAACAACATGGGACACCGGTAGTAACTCATAAGTGCTCCGTTCTTCTTCTAACTCAAGGCTGAGTCCGAAGAAGCTCAGCACAGTGCACATGCTCTGTAGCACCGGCCAGGATCCTGAAATACTTTGGGTAGATTTTAAACTCCAAATTTTGCCCGGACGGCGCCGTTAGGCTAGGCTACTCTTTTCAATTTCCAACTGCCAAGGGATTCTTTTTACGTGCGGAACAATACACACGTGCGTCTGATCTTGGTACCCAGAGACCAGGGGGAAACTACTTAAAGTACACATGAACAAAATCACATCCTTCACCGGTGCTCGAACCCGGGACCTCCAGCACTCGAGGCAGACGCCATGCTTCGAGACCAATCAGTCCTCGACTTACTGTCTAGTAATTCCCTACCAAATCTCGCAATTGACGAGATGGGGTTTAACAAATCTGACAAGAACTGGCCGGTGTAAATGAGATTCAGATACGTACTATATGTACATATGCCGCGTTGCTGTTTCTATGATTTGTGGTAAGCTCTGGAACACTTATGGTGACATCAGAGACATCTGTCTGTGCCGGAAGTGATCCTGCGACAACTTGAAACTATCCAGTACAAACGCTGCTCCGATTGATTCTACAAACAGACGAGGTCACCTGCTGACAAAAACATGGCAACCACCTGTCCAGTTGTTTGGCTTAGTTTTATCTGGACACTTGACCTTTCGCGTTTGGCCTGGAGGTCTCGAGTGGATTTGTGGAGCTTATCCCTGTACACACCTGCTCTAATGGCGAACACGCAGAGTTTGAAAGGGCTGTCTATCTGGGCGGTCGGTCTTTAACGCGTTGTAGCATTATGGCAAAGCATTGCACGGGTCCCATCCACAAAACTGCCTAGGATTTGTGCTGTGGAGAGGAAGAACTTTATCCGTGGCCTTATTCATAGGCCTCCATATAGCACAGAAATTAATCCAACGACGTGTTACTAAACGGCTCAACGAAAGGAGATGGAGAAACAACGTACACACAATTCGACGTTTCGGCAGAAGCCTTTTTCGGCATGAACTAAATTAACAGTAGAAGAAACAAAGGGCAGAGAACTCTAACCCCAACCAGGGAATCACATGAAAACGTTTTCTCTATAAGTAAAAGTAAAGTAACGGACCTTTTGCATTTGGCGTTTAGGGCATAAAGGTCATATAGGGTTAGACCTTTATTTTTATAGACCAATCAGCACAAGATGGGTGATGTGTTTAGCATTACTCCGGCCGCCTTTACTTCCCGGGACTGCACCCGGTATCCACTCGACCACTGGGTCGACCTGGGAGCCAAAGTCATTTTCTTTTCTCTATATAACCCAAATACTGTCGTCTGAAAAGACAGAAATGAGCCAGTAGGAAGCATTAAATCCCTTGAAATAATATTTTCTGAGGAGAGGTACATTGTGGAGATTAGAAGAATAGTAATAGCAAACAGAGCATTTGAGAAAAATTGAAAACACTCACCTATAGAAAGACGACGAATGCCGCGTGGAAAAGATTTGGTTGGTGTGGGTGTGTGAGAGAGACTGTTTAGTTTTTTGGGTACCAACTTTGTGCTATCAGTGACAGGCATGGACAGTCCTAGAAAAGCATAAACGCAAAATTACAACATGTGAGATGAGATGTTTAAGAAATGGGTGGGGAAAAAAGAAGAAGAGCACAGGAGAAAAAGATCACGACGTGCGAAATGAGATGCTTACGAAAGGCTGCCAATGTCACAAGGAGAGACAGAGTTCGAAACGAGAACATTAGATCAATTGTAGGAACCACACCATGCCTGCAATACATAAAGAAGCAACAAATAGAGTGGTTTGGCCACTTGATGCGAATGCAAACCGACCAACTGCCTCTACGAGCATACAACGAACAGCACTACTGCCCTAGAGCAAGAGGCAGACCGAGAGTACGATGGATAGACAATATATCAGAGATCCTGAGGCAACACGGACTAACAACAACACGTGCAACACACCTGGCCCAGGACAGAAAACTGCGACTCCCCACTACGCTGTGAGGCAATTGTGGACAAGACAAGACAGCGGTACCAAAGAATTACTAAGAACAACAGTAGGAACAATAAACAACAATAAACAGCTAAGTTCCGGTGAAAGATTTCATAGAACATCAACGCATCGAATGGTTTGGTCATCAGGTCAAAATGGAATACAGTCAGCTAGCATTTTGTGCCTACTAACTGAGAACAGAAAGCTACAAGGCAAGAGGCTAACCAAGAAAGACGTGGGTGGAGAGTGTAAAAGATACAAGACAGAAAATCAGTATGACATTAGCACAAGCTTCGCAACTGGCAAAGGACATCTAACTCCTTTCTGTGACGATTTGCAGCATAAGCAGTAGGACAAAAGAAGAGAGAGCGAGAGAGACAGACGGACAGACACACACACTGTATGCATGTGAACAGTAAAGTACACTGGCTGGGAAACAGTAAGTGGCAGGCAATGGAAATGTCTGTAAGAAACATGTAACAAAAAAGTAATCTCTTGACAGATCAACAAATAAATATGTTGAATTAGGAATTAACATCATAGCAATCTGGGACAGTCCCATAAGTGCACCGTCTCCATTTTCAGCAGCAAGCGAAGACTTTCAATTGCGTTGGTACCAGTAACCGTCTGATAGTATATCCGTCTCATCCTTCCCCTGGGTTCAAAGCGTCGGCCAGATCCCCTGGTAACTCCTCGCAGCGCCATTCTTCTTAGACCATAATAATCTATCTGCGCCTCCACGCTGTTCACTCGTTCCCAAAGGGCCCGCACAATATCTGACTTATCATACATCAGTTCACCACTAAGTGATGCAGACTCAGTCAGTCTATCTGCCTGCTCATTTCCCAACAACACACCGGCATGATCTGGAGATAATATCCAAAGGATGCTAACTACCCAAGACATCTGAAGTGATGCTTGCCACTCTGCACGAAGCATGCCTGTCTTCGCCTTTCTGAACGTGCTCTGTGAGTCAATTAAACACATGAAGTAATCCTTTAAGGAGAAGCAAGAGTATGACAACCGTAAACTGGGTCGAGAATTGAGACGTGGACACAATTTCAGGCATGTTCATTAGAATCAGAGAGAAAACAGCAGTGACAAACAGCAACAGAGAAAGACAAAGGTCTCGCTAAACTGTATAGTCTGTTTGCTTACCAAGGCAGTAATCCCTGTTCATTCCCAAACGGGACCCGCGGTGGTGAAGCGGCAGACACTTGCCTCCGCTCCCAATGTCAAGAGTTCCTTTTAAAATCGAACTAAATTTTATTTTCGAAATGACTTTGGTGGTTCCCAGGTTGACCCAACAAATTATACTGTTACCAGGTAAAGTCATGGGAAATAAAGGGGGTCGGCGTGATGGTGTTTAAATCATCCACCAAGGACCAATGTCTATTTAAATATGAATCTAATACCACATTTTCGATGCCACAGTCGTGCGAAAAGGTCCTTGGCCTACTTTAGGGTCATAGTCGTGAACCTCCAGCGTATTAGGCTTTATCCTTGGCTAGTCTAGTCCGGCAAGGTCTCATGCCATCCTCACACTGAGGCAAACATACAACCTTCACTAGTCCTTGGTAAACCTACGATGATAACCAGTTATTTTACTTAAGTTTAAGTACTTTATTATTAATTCACCCCCAAACAAAGGAAATCCCGGAGTTCCGGGAAAGTCCAATACTCTAAGGGTGTTATGAGTTAGGGTTAAGGTTTGTCGGTGTGTCTGAGGCGGTCAGGGCTGAGAAAGATCCTGACCTCAACCCATAACACCCCTAGAATATTGGAAACTACGGAATTTCCTTTGCTTGGGGTAAATTACAAAATACCTAAATTTAATAGACGACGCATACTAAACTGCAACCACAGACTGAATAATAATGCCCCACTTTCACTGTGTCACTCTTCGCCAGTCGTGTTGTTTTCTCATTCTCCCGTTCATCGCCAAAACATTTTCGTGCAACACATTTTCGCTATTCAAGAACATTTATACGTGCAATCTTGGTTCTACGCATTGAATTGGGTCCTGGCAGTGGAACCCTCATTCATTCAGTAGCATGTCCCTCGCGGAACCTCGCTGCCATAACAACCCTCCGGAAAAACTTCCTATCCTGAGCAAGATGTCCTGCGTCTGATACACCCATCTGGAGATCATCTGCCACATCCTGCACCCATCTTCTCCTTGGCCTTCCTCTTCCTCTCTTCCCAGGCATATACCCCTCCATTATTGTTCTCTCTAGACTTCCATGACGTTTCAAGTGACCAAAATATTTCAATTTTCTTTGTTTTATTGTCTTTACTAACCAACCCTCTTCAATATTCAGCTCTTGAAGTATGGATGCATTTGTTCTTTTCTTTACCCAAGATATTCTTAGAACCTGTCTGTAACATTTATATTCAAATGCATTTATGCGCTGTTCCGCTTGTTTAGTAAGTGTCCAGGTCTCACAGGCGTATGTTGCAATGGGAAAGATGCATGCTCTTAAAAATCTGACCTCTGTAGTTCTATCTGTACAATTCCATAATTTATTCAGTTGTTTTAGTCTTTGAAGAGCAATTGATAGTCGCCGTTTAATTTCTTTCATTGTGTCACCATTGTTGGTAACCAGTGACCCAAGATATTCGAAATTTTCCACCACTTCCAATCTTTCCTCATTAACATATATTTCCTTCTCCATGGCAGTTTTGTTTGTATGCATTATCTTTGTAGTGGAACCCTAATCAGGAAAATTACAGTGATGGTTGTGTGATTTGCCGCCACTACCATTACGGCATAGATCAAATCTGATAGAACTGACCGAGTGTACTTTTCCGATTGTTCTTGCGAGGAAAGTTGGAGAGAAAGGAATCTAGGTGACCATAATATCTTCAGCTGAAATGGGACATTCTGAGCAAGTCTTTTTAAGGCCCTCGCCCCCCCCTCCTTTCTCCCCCCCCCCCTCCTTTTTTCTAGGTCACAATGTTAAAAGGGTTAAATACTCGCTCAACAGTGATGTAAAAACCCAAAACATTGCCACCAAAAAATAAACGAAACAATACGATCTGATGCTATTCTATGTGTTAACCATGAAACTTTCCAGGCGTTCAGAGTATTAGTTCCTGTAAATGTTCTATGCTGGAAGTCATTCCGAAAATTATTTTATTAAACGGGACAACTGGCGTTTTGTTTTTAAATTTGTCTGAGCACCGACTCAACGGCCGTGGCATAACTAAAACGGTGGGTCTGTCCCATTGAACACTGGATGTGTAGTCACCCTGTAGGCATTCCGTCTGATTCTGTGGTCTAGAATAGCACTCTCAGACACTTGTTTCTGTCATGAATGTTCTCTGATCCAGCCTTTCGCCATAATCAGCATGCTATTCGTACAGTTCCTGTATCTTCTTCTGCCTTCCATCTCCACTCCCTGTGGAGAATAGGCCCTCAACCAACTCACGGCACGTCGTTATCAGTTCCTGTATACTGTCTATATTATTGTCTGCCTCGAGTAGCGTACACATATAGCCTCCGTTGACACTAATTCAAGCGAGATGATACCTCTTTTTCCATGTATGCTCCTGCGTTGAAGCGATGCTGACACTGCGGCAGATCTTTTTATCCTTGGGCGAGTTTCCATAGAGGGCACGTTGATACTTAAGAGCCATTTCACTTAATAAACCCAGTACATGACAAAGTGTACGCGCTGGCAGCCGGGACTTCTTATGCCCTGACAGTTTACGTCATTTTTGAACGAAAACATTATTTGCCAAAGAATTTCGCCCGTTTAAATATTTCCGGTGACAATTTTGATTTTGCACGCACATTTCGCAATCACTAAAGAAGAAAATGTTCTCTCTTGAATTTGCGTTTCACACAAAACTAAATAGATGCACTGGATCAAGAAGACATTCTACAAAATCTTAATATCGGACAAAACTAGCTCAGAACAGCATGATATTCCTGAAAATAAACTGCATTCTAAAAGCAACAGTGTTTTAGAAAGTGCAGGGAAAAATAGAGGGTGATTCCAGTGAAGCCAGTCGAATTTAAGAAATAACACGTACAGCAAGCATGTAATGGGGAAGCTAAAAGACCTGAATAGAAAATACACGAACAAATACAGCTTGACGTGTTGACACAATTCTGTATCAGCTAATAAAACAACGCGAAATATAAATCATAACAAACGAACGAAAACTTTATATATAATGTAAATGCGAAAACTACGGACGGGGAGAGTTGTTGCGAAACGAAACATGAAAGGGAGGAAAGTAAAGGGCCCTTTTACACGCTTTTTAGGCGTATTGGGTATATAGGGCTAGACCTATATTTTATAGACAAATAGGCACTTGATGGGTGATGTGGTCAACATCTCGCCGGCCGCCTTTACTTCCCAGAACTGTACCTGATACCCCCTCTATCTGGGTTGACCTGGGAGCTAAAGTCATTTTTGAAAGAAAAAAAATCCAGCCCTCGATAGGTTACCACTTGGGCTGATCAAATGAGATTTCAGATACGCTGGAAAACACAACAGTTAACAGCTACAGACAGGGGTTTCGAAACTGCAGTTCTCCAAATGAAATTTAAGGGATCTTTTCAAGTAACCTACATTGTGGAGACGGAAAAATGACAACATTCCTGAATTTGATTGTAGAAAAGCAGCAAGGCTGGTCTTACACCAGATGTTACTCTGCCCGCTTGACGGTTGACTGGTGTTGACAGCGGCGAGTGCAAAGAACGTTCTCCTCGGACCAATCACAGTAAGAAGACACTCCACGTGGAGAATTATTGGATCGATTGACATCTACAGCTGGTAGAGTAGAGTATCTATATATCTCCTTGTGAGATGCAATTTTTCTTTATTTGAAGCCCTGGGGCCGCAATATAGCCTGGCGATAAATATGGTCTAATGGCTGAACGCGGTTTCTGGGACATCTGGGTGATCCTCATCCGCATGGTAGAACTTTGTGTCATCGGGTGTTTATCGCTTGTGTGATGCCCTGGTGGGGTAAAAATCTACTTCTAATCTACAGCTGGTCTTTTGCTGAAGGAGGCAAACCGTCTATAGGTATAATCGAAGTGCTTTGAGTATGATTCTAGAAACATGATAGATGATCAAGAAAACAAGACATCGACTCTTCACTACTGAGAGTTTATTTATGGTAGTCAGCTGTCTGATAAAGGGTTACTTCCCTTTATCATTCTACGGCTGTCCATCAGTAAACTGTCTCTGGTACTGTTGGGTCAATGTGGCTGGGAAGGTCCAGTAACGAAACAGACAGGCTGACCAGAAGCGGTAGTGGCATGGCTGATTTATTTTGTGACTTAACCCAGCACCAGACTAAGATATTAATGAAAATTAGCATCCAAGAAATGTGGCTGGATACCTACACTAACTTTTGTCCTTGGGACTGGTATAATCGCTTTCTAAAGAAGGCCAGTCTATCATATTCAGACTGTCTTCTTTTTTTTTTTTTCTTGGCATATGAATATGCTGAGCATGAAGTCGTAACGCTATAAACTGTATGCTGCTTACAGGAAAGCTAATCTGGCCTGTTCAACAGCGGTCAAGACAAATTTGTACGGTACTTTGGGGGCAGAGAATCCACATTACTCGCCAGAATAGCTGACTTGGGAATTAGTCTTCGTCGTCTTTGTCTTCTTCTTCTTCTTCTTCTTCTTCTTCTTCTTCTTCTTCTTCTTCTTCTTCTTCTTCTTCTTCTTCTTCTCCTTCTTCTTCTTCTTCTTCTTCTTCTTCTTCTTCTTCTTCTTCTTCTTCTTCTTCTTCTTCTTCTTCTTCTTCTTCTTCTTCTTCTTCTTCTTCTTTCTTCTTCTTCTTCTTTCTTCTTCTTCTTCTTTCTTCTCCTTCTTCTTCTTTCTTCTTCTTCTTCTTCTTCTTCTTCTTCTTCTTCTTCTTCTTCTTCTTCTTCTTCTTCTTCTTCTTCTTCTTCTTCTCCTTCTTCTTCTTCTTCTTCTTCTTCTTCTTCTTCTTCATGTAGAAGACTTGTTAATCAACATAAAACTGGTACTATTAGCCACTGGACGTTGGGGTTCATACTGAGGGGAGGATCTGAGCACCTATGGGCATTTCCGGGAGTGCAATGATGATAATCCAGCTAACTAACAAAAGTTGTACGGCGCACATGGAAGTTTAGCCTAGTTTTCATAAAGGCTACAGGTCTTCTATTATATATATGTTTTCTGACGGAAGGAGAAGAAAAATGCGTGTTTAACGCAGTATTTGAGTGTACAAAAGGGCTTCTTGGTTATTTTGAGACCTATTCAACGCCCACAGTGGCTGGACTAGATGTGGCTGTTGACAGCAATAAATCTGGCACTCGAGGAAAGGGCGTAAGAAACTATGGGATTCGTCGGGAGGTTGAAATGTGATATCCGAATGAACGGTGAGAAAATAGGAATGGAGAAGGTTGGGCAGACACCACCATTTGCTGTTGGTGACCTTTGAGCTTTCTCATTTGCATTTAAAGTGTTCGCCCAGGTTCTAATGGATTTCTGTCCCCTGATTTGTTGGTCATAAAGATTTTGCGTAAGCAAAATGGCAGATTAGCATGTACCACTTGTGTGTATGTGTGTGTGTTTGTACGTGGGCACGTGTGTGGCTTTATGGCCAGACTGTAATTTAATTTTGGTCAGGTACTTGCAAACGTGTTTGGTTTAGTTTCAAAATTTTCACTTTCTGTGTACATTTGCCTAATGGATACGCACGGTCATTGATCCTTTTTCATCCGTAGATTACCTAATGAGACATAATGCAAGGTGAACCCATGCCCCTCTATTAAAAAAAACAAGAGGTTGTAGTGATTGTGAGAGAGAGGCTCAAAAGACATGTGACCCCCCCCCCCCCCCACCCCAGGTTCTTGCGCTTATGATGTGTATTTCTCTCACCCATCTCTACCGTGTATGTACCAAGTTTTTAATGTGTATGCATGCAACCTGCCATATTTCTCCCACCATCTCTATCGTGTATATGTATGCACCAAATTCTTTATGTGTGTGCATGCAACCTACAATTTTTCTCCCACCAATCTCTACCGTGTATGTACCAAATTATTGATGTGTGTGCATGCAACCTACCATATTTCTCCCACCCATCTCTACCGTGTGTGTACCAAATTATTGATGTGTGTGCATGCAACCTACAATATTTATCCCACCATCTCTACCGTGTATATGTATACATCAAATTCTAGATGTGTGTACACACAACCTACCATATTTCTCCCACCATCTCTACCGTGTGTGTACCAAATTCTTGATGTGTGTGCATGCAACCTACCATATTTCTCCTACCATTTCTACCGTGTATGTACCAAATTCTTGATGTGTGTGCATGCAACCTACCATATTTCTCCTACCATCTCTACCGTGTATGTACCAAATTCTTGATGTGTATGCATGCAACCTACCATATTTCTCCTACCATCTCTACCGTGTATGTACCAAATTCTTGATGTGTGTGCATGCAACCTACCACATTTCTCCCACCATCTCTACCGTGTAGTCACCAAATTATTGATGTGTGTACATGCAACCTACCATACTTCTCCCACCACCTCTACCGTGTATGTACCAAATTATTGATGTGTGTGCATGCAACCTACCATATTTCTCCCACCATCTCTAACGTGTATGTACCAAATTATTGATGTGTGTGCATGCAACCTACCATATTTCTCCCACCATCTCTAACGTGTATGTACCAAATTATTGATGTGTGTACATGCAACCTACCATATTTCTCCCACCATTTCTACTGTGTATCGGTGTCCCATACATTCAGTTGTCCCTTTCGGCACACAGTCTTAAAAAAGCTGACAAGATCACGTGATATATCTTAGCTTCCCGCCATATGTTGTCTCTTGAATCCCGAATGGGGTCAAATGTCACCGAACATAAACTTAAAGAATATAATTCGGCAGTAGCTTGCTCTGCAAATATTCGTTTTTCAATTAAGTTTTTTCTTTAACCCCCTGCCCCTTGCAGAAATTTAAAATTATTATGTTCATAAACCCGATGACCTAGAAACCTAGAATATAGTGAAGTGGCGTGCACTAGACCGGACAGCAGGAACCTTGTACCAGGTCAAAATAGATAGGGCCTTGTGGAGCTGTCACCCCCACCCATAAAGCTGTCACCCCCACCCATTCAGTAGTTTTATGTCTTGGGGTGCCCCGTTTTACCCGTTTAATATGGTTAAACATTGTGTCTCGAGTTATTCCTGTCAGGTGGCATTCGGAACATTTATAATAAATATAATCTACGTTTAAAGTCAGCTTCATTACGCGGCGTTTTATCCTATATGGCTCAGTCAGTCTCCGCAGTACGGCTAGTACCCCATGTAAAGATTTGCGCAGAACACGAACTCCTCTGGCGAGGATATACGTAAAACTTGCACTAGTGAATCGAACGATACAATCCGGGAAAGGAACCCACGCCCTGCAGAACGCCAGGCGAACAGCTTAACCACATCGCCACGGAGACCCCTGAAAGTTTCTCTTTAAGTCACTGTATGGGAGGTGTTTAGATTGCAGTGCTGGGGGGGGGGGGGGGAGACGTACGGGCAGACAGAACAGATACAAACATCATGACATGGGGAAAGCAATCATTACTGGCGTTGGAGGTTAGGTCATGAGTTCTTCGCGTTCACCGGCTGTAAACTCTGACCGGAGTTTGCCCTGCACATCCATTTTACAGATATGTCTAATTTGTATGCAGTTTGTTAGTTCTTCGCCTCTCAGGCAGACGCACTCTGACTTCGAAGGGAACCCCTAATTAGTCGCCTTGTACGACATGCTTGTAAGGGGGGTCTGTTCTGCCCTCTCCCATCCCCTCCACCAGTCGTATTGCTAATGTCAGTCCAACATGAAATAACACAGACACCTGCCCTGTTCAACTTGTAATGAAGCTATAACTAGGTTATCCGTAATGGCTACCTCAAGGGATGTACCCTGTAGTCCTGTATGGTTATAGGATATATTGTCTGACTTATTAAGCTTTAATTAAATAACAGAACGTGTATTGATCGGCACGCATAGAAAGAAGTAGACAGATAGAAGAACACGCTAGACAACATAAAAATCGAAAGCTATAGTTACCGTGCTGGGAATTGAACCTGTCACCTCTAGACGGCGTGTGCGCCTCGCCATGGATGCAAGTGCACTAAGAACATTGTCAACTCTAGAGAGTACACGTATGTTAAGGCACGCCCATCTTGAGCTATATATATATATATATACATAGAGTCGGCCGTGGTTAAGGTATACAATTTTATCATAGTCCGTACAGCAACCTTTGAACTTTTTAACGAATGTTGTACCATTTACTTTTGTCTTTACGGGCATTGGACTGGTCTCACATAGACTTGACCTTTCACCTTTGTCCTCACGGGTAATAAATCAGAAGGTAGGCAAGGATTGAGTTATGAGCAAACCTTACCCAGCAGTTTTAAAGATGCCCTTTGGTTATTATATATACTCTGTTGCGTTTAATTATCGTCATGGTGTCTGTGTGTTTGTTTTAACCCCTTAGTGTTTGTCCCCACGACCTTTCTCCCAAGGGTAAAAGTTAGGCTAGAAATGTTGAATCTTTTAGAAACCAAATAGGACAGTTTAGCGCACACAACTACACCGACATTGTGGTAGGTAGATGGATGTTGTAGACATCAAGACAGGTCAATGTGCAGGTATGTAGGTGTGTCGGTATGTGGGTTTACGGGAGCAGTTATGCAGATAAAGAACTGGATTATACCTTACGACAGTAAGTGGGTGTGTAACCCAGATAGCGTGGGACACACCGATTGTTGAGTTGAGTTGATTCTAGGACCGACATCAGAGCACTCGGCACATTCCCATAAACGCATACTTAACTAGATCGCCAAACCGTCAGCATTGTGCAACTGATTCACATATATTATTATATAGTATACTCTTTCCCTCACTGCTGATTATTCTGTACACAGCCCATTTACATATATTATATAGTATATTCTTTCCCCTCACTGCTGATTATTCTGTACACAACTTATTTACGTATATTATATAGTATATTCTTTCCTACCAACAAATAGAGGTGTGCAACAGGGGCATGCATTGTTAATGCATCTGCTTTTTTCAAATGGAAGTGTTCCGGAAAATGACGGCGACCAGTGTAAAAGTGACAGCATAACTAACCGATTGCTGATTAATTTGTTAAAAAAAACTCTTCCAGATTAGCCCTATATGCCCAGTCAATGAAAATAAGACCTTTATGGTCTTATCCTAGGAGCAAACTTATAAAATCCTTAGCTAGAACACACTGCCAATGTGGAGGATATTTATGGCAGCATGTTTAGCTTCCGGGTTGTAAGTGCTCCTAACAGCGCTCCGCATGGACATATGGACGAAAGTTTACGGTTTCATTGCCTAAGCTCCCGAGTTAAGTGCTTGGTGCAGTGCTGTGAGCTGAGTATTCCATGTAGAATGCCTTTCATGGGGTTCCGTCATGGTATACACGATGGCGGGTAGCCGGTTTACATGCAGGGTGACCTTAATAATTTTACTTGTGTATAGTCAACTTGACGGCTCTGTGGCTAAGTCGATGCGAACGCTTTACTAATGCCGGGGTGGTGGATACGATCCCAGCTGCGGGACATTCGCCTTGCGTTGGTTTTGACAGTGGTATTAGGGGACCGACTGTCTGGAATGCAATGGCAAACTACTGGAAGCAAATTTGCCTAGAAAATCCACACAACAGCCAGGGGCTGCTGGGGTTGGTTCTGCAACATCCTGTTCAGGATGCGCAACTAGCCTTCTGAATTGTCAACTTATCGTGACCGACTACTTTTTTCAATTACATTTCTCGTGGCAACTGTTGGCTTTGGCGCATCTAGCATCTGCCTGGTGCATTGAAACGCGTGAACATATTTCTGGTTTGTGCCGGGACTAATTGTGTTAGTCAGTTATTTATATGGGACGAGGGACATTTTGTTCTGATTTTCATTGGCATAAGAACGGAGCATGTATGGGGTGGCGCGACTCGACTACAATGCAGTTGATAGCTCGGCTACTACAACGACTGCGTTCGATGTAGCGCTGTAGAGCAAATACAGTTTTAGAACCCCTGAACTTATACATAAATCATCTCTGTACGCGTCAGTGAATGAATGAATGAACTAACTACAGAATACAGCTGCGGATAAAAGAACGGCGCACAAGGGCTGATTTAGAAATATAAGTACTTAACAATGGGCCCTCCTTGTGCAAAAATGTGGTCCTATAGCTCGGGCCAGATAAGCTGTATTCGCGTTCAGATGGAAATATCCGTTACACGTCAATGTGGCATATAAGAGGATAGGTCTGAGATCCATAGTTTCAGTAGCGGAATAACACATATGGGAACATAAATAGTATCGCCCCATCTTTAGTGAACACTGGGAGAGAGCCAATTTTAGCCTCTGCGTCTGATGCATTACGTATGATACGTTTCATTAAAGAGCAACAAATACAAATTGTTTATCTATCTGACGAGAATGCCCTTGCACCTTCTTCTTCTTCCTTCTTCTTCTTCTTCCTTCTTCTTCTTCTTCTTCTTCTTCTTCTTCCTTCTTCTTCTTCTTCTTCTTCTTCTTCTTCTTCTTCTTCTTCTTCTTCTTCTTCTTCTTCTTCTTCTTCTTCTTCTTCTTCTTCTTCTTCTTCTTCTTCTTCTTCTTCTTCTTCTTCT